>JAEQBH010003298.1:0-309007 GCA_016808115.1 Tetrastigma voinierianum
TTAGCAGCCCATTTTCTCTAGTTTTATTAGGGGCCATAAAATTTCATGTGTTTTATTTATAAAATCTGCGAGCGTTGGTTGCAGGTGTTTTTTTTTTCCCGAGCATAAAAATTTCAGGCCGCGCTTTATTTGGTAAACAGGAATTTTTTCGCCAATTTTTCTAAGAATCGAGATCGGAGGTTTGATCCAAGATACAAAGGAAGGAGAGGCAAAATGATTGCATGCACCGATTTGTGCAAAGGGCAAAGGTGAAGAAAAAGGAATCTTTTTCGGGGTGGCTGCTCTGATGCAGCTGGGTTTTCTCTCTTATCTCGCATCGCATTCGAGGACGCTTCCGGGTGAGATTCTCATCAACTGCCTTGATTCGAGGCTAGATCCATTTCATTATTTTATTCACTATATTTAGATGATTTTACTGTTTTGGGGATCTGAAGTGCATTTTCTGATTGTGTCGGAAAACCAGTGTTGAACTCTAGTTTAGACTAGGGTTTTGTACCTAGTAAATTATTATAGTGATATTCGGGGGGTGGACTTCACAAAGGTCCCGTGGTTTTTCTTCTTCTCACTTTCGGGAGGTTTTCCACGTTAAAATTCCTGCTTTTCGTACTATCTCCTTGGTAGCTATTATTTTCTCGGGTCGCATTTTATTGACTCCTAACAAAGTTAAATCAACAAGGGAAAATATCTGGCCTTGTGTTTATTTCCCAACAAGTGGTATCGTGAGCCATGCCCTGTCCGGGTATTGTGGTTGTTGGTGCGTTTAAATGTGGAGGAGTCGCCATGATTAGACTAACCTCGCCTACCTGAGCTCTCATTCGAAGCCAAGAATGGAAGATATTGTGCGAGGATTTATATGCGCTGATGATGGGGATAAGTAAACCCAGATATGTCGAAGACGAGAATGGAAGATCATGCATAGAAAAACCGTAGCTCTAATCAGACAGTGGGTAGACTAGAGTGTGTTTCATCACGTGTCACAGGAGACTAATGCTACTGAGTTTTGGAAAAAATTAGAATCCATGTACGAACGAAGGCGCCTGAGAATAAAGCCACTTTGATTAGAAGGCTAGTAAATCTGAAGTATAAAAATGGGCACAGCGTAGCAGAGCACACCAGTGACTTTCAAGGGTTGGTGAACCAGTTAAATGCTATGAAGATGAAGATTGAAGATGAGTTGCAAGCATTATTACTTTTGAGTTCTTTGCCAGATAGTTGGGATACTCTAGTTATCTCACTTAGTAACTTCAGCTCCTAATGGCAATTTAACCACTGGATATGGTAAAGGCAGTTGTTTAATGAAGAAGCGGAAGGAAGGAACAAAGATATCTTCGAGAGCGAGGCTCTTCTCCACGGAAACGGGAAGAGGTAAAAGCAGAACTTTAAGGGTCGTGGTAAATCAATGGTCGCAATCGAAGGAAAATTGTGAAAGAAAGTGTTATCATTGTGGTAGGAAGGACGTATGAAAAGAAATTGTTATGCTTGGAAGCGGGAACAAAAAGAGGGAAAAATCGGAGAAAGATGAAAATAAAAATACTCTGTGCTTTATCGTGAAGATGTGCATTTGTTCTATTTTTGGAGATGAAGAATGTTTACTATTACGGATAATGAGGTTGAGTGGATTATTGATCTGGCGGCCTCTTATCCGTTACTCCCTAATAAGGAGTTCTTCTCATTGTACGAGGCCGAGACTTTGAGTGCTGTGAATGGGTAACATTTCTCTCGAATTGTGGGTATTGGTGATGTTTCTGAGACGGGCGTTGGTTGTTCGTGAAGCTCGAGAGATGTGCGGCATGTTCGACTTCGTCTTAATCTTATTTAAGGTTGCCTTGGATCGGGAAGGATATGTGAATTGCCGGTAACCCAGGTAAATGGAAGCTTACGAAGGTTTCTTTGTGTTTGCTAGACGGGTTAAACACACTTTACGAGGGCCAGTGTGAAAATATGTGGAGATGAATTGAATGCAGCGAAGATGGTTTCCTCCCAAATTGTAAGCGCAGGTGCAGGTCACATGAGTGAGAAAGGGTTACATATTCTAGCCAAGGCTCTCATTCCTTTTACTAAAAGGAAATGATCTTAACCCTTGTGATTATTGTTTTATTTGGAAAACATCATAAGTTTCTTTCCTAAATCTTCAAGAAAATCTAATATTTTGGAATTGGTTGTCATTTGTGGTCCCTTTGAGGTGGAGTCCTTGGGTGGAAATAGATATTTGTACATTCATTGATGATGCATCAAAGAAAGGTGTGGGTTTATACGTTGAGAAGCGAATCAAATGTATCGGTTTTCAGAAATTTCCGTACCTTAGTTGAAGAGAGAGGCGGGAAAGTTTTGAAGTGTCTTACGTCTTGACAATGGAGGTGAGTATACATCAAAGGAGTTTAGGAAACTCTTGCTCGGCACATGGTATTAGACGCTGAGAGAGACGGTTCTTGAGGTACTCCGCAGCCTGATGGTGTTGAAGAGGATGAACCGCACTATTGTTGAGAAGGTCAGATGCATGCTAAAAATGGCAAAGCTACCCAAAGTGTTTTGGGGTGAAGCTATTCGTACTGCTTGTTACTTGATAAATAGGTCTCCCTCAGTTCCTTTGGAGTTTGACATTCCATAGAAGGTATGGACAGGAAAAGATGTTGTTTACAATCATCTTAAGGTTTTAGATTTAAGGCTTTTGCACATGTACCTAAAGCAGAGGTCAAAGCTTGATGACAGCTTTTCCATGTATCCTTGTTGGCTATGGAAATGAAGAGTTTGAGTGCAGTTATGGGATCAGTGAAAAAGAAGATTTTGAGAAGTAAGTGCGATATTTAGAAGATCCCGGACTATTCAGTGTAAGAAGAGGCGAGGTTAAAGCTTCTCCCGGTAGTAAATTATTAATGATCCTAGGTTATTCATTTTCCTTTGCGTACTATAGATGGGAGGCGGAGATGACTGTGATGAAGCACCGGAGACGGTGGTTGATGATGGATGCGAAGTGATCAAGCTGTTGAAGCGGGGCTTGACCTTCTCGGCAGTCATTTGAGTTCTCAGTTCCGAAGGACTAACATGGAGAGTAAGTATCATCAAGTGGCCTCCTTGAGTATGTGTTGATTCTTGATGAGGGAACGGAGAATTTTCAAAAGTACGGACTCATGTAGATAGTAAGTGGATGAAGCTATGCGAGGAAGAAATGCATTCTTTGTTAAAGAATGACACTTATGGATTGGTGGAACTTCGAAGAGGCGGGAAGGCATTAAGGAACAAATGGGTGTTGTTCAAGTTGAAGAAAGATAGTGATGGGAAAAATAGATTTGAGGAGAGTATAAACTGATTTGGTAGTAAGGTTTTTGGGGCGGAAAAATTATTGACTTTGGTAGATGTTCTCTCCCGAGTTGTGAAAATGTCTTATCGAGTTGTTTTGAGTTTGCTTGCTAGCTTAGACCTCGAGCTTGAACGGTTAGATGTGAAACTGACTTTTTCTTCATGGTGATTTGAATGAAGAAATTTACATGTCTGCTTACAGGGGTTTGAAGAGAGTGAAAATTAGAGCACATGGTTTGCAAATTAAAAGAAAAGTCTTTATGAAATTTGAAACCAGCGTAAAGCCGTAAGTGCAAGTTTGATTCTTTTATGGTGAACCTGCAGTATAAGAGGGCAGTCTGAGATCGTGTGTTTATTTGAGGAAGTTCACGAGATGGGCGCTTCATTGTTCTTTTACTTTATGTTGATGATATGTTAATAACGGGAATGATTCAAAATTGATTGTAAGTGAAGAGGTTGTTCAAAGTCCTTTGACATGAGGACTTAGGGCCTACAAAGTAAATGTTGGGTATCTAAATTACTCTAGAGATAGAAAACTGAAAAGAAGTTGTGGTTGTCTGGGGGAAAGTATGTTGAGCGTGTGCTTGAAAGGTTCAATGAAGATGCTAGATTCAGTTACTTTTGCCTAACCCCGATCACTTTAAGCTTAAGCGAAGCATACTTTACTCTGATAGATGAAAAGGAAAAAGGTGGCCCCTCTATTCCTTACTCCTGTGATGGGGAGTCTTATGTATTATGGTTTGCAAGGCACGATGTACACATGCTTTGTTAGTACGGTGAGTAGATTTCTCTCAAATCGAAGGAGCATTGGGAAGCGTGAAATGGATCTTGAATATTTGAGGTACTTAGAAATTGTGTTTGAGTTTTGGGGTTGGCTTGATGTTAGAAAGGTTTCACGGATCTTGATATGGCGGGTGATCTTGATGGTAGAAACCACGGGTTTGCTTCACTTTTGTTGGGAGGCTTGTTTCTTGGCAGTCTAAGTTCTGAAGTGTGTCAAGCTGTCTACTACTGAGGCGGAGATATATAGCGACAATGAAGTAGAAGATATTATGGATGAAGAGATTTATCCAGTGGGTTTGATGCAGAGATGAGTATGTTGTGTTTGTGATGAGTAAGAGTGCTGGACTTGAGCAAAACCATTACCATTCCGTACAAACACGTTGATGTGAGATATCATTAGTTCTGAGATGTCATTGGAAAGAGCTTATGAAGCTTAAGAAGATTCCACATAGATTTTAATCCTTCGATATGATGACAAAGTTGTTACGAAGAGAAGAGTGAAGCTTGTGCTAGGGTCGGCCCGACATGGACTCTAACTGAGATGTTAGAGTGTAATCTCCCCTTATGTTGGGTTGGAGGGGGAGATTGTAATGTGGAGTCAGCCCCGAATTTAGGCTGACCATTTTCTGCGCGAGTGGGGCTACATTTCTGAGTTTTATTATAAAAATACGAGGAGCGTCTTGCGTGTGTTTTTCTGGAAGCGGGGAAAAATTTACGTGACCGGGTTTTATTTCTGGCAATTTTTCGAGTCAATTTTTCGGCAATCGAGAGGGCGAGGTGTGATCCGTCTTTATCTGGGGGTGAAGCGGTGAGAGGCGGCGGTTGTATCGCAGTTGATTTGTGCGTGGCGGTGTGAAAAAGGAATCTTTTGGGTATACTTTACGAAGGTTTTCTTATTCGAGATCGGATTCGAGAGGACGGTTTTGGTGAATCTTCATCAATGTCTTGATTTGAGCTAGATACGCCTGTATTTTATTCACTATATTTAGATGATTTCATTGTTTTGGGATCTTGAAGTGCATTTTCTGTTTGGGTTGAAAACTAGGTGTTGAACCTAGTTTAGAATTAGGTTTTGTACCTAAATTATTATAGTGGATATTTGGGTGGACTCCGACAAGTTTTTCCTCTTCTCACTTTGGGGGAGGTTTTCCACGTTTAAAATTCTCTCTGTTTATTTTTTGTGATTATCTCCTTGGCATATTATTTTTCTTGCATTTTGCATTTGTGACTCCTAACGAGGTTAAATCAACGAGGGGAAAATATTCGAATCTTGTGTTTATTTCCCAACGACCCCGTAAGAATGTCTTCCCCTTTTCGATTACAAGATTGACATAGCCTGCCTTAATTCCACAAGCTGTCTTCCATGCTTTCAGAAAAGCCTAGTAGATTCATGAAGATGCCCGTATTAATTGGAAATGCAAATATGAATAAAAATTAAATTCTTGATATAATTGGAAATGCAAATATATTAATGATAATTTCATTTTACAATACTATTTTTGTCAAGAAAAATACTCAAAGAGAAAAGAAATATATAGATCTTAAAATCTTTTGTGTTAGATACCAAATATAGAAAATATGAAGGAAAAGGAAATTAAAAGAATTTGATTAAGTGCATCTTTTTTATAACAAAAAAAAGAAGATAATGCTTAGGAAAATATTGAGTTAGCACTCTTCTTTTTTTTTTAATCTGCCATTGAGAAACTAATGAACCCTAACTCGGTAGTTAAAGGATTGGGCGGGCATAGGGAAGGGATCATATCTGAATCTCCATGAGAGTAGAATATAATACAAAGTGAATAGATGTCAAAAAAAAAAAATCTGCCATTAAGAATATTCCTTTTATTCAGAATATTTATGATGGATTTCCATATTGCTAAGGGAAAGAATCACTGGGAATCATCTAACATTTCGTCCAACAGCTCCAAAATCAAGCACATTAATAGTTGTTAGGTTTTTATCATCATCACTTACTCCGATCTTGCCTAAGCCAATAGTGAGCATGCCCAAAATAAAAAAGATTGTGATAGAAAATTTCTGCACAGTAAAAGTAAAAAAATGTCATTATCAACAATTGTAATATCAAATCAAAAGTTTTAATGAAAAATTAGAGTAGTAATAAAAGCAAGAATAAAAAAAAATAGTAGCAAAATAAGTATTATTTCTCACTAAACAATTTATTGATTGAAAAATAACCAATAAAAAACTTTCAAAAGATATATACACATACCTTAGCATGACTCGGGAAATTTATTTGAGAGAAAACTATAGAAGCCTCCGTTGAAAGAAATGGTTCACTCAATAATGGTACAATTTTGTGTGCATGTTTGAGTGCGTTCTACATATATATACTTGTTTATTATCAATGTTGAAATAAAAAACTAAATATTTTTAGAAAAGTATATATTTTCTGTCTTAAAAGCTTATCTACTGTTTTTTCCTTTATTTTTTTAGGAATAATATTATTAGTGGGATTCTTTAAGATTAGAAAACCATATGCATATGAGAAACATAAAATCAAAATATTTTAGGCAACTTTGTTTTCAAAAGGATAAAATAATATATCAAAATACCAATTTGGATATGGCTTTATATTTTAAAAATCCCTTTTCAATATTCTTCCTTATTTGTACATAATTAATTGTATGTGTTAGACCCAATATTTGAGAATACAGAATGTTCAAAATTTAGGAGTTTTTGAAACACTGCTCCATTACAACCGTATTAGAAAATCTGTATTCCGAAAAATAAAATCAAAATATTCATGGCAACTTTCTTTTCAAAAGGATAAAATAATATATCAAAATACCAATTTGGATATGGCTTTATATTTTAAAACCCATTTTCATTCTTCCTTATTTATACATAATTAATTGTATGTGTTGTAGTCGGATTATATGGTTGGGAGCCCAAATGACTCGATCCGACCCAATATTTGAGAATACAAAATGTTCAAATTTTGGGAGTTTTTGAAACACTAGAGACTCCACCATGACAACCGTATTAGAGAAATCTGTATTCTTCTCATCTGCTATGTGAAGAAAAAAATAAATATTATTCTTTCCGACAAGAGGTTCTATTCTCATCAATCGATTTTGTTTTCATAGTATCGGATCTTTTCTAGGTTTTATTGTGGCTTTTAATATTATTTGTTAATAAGAATAATAATAATAATGCCGATTATTTATTTATTTAAAGTTGGAAAAAAGTATCCTCTCTTCTCATCTCCTCTTGAAACCGTTCTTTCTTTTCAACCTTGTTAGAAAGGAGGGATTTTTTTTTTGGCTTTTCTTGGCTTGAAATAACCTCTCTCATCTTTCGTCCGCCTTTTTCCCCAATAAAGTGGTTTCTTCCACCCGATTTGAGTTTTTATTTGATTTTTCTTTTGTTTTCTTATGTTTTTGTGGCCGACTTGTTATGGCGTGTGGTTGCTTGTTAGATTGTTCCTTGGTTTTTGCATAGACGATTCAGACAACAATGTTGCTTCGATGAGAAGTCACATCAGAAGGCGATTCAAACAACAACGTTGCTTCGATGAGAAGTAAAATCAGATTCATGTTCATCAGTATGCTTCATCAAACCTAAAATCTTAGGTATTCTAGGAATATTAGGATTATTACTTGTGTAGGCCTTGAGCCATTTCTTATTGCTATTAACATGAATGCTTTGTCATCCTCTAATGGTTTTAGCAGTTTCATTTTTTATTTTCAAAATAATAATAATAATATAATAATTTTAATAATAATAATAAGAATTTTTTTTTTGTAATAATAATAATAATAAAAAAACTTTCTAAGCCAAAAAGTCTTTAAAAAATTGTGTTCAGAAATATTGATTCGAAAAATATGTTCCTAGAATTTTGAAAAAAAAAAATCGAATAAAATGTGAGGTATATTATCTAAAAGAAGATATGGATGATTGATGAGTATCTTATATACTCATTTTATCTTCATGTTTTGCTTAGTTTTTAGTAGTTTTATGATATAAATAAGTGCTCTAATTATCCAAATGTTATATTTTGTAATTAGATCAACTAATGGGCGAAGTGAAGAGGAAATGAGCGAAAAAGAAGAAAAATCAGTAAAGTCACCATGCAATAGAAAACTTGTGATATTTTCGTCTTCATGATGTCTTCCCATGGCTCCCTCATTGGCATGGACGCATTCTAGACTTTGAGGGCTTTTCGTGGAGTTCATGATCATCCAATTTGAAATTCGGATGAGCAAGATATGAAGGAAGGCTTGAAGAATGCAAATGAAGAATAAGTTACCAATTCAAGTTTGAGTATATCACGCTTTAGCGTGAGCACACTCACACTGTAGCGTGATGTGCATCACACCTCTTCGTGAGATGGCTTGGTTCAATCTAGAAGCTTTCCATTTTTGCCACACCTCATCGTCAAATCAATAAATGCTTTGTGGTGCTTGGCTATCGAGGCCCAAAGTCATTGAAGCCCATCTTCGAGCCTTCCCTTTGCTTAGCCTATAAAAAGAACAAGATTAGGGCTTTAGAAAAAAGTCCCTTTGGGGTGGAAACACCCTAGGGCATAGCTTCCTTTAGGGAAAAAGGTAGATTCAAGAAGGAGGAAGATTGAAGTGGAGATTGTGCTTCCAACTAGTTTATTTCTTTCCCTCTTCATGTTTTCCCTTTTTTCTATGGTTGTATTTTCCCTTTGATGAACTTATAATTTTATTTTCTAGGGGTTTCATAGTCTAAACAATAAACTATGGTGTTTAGCTTATAGTTGTAATCTTTAATGTTTGAATTTTCTTATATAATGAATGTTCTATATATTCAAATTTTCATGCTTGTTGATAATTGATCACCATTAACATGGTTTGTGACCTAATTTGAGATTGGGAAACAATTATTGGGTTAGGCCATGAATGAAATGTCATGTTTCACCATAGAATAGAGATATTTGTGGGTTACATATGACTTATAAGGTTTCTAATGCTTAATGCATCATTGGTTATGATGTTTTGAGGTAGAGATATAGTTTTTCCAAGGGTAGGTTGTTATTGATTGAGAAAAAATAACATGTGCTTAGGTGAAATCTGCCATTAATATATTATTTGAGCATCATTGGAAACAAGTAGAGCCTCACCATAGGAATTTGTTAGATGAAATAAAAACCCTAAGGTTTTTTGTAATTACCTTTTCTATCTTCATGTTAGAGACTTTAGTTTAGGATTTCTTTAGTTTAGTTTGTTTTCCATTTCAACTTCACCTTTGTGTTAACCTAAATAAATTTAGACCTATTCTAATTTCAATAATTAATTACCTAACCTCGTGGGACGATTCTCATACTTTCATTATATTACTTGATACGACGCATGCGCTTGGACATATAGGCGTACTATTTCATATAACGCGCTCACGCCTATCAATGATGTATTTAAAAAAAGATAAAAATATTTATGATTCTGGATAATAATAAAAATAAAAATATTATTTATTATTATTATTATGTTGTAAAATATGTTATAATATGCAAACTTAAGAGAATTATTTTATTCTCTTTATAGTCATAGCAAGAAAGAGAGAGGGATGAGAAATAGAGAGCTAAGAAATAAGGGAGAGATAGATAGATATTTAAGAAGGAGAGAAGGATTACTTCTTCATTGGATGATCGGATACCACAGATGGAAAGGCCTTTTACAGCCTCAAATTGTCCTCCATTAAATGAAGACTAATTAATGAATTTAATGAGTAAAACCACATTCTTGAAGATTTAAGGTCATATTATTTGAATGTGGCCATTCACCACATGAACTTAACTCTTCATTTACAATACTCCCTATAATGACCACCACAAGAATATGCCTCATTAAAATCTTACTAGTAAAACCCAATGGGATAAAACCTAGTCAAGAAAAAGAGTACAATATTCATATAATGTTGTCAATTGTTCTTAGTATGTTAGAAATGCCTCATTAAAAACCTTGACAGTAAAAACCAATGGGACAAAACCTGGATGAAGGGAAAAACAATACAGTACTCTAACAACATGTCATAAACATACTCCCCCTCATGTCAATGTCCTTTGGTTGGCACATGTCAATCTTGTATATTAGCTTCTTGAATGTTGAGGTTGGCAATGACTTTGTGAATAAGTCTACTAGATTATCATTTAAGCGTATTTGTTGAACAGCAATTTCACCACTCTTATGGAGTTCATGAGTATAAAGGAACTTTAAAGAAATGTGTTTAGTTCTATCTCCTTTGATATAACCTCCTTTGATTTGCGCGCTATAAGTAGCATTATCTTCAAATAATGTTATCGGACTGTCTTTGATAGAGGGAAGTTTGCATGATTCTTGTATATGGTGAATCATCAATCTTAGCCAGATACATTCACAAATTGCTTCGTGAATTGCTATAATCTCTTAATGATTGGATGATGTGGCCACCATTGTCTGCATACAGGATCTCCATGAAATAACAGTTCCATTACAATTAAACACATACCTTGTTTGTGATCGCCCTTATGTGGAGTGAAAGGTATGCCGCGTCGGCGTACTCTAGCAATTCTTTGAATCCTTTGAGTTGAATGGATCCATATCAATTGATCCTTGGAGGTAGCGCAATATCGATTGATACCATTCCAATGTCTTTGGGTTGGAGTGGAACTGTACCTGGATAATAAATTGACAGAAAAAGCAATATCTGGGTGAGTATAGTTAGCAAGATACATAAGTGCACCAATGACACTAAGATATGGTACTTTAGGACCAAGTAATTCTTCACCCTTTTCACAAGGACGAAATGAGTCTTTTTTCACGTCAAGTGATTGAACAACCATTGGTGAACTTAAAGAGTGTGCTTTACCCATATAAAAACATTTTAAGATTTTTTTAGTATATGCCGATTGGTAAACTAAAACTCCAATAGGGAAATGCTCGATCTGCAAGTCGAGACAAAATTTCATTTTCGAATAACAATCTCAAGTATTTTTCAAATATTTGTTGTTGTATAGATATTGGGAGTTCAACAAGATTTAGATCATCAACATACATAGTAATAATTTAAAATCCGATTTCTGATTTCTTAATAAAGATGCATGGGCATATAGGGTTGTTTGCGTACCTTTCTTTCAATACATACTCGCTAAGGCGATTGTACTACATGCGTCCGGATTGCTTCAATCCATATAGAGATCATTGTAATTTGATTGAGCACATACTACGAGGCTTTATATTATTTTCTTAAGGAAATTTAAATCCTTTAGGGATTTTCATATATATGTCATTATCTATGGACCCATATAGATAAGCTGTGATGACATCCATGGGATGCATATCCAGTCCTTCAAAGACTGCTAAGCTTATTAAACAACGAAAAGTAATTACGTCCATGACAGGAGAATATGTTTCCTTGTAATCAATACCAAGTCTCTAGAATAAACCTTGTACTACTGATTGCGCTTTATATCTCATATCTCATTATTTTCATTCTACTTTCGTAAAAATACCCATTTGCACCCAACAAGCTTTACACCTTTAGGTGTTTGGACTACAGGTTTAAAAACGTCTCATTTCATTAACGAGTTTAATTCTGACTGCATAGCTTCTTTCTATTTTGGCCAATCATTTATATTTTGACATTCTTCCACATTTTGT
Organism: Tetrastigma voinierianum; assembly: GCA_016808115.1. Lineage (NCBI taxonomy): Eukaryota > Viridiplantae > Streptophyta > Magnoliopsida > Vitales > Vitaceae > Tetrastigma > Tetrastigma voinierianum. The sequence goes on from JAEQBH010003298.1 coordinate 11,703, forward strand.
GGTTCGGGATCCTCATAATTTCTTATGTTGTCTAAGGCCACTTAGAAAGCAAAAATATTATTGATAACAACTTTATTTTGATCCCATTTTTCTCTATTGTGCACATAATTTATTGAGATCTCATAATTTTCAGCTACATGTGCCTCTTTAAGGGTTATTTCTTTATTTTGAACCTCTTCAGAGGTCTTTTGTTCAATTTATGCCTCTACAAGGGCCTCTTATTCATCATATACCTCTTCAGGGGCTTTTTGTTTATCATATGCCTTTACATGGGCCTTTTGTTTATCATATATCTCTTCAAGGTATCAATTCTCCTTTGTGTTCTCCTCTTCGAGGAGTTATATCTTTTGAGTCAATAGGTCTCTCACGCTTCAAGCTTATTTTAGACTCATTTAATTTCTAATTGTCCTTTAGGGACATCAATCTGTGCTGGAGTATTCAGAATAGGGATATGTGACTTTGTCACTTTCTTTGTATCAATCAAAGCATCTGGTAATTGATTTGCAAGATTTTTCCAATGAATGATTCTTGGAACTTCCAGTTCACGTTGATTTATATGAGGATCAAAATGAGACATCGTAGATGCATTCCAAGTAATTTCTCGTTGTTCTTCTGGAAGTGACTTTTCTCCCCCTAATGGTGGTAATACACTCTCATTAAAATGACAGTCCCAAAGCAAGCCGTAAAAACATCTCCTATTAAGGGTTCAAGATATCTTATAATAGACGGAGAATCAAAACCTATATAAATCCCAAGTCTTCGTTGGGGGACCCATTTTAGTGCGTTGTGTAAGTGCAATTGGTACATAAGTTGCACAACCAAAGATTCGTGAATGAGAAATTTTTGGTTGTTTGCCTAGTACAAGTTGTGAAGAGGAGTATTCATGGTAAGTGATAGGTGTGGATCGTATTGTTACTTATAGAGTGCAGGCGTATTTTGCAAACTCCAAAAATGCTAGAATTCACACCAAATTCCTAAAGATTACACTAATCCCTCATTTGCTTATGTTTTGCAGGAATAGAAAGTAAAAGCAAGCAATAAAAGGGCTGAAAGAAGAGAAAGCAGAAGTTGTGCTTAAAGGCACTGCTTCGCCGAGGCGAGGAGGTTCGCCGAGGTGAAGACATCCTTCGCCAAGGCGAAGGAAGGAGTCAAGGAAGACTTACTCTCGTGTTTCATGTTTAGGCTGAACCTAACCTTGTCGAGGCAGTTGGGCTCCGCCTAGGCGTTTGCCTCGGCTTATGCAAAAAGGACTAGTATGCTAGAAGAAGACATGTACCCTTCACCAAGGTGAAGGACCCTTTGCCTAGGCGAAGAACGTAGGGCTGGAACAGTAAACGTTGCATTTTTAGTCCATTTTGAGCCCATTTCCCATTTCCTTTAAATATATGTATTTGAGACATTTTGGGGGTTTCGATTTTTGGAGAGGGAACACCCTCTTAGGGCTTCTCCTTCGTCCTTATATATTCTTGAGCCATTTTTTTAGGGTTTTAGTTTTTTTTCATTTCTGCTTTGTTTTGGAGTTGATATTGAAGATTTAACTCATTAGAGGAGCTCTTGGTGTACTTATGGTGTAGAGCTGGGAGATGAATTTCACCTTCCATTTGTTTCCTTAGATTCTAAAACTCTACTCTATCGGTAAATATTTTAGTATTATATTTATCTTAAATATGATTTTGTTAGATTACTTGGTTGCAATGAGTGGCTAAACATCCTCTAGGTTGATTGTGAAGTTGATGTTTATTTTATATATATATATATATATATATATATATATATATATATATATATATATATATATATATATATATATATATATATATATGTATATATTTCATGATGGTTTTGTGAATTCATGCTTGTGTGGATGTTAGTTGGTGTAGTTCTTAGGATTATTATGGTTTTAATTAATTAATAAATGTTGAGAGTCAGGTCTTCGATCCCCATACTAGGGCATCCTTGGTGACGCTTGGATTACGCCCCAAAATCTGGTCCGTGGTCTCTTAAGGTATGAATTAATTAATTGAAATACTTATTAACCTAATCAAAGAAGTCTAGGGAATTAGGAATGCCTAGTACTAGATGGATTTCATTAGAAGTAGCATCATCTCAGCATTATGTGAGGATCGTTTGGACCGAGAGGTGATCGATCCGAGCATAGTCCGAGTAGTCTAATTGTATGGACCGAGAGGTGACCAATAGGATTCCCAAGGAAAGCACTGCCTTATAAAAGTATCATACTTAATGACCCAGATGGACCGAAAGGAGAATAGGGAGTTAGTGTGAGAATGAGGAGACACGAAGTGTAGAAACCCTATGCTGGATCCCTTGACATGCACAAGTGTGTATGTCTACTTAACCGCTAATGAATATAAACCATAAATGCATCAATGGGGACAATCAACCCTAGAATCTTTACATCCCCGATATTACTCAATTCCTTGTAATTGGACATTAATTATACCCTACTTTGTTTTCTTTTATTTTGTTTTTAAAACCTTTTCTACCTGAATTTTTTTAGTCGCTCAAATAGTGAACCACTCTCGCAGGCCGGGGTACTCAATCCTCGCTAAAACCACACTTCCTCAGGATCAATATCCGACTTGTTAGTCCACCTGTGATAGCTGTTTGACTCCATGCTTCGCGGGTAATCGCGATCGAATTTTTTTGGTGTTGGCCGCTGTGGACTTTGAAACACGTTTTGCTGCACACCAATTACCGAATAGTAAGTTGTTGGTCGAATACGAACCAAGCTTGTAGCATGCATAATAGCATGTCCCTGTGCGTAAGCCTATTAACGGTTTCACTAGCGCTGGTCGAAGACACTGGAAAACGCTTGACGAGGAACTCTGCTAAACCGTTGCAGCGCTGAGCAACATGATGCTCAACATTTATCTTAATCGACATGCAATAGCCTTAGCTGGTTTGGGAGGTAAACCACCCTGCATTGGGCTTGCCAAGTCCGACAGCCGGATAAATCGTGAAACAGCTCGTTATTTGATAATTTGTGTAAGGAGCTTAACAAAGGCAACATTTCATATGGAAAGAAGACAAGCATGTGACCACTTAGTAGAGGCATCTATTAAGACCATAAAGTAATGGAAAGGTCCACATGGTGGATGGATAGTCCACATATGTCCCCATGTGTTCTTTCTAAGAAGACTAGTAACTCAAATGTGACTTTGCTAAAGGATGGTCTGGCTATCAATTTACCTTGTGAGAGTAAGCAACACAATGGTATTCATTGGGCAAAAGAATCTTTTGGTTCTTTAGTGGATGCCCATGTGAGTGTTCTATGATTCTCCGCATCATTGAGGACCCAAGGTGACCCAACCTATCATGCCAAGAGTGAAAGTCTGGGTCGTTGAACTTCTGGTTCACGACAACATATGACTCGATAGGCTTTATATTTGTATGATATAACCCAAAGGAGTAGGTTGAGAGTTTTTCCATTATAAGTTTCTTTCTAGAAATAATAGAGGTAGTGTAAAGACATTTTGTATTACCTTCATTCATTGTTTCAATATGATATCCATTTCTGCGGATATCTTTAAAGCTGAGTGAATTCCTTGTGGATTTGCTAGAATATAATGCATCATTGATATGAAACCTAGCTCCATTTGGTAGCATTATGTTAGCTTTTTTGGAGCCTTCAATTAAGTTTGCAGTATTAGATACGTTACTCACATTGGCATTTGTTAATGTCAAATCTAGAAAGTATCTTTTATCTCAAAGAATCAGGTGAGTAGTCGTGACTAGCAAGACATACATCACCCTCATTCACCTCGAGATCAATAACACATGGATTTCAAATACCAATACCATTAAAACTATAGATAATATAAATAGCAATGTGCAATAAATGTAATAACAAATGATACTTCATTTGACCTTTGATATAAGAAACACATTCAAGAGTGTGATTTCATCATTCATCAAATGGTATGTTTTTCACTAGGACCTCCAAAGAAATCACTATCATAGTAAGTTAAGTCTAGTCTATTTTTATCAGTAAAGTTCATTTATATTTATTTTCCTTTTTCTTTGATTGATGCTTGGTGGTCGGTTAAATGTTTGGGCATACGATAGGTACCAATGCCATTTCATACCACATTTATGACAATTATTCTCATGGCCTTTGGAAGGTGTATTTTGTATATACATTCCATTTTCTTGTTTTGCCTCAGTATTATTCCACTTCTGGTGGTTCCAAGAGGTTTTTCTTTTTCTGGGAATTTGAATTATTAGTACCATGAGTTTCATGGTATCGGAGATTCCTTCCACGACCACGACCGTGACCACATCCTTGTCCGCATCCATAGGTTTGAGACAATATCACATTCACATTAGGGAATGGTTTAGATCCAGTTGGATAAGACTAGGTGATGTCTCATCAAAAGCTCATTATTTTGCTTAGCAACAAGAAGACATGATATCAATTCAGAGCATTTCTAAAATCTACACTCTCGATACTGCTGCTACAGGAACACATTCGAGGCATGAATATGGTGAACCTAGCATGTCTTCTTTTGTGACTTTCTCTCCACATAGCTTGAACTGGGAGCCAATTTTAAATAATGCGGAGTTGTATTCACTGACTGTTTAAAATCTTACAACCTCAGGTGCATCTAGTCGTATCGAGCTTTCGGGAGAATCACAGTTTTCTGGTGGTTATATCTCCCCTTCAACTCATTCCATAGTGTGAGGGGGTCGGTAATTTATTGTAAGGTATTCACTTTTTAAATCCTCATGGAGGTGGTGTCAAAGGAAAATTAGCCCTTTTGTGCAATCCTGCAGGGATGCTTGATTTTCTTCTATGATGACAGCCCCAAGATTCATTGCATCAAGATGAATCTTAGCATTAAGGGTCCAAGATAGATAATTTTTTCCGGTAATGTCAAGTGCCACAAACTCAAGTTTTGTGAGATTTGACATTGTTGACAAACTTTTGACAATAATGTATTAGGATCGGTTTTGACAAATAGTAGTATAGATTTTGGTTTACAATCAAAACAAATTATAACTATAAATATGCAAAATAAAAATAACTTAAAGCTAGGGTTAGGAAATTACCTTAAGAACAAGCTCGTGTTGATAACGTGTTGTAAAATATGTTATATTATGCAAACTTTAGAGAATTATATTATTCTCTTTATATTCATAGCAAGAAAGAGAGAGGGATGAGAAATAGAGAGCTAAGAGATAAGGGAGAGATAAAGAGATACCTGAGAAGGAGAGAAGGATTACTTCTTCATTGGATGATCGAATACCACAGATGTAAAGGCCTTTTATAGCCTCAAATTGTCCTCCATTAAATGGAGACTAATTAATGACTTTATAAGTTAAACCACATTCATGAAGATTTAAGGTCATATTATTTTAATGTGGTCATTCACCATGTGAACTTAACTCTTCATTTACAACATATTATTATTATTATTATTATAAAACATAAGTTGAAAATATCTCAATTTATATATTAAACCCAAAGGTGAGTTAGCCTTGTTGGTTCAAGTTCTTTTCATATTTACTTGAGACCCTAGGTCGATTCTAGTTGTCTTCCTTGTACTAAAAGAATTAAAAAAAATCGAAGCTAAGTGAGTCTTTCTTTGTAAGAATTTCATAAAATATAGGTATGTGATGCTTTTGGGTGTGCGCCTAATGTCCAACATCGATTAGAAAAAGGAAGGATCATGAGTTTATAAGCATAGATAATATCTAATCGTATGAGGCCTGGGAGTGCTCCCCAAAACAAACCATGATGCCCTTAAAGTTCCAAATGGGACAATATCATAATTTAGTTCATGCGTTTCCCCAACAAAGTGGTATTAGAGCTGGGTTCAAGCTTTATTATGTGGGTGGACATCGAACAATAGGGTGTGGTGAGCCCTTGCCAAGTGGTGTTTCACGTAAGATGTGTGCCCAAATGTAGTGAAAGATAAGGAACCCGGTTTATGTAGTAGTTTCTATTGAACTTTAGAAAGGGGCTAAGCTAAGTGCCTAAAAAGTCCCATATCATTAGAAATGTGGAGGATTATGGGTTTATAAGCATAAACAATATCCAATTCGTATGAGGCCTTTTGAGAGAAGCCCAAAAATAAAACATAAGGGCATTAGGCCCAAGGTGCACAATATCATACCAACGTAGAGGGATGTGTCCATAAGATTTCCAACAATTATTTCACTAGATAGTGTTTGAATGTGATTATTTCCATATCAATATATATAATAATAATAATAATAAAAATTCTTCATTCCAATATTTGCTATTAAAAAAAAAATCTTTCTTTTGTTTATCATTATTTAGAAATCGTTTCTACGATTTATAATTAAATAAGTATTTCTAAATTAATATTTATAATATCTATAATTATCTAAAATTTATAATACTATACATTAAAAATATAAAACAAATCAATAGAATGAAAACTATTTTGAAAAACTTATATATTTGCAAAATATTCTATTCTAAATAACTAAAAGAAGTGAAATTAGTTTGAAGTACGATATAAAAATGCTCTTAATGACATTTTGTCTGTATTTTAATTTTTCTCTTTTATTTTTGTGCACTATTTCTTTTTTTTTTTCTTTTTTTTATTCTTTCTTTTTATTTATTTATTCTTTTGATATCTGTTCACTTTGCATATTACACTTTGCTTTTATAAGGATTCGAACATGGAATCTTCGCAAACTCCTTTTCCACCCTATTGCTTTACCTACATGAATCAGGCCTAAGAGGCTTCTTTCTTATATGAACCAAGCAAAGCCGAAAAACATTTCTAAAAACATCAAACTATAATAATCTTAATTTAGCCTGGCAAAGTGTGATATTTATATCACTACATTGTCATACATCTACAAAAATCCTAATAGCTATCAAGACCTAGAGACTTAACAACGAGTTGTGTAGAAAACATGAAGCTAATTCAACAAACAATTCAATGGCGGAATGACATCGCTAGATCTTCCATGGGCATCGATACATCATGAAGAAACATCTTTTGAATATGCTGATTTTATGTTAATATTATCCAATAAGATGTTGGTGCAACCCACACATTCACTACAACTCAAATTAATCGCGATTTTTGTGGTTGCTGTCCCTTTCACCCCGATGAATGAAATGTCGATTAATTGAACCGCCGATGTCATCTGTCAACATCATACAAATATAGAAATCAAAATTTATTTACATATTTCTACCGGTCAAACATTATCAATTAAAAGCTAGTCTGTTTTTAACATTTCTAAGTAATTTAAAGAAAAAGTATTTCTTTTAATAAAATATTTCAAGTACTAGAAAATTAGGAAAATGGTGTTTGATTAAAAAGATATTTTGAAAATCCAATTTTTAAATTTTGACCTTCCATCCTTTTTTTTGCCTGATTTTGATAAAAAAATGTCCTTATTTTTTTATAAAAATAACTCATTATTTTAAGAGACGATGTAAAAACATGAAATGAAGGACATCTTTGTCCAATATAGGTCAATTTTCAAGAAAATTACATGGGAAAGATTAGATTAAGAAATTTAGGGTTATTTAATGTTTTTTAACCAAATATTTCTCAGAAAAACTAGTTACTTAATTATTACCACATAATATCTAAATAATGAAATTTATTTTCCTTATTAAAAGTTGACATATGTTATGAGGCGAGTAGTTTTGATCAATGACGATGGGGGTTTTGGACAGCATTTAATGTAATTCCCTCGAACGTTATCTTCATGGCATATCCGGATCCTCCCTACATTTTTTTTTGACAATGGCTTCATTTTATTGATTCGGGCGCCAATACCTTTACATCTAACATAAATCAAAAATGCTAAAAACATCAACATAACATCAAGTGTGTATGAATGATTCAAGGTCTACACAAAAGATAATCCTAATATGCTTAGAATATCTAAGATTCCAAGTCCGATGAAATATACTGACGAACATAGATTTGAAGTGACTTATTTATTTGATCGAAGCAACGTTATCGTCTGAATCGTACATGTCGCGTAAACTAACGATCGACCTTTGCTAACAAATTAGGCCAAAACATATGAGCAAAGAAAAATAAAATGGCTTCCGGATCAGGTGGAAGAAACCACTTTGTTGAGGGGAAGGTCTAGATATGAGTAAAAGAAACATAGGGGGGTTGATTTTAGACCAAGGAAGGTAAAAAAGCACTCCTTTCTAACGAGATGAAAAGAAACAATGAAAGAAATTAGGGTTTACAAAGAAAAGGAGAGAAGGGGGCATAATATAATATCCGATCATCCTCCCTACATAGATAAAAACAAAAGAAGAAGTTAATCATTTAAGGTTATGTTTGGTTTTTGGAAAATTTGAGGGACAAAGCAAAGAAACGAAAATAGAGATGAAAGTATAAGGAAATAAAAGTGAAGGAAAATAAAAATAATGTTAAAAGTCAATAAATTATTTTTATTTGCACTCTCAAACTTAATTATTATATTTATTTTAATTCATGAACAAGAAGATTGAGTGATTTGAAAATTATAAATTCTAACAAATTGTAATTTTATTTGATTTTCTTTAAATTTTTCATAGAACAACCAAAAGTGAGAAAACCATTTTCCCTAAATTTTTTTTATTTCCTTGGTACTTTCTGAGAAATATTTGCTTCATATAATGGTTTTGACTTGGAAATATCAGTACCTGCCATGTCTTGATCCCCACTCCATTAGAGTTCTTGTGAAAGTACAATCTCTTACTTATATTTCTTCCACTTTGTTTGTCCTTCCATCTAACCCTAAGCTCCCAATACTACTAGAACCATTCACTACAAGAAATATGAGGTATAGTAACATAGTTTTAGTAGGGGTTATCATATTTTCTTACTAAAAATTAATATAGTCGCGTTTATTGAATTGATGCGGCCAAAGGAAATTTTTATTAATCTTTTAACCATGAAAATTAGGTGACCCTACCATATCGTTCCTTTAGGCACATAAAATTAAATCTACTATACATTGGCTTTGATTGACGTGGCTAACAGCAGGCCCTTTGCTCTGAATAGCTAATTAGGCACGTCGTCGATGGTGATTTCTTGATCACCCTCTTTCTTTTCACGATATCTCTATTCTGCTCTCTCCTGCTCGGATATCTTTCTCTCCTCGATTTCACATATGGATCTATCATATAATAATATTTTAGCCTTTCTCATCTTGAGAAGAACAAGATCGAATCAACAACGCAGGGTCGAGAAGAAATGTCGGAAGCTTGCAGCCTCGGCTTCTGTATTGGAGGTAATCTACGGATTGGCCCAAGCAACAATTCTCGTCGATTCTTTGCTTTGCCTTTTGTCTGAAGAGCTGAGGCGATTCATCATTTCTAGGTAGGCGAATGTTTTTCTTCTGTCGAAACTTGTATTTTCTGAGAAAGTGAGTATATATCTTTCTGCATTTTATTCGACTCCAGTATTCTAGCGGGAAAGGTATCTCATGTTCTCTCTTTCTCTCTCTTGCAACTCTCTTTGAATGCGGAAATGTGCAAGAGCAGTGCAGGATCTTCGCCACTAATTTCCTTTTTGCGTCGATTTTGACTTTGTGGTCCCTAATCTCTCAGCCCGAGAATCTGCTTGGATCACGTGACTAAGTTTAACTTCATCGGTTGTCATAAAACAACTAACTCCAACAGCAGGCGCGATTCTAGGTAATTTCCTCTTTCCTTTCATCAGATTCCATTATTCATGAGATTGTATGAAATCGGGAACGTGTTTATCCGATCTTTTATTTTTGTTCTATCAAACTTGCGACATTGAGATTAAATTACTCTTAGCATATTGGAAATTAATCATTATATACTTATGATTTTAAACTTCGTGTTTTTTGTTCGTATTGTTGATTTCTCTGTTGTAATTTTGCTTCACTAATAGATTGTTAGATGAGTTCCCGAATCATAAACCATTGTTTTTATGCTTTTTAATCATGAAGCTTGGACATTCTTTAGATTAGCATATTAGTGATAAAAATTTTGGATCGATTCAAAAGCATCCTTTGTGACATTAGTATTATTCAAAAGCATAGTTGTTTCGAACGTGGTTGTGTTATTGTTTTCTTGAATGGCTTCTATGATATGTTGTTTGGAAAACCTTGCATAAAGTTGTATTCATGAATAATTTTACCTCCCATTTCTACATTCATGAATTCACGAACAATTGGACTCTGCTAACCTAATCATAAATGCTTGATCTTTTTTTTCAATAAGTATGGATCTTGAGCTCGATTACAAGCACTCAACTTATCACATGAGACTACGTGTTAACAAAACAAAAGGATAGATCTGTTATTTTATTTGTTATTTTTCTTCTTTCTTGGAGGTTGTTTCAAATCTGTTCTCCTTTGTACACACATTCTAAATGCGGCCAAAAGATGCGAGATAGATCTCCTGATGGTCGACCTTACACTTACATTGTTGTTGAAACGAAAGAGCAAATAGATTTTGGTTTTATAATTGAAAGATTGATATGCGGTGACACCGAGGAAAAAGGGGGAAATGAGGGAGGATTAGAGACACTAGGAACAAAGGAGGGAAAAATAATGAGTGGATTACGGGGTGGGGCCAAATGTTAATGATGTTTTTGAGGTGTAGGAAGAAAGAAATGATACTTAGGTGAGAGAGAGAGGCAAAGATAGGGGTTTGTTTGATAAGGCAGGCTAATGATGGTTTTAGAATGAAAAAGAGAGACTTGTCATTAGTCATTAGTGAGCATAAATTATCAGATGAAGGGACAACCCTATACACCTGAATCAAGCAGGGTTGACCACATGTTTGTTTTATGCCTTGATCCCTTTCTTTTTCTAATTTTTTTTCTTCCGGGTAGGGAGGCAAGAGGCGGCAATTCTTTTGTTTCCTTTTCTTGATCATGTTTTTGGGTGACAAGGGTTTCAACACAAACTGCGGATTTAGTGATTACCTCATTTGTTTTAATTGTTGTTTCTTGACCACCCTTTCCCTAATCATTTCTATATCATATATCCAATCAGTTTTCTTCCCTTCCCCACACTGCTTTGCCTTACCACTCTTTTTCTTTCCTTTACGGATATGGATTCGAATTTTTGGACCCAATCTTGTTATTTGCCCTAGATATTTTAATGCCTCATACCTTATCATGCATGTAAAATATTTACACACTTGAGATAATGTTATTTTAAACTAGTCTCGGTATCATTTGGTCAAAAATCATCATAATCATTAGTTATTTAGTACGCGATATAATCTAAAACAAGGAATCTGAAATACAACACATAGAAGCTCTTCATTTGCATGGGGTAGCCTAGGATCACTTCAAAAGGAGTTCCATGAAAACCACTTTCAACCTTGATTTTAGGTAGTACTCTTCGTATATATATCTATCACTTCTCAATGACTAAAACAATTGAGAAGCCTCCTAGATTTTTACATTCATGAATAATGTAAATAGTTGTTTGCAGCACTACAACTAGGCATACCAGTCTGCCCATCCCAATGAGTTGGTCTCACCTCCCATTTGCTTAAACGGTTAAACCCCAGTACACCAAAACAGAGTCAGGGCATTTCCCTTGATTTTTGTGAACAAATTGGATCAATCAGACCGGAGCACGTGTCTTTTAAGAATTTTTCTTTAGTGAATAAGAGAATCTCTGGTTATATCTAGTATTGAGTTTTATGACATCTATTCCATTTATCTCTTGGTCTGAGATACTTCTGGTACTTTAGGTTTGGCCTTTCAGAATGCAGTAACTCATTCATATTCATTTTTGATTTTAATGATGGAAATCTTGGTCATAAAGGAATTGGATACGAGGATCTAGGCTTCTTATTCTCTCCTTGACATAAAGGCTAATCTCTGAAAGGGACTCTAGAACATATCATAACTTTCAGTTTCCTTCAAACTTTGAACATTTTGCCTAGAAAGAGAAGTTGATTGGCTATTGTCTGTTACTGATCACATTGTTGAAAACTTAATGGAAACTTCGTGGTAACCCAAAGCCTCTACCCCCTTCTCTATATGTCCCCACGCCTAAGTTTAGGAGTGTGTTGCTTGTTTTAAAGGTAATGAGTGACTCGACAACGACGTGATCTTCAAATGAACATCCTGCCTTACTACCTTGGCTTGATCGCGATGCTTATTGTAAAGATATAGCTTTTGAGACTTCAATTCATTTGAGCCATGTATGGACATTTTGTATGTGACTAACATGGGTTTTTAAAAAAGCACCTGAATAACAAAAGACCAAAAAGGTTCTACTGTGTGCCCGAGATGCCAATGATACCAGAGGTTTGATATGGTGGATACCTACTGTTAAAGTTCCCCCAAATGGACATTTTGCAGATGCTCACAAGGTTTGTATCTTTTAGATTCTAATTACAATGCTTCTCAATGACTTGAATCCTTTGCATTCTTTGCAATTTATAATAATTTTAATCATGTTTTTGTGTTTTGGCTTATATCTTGCCGCAGGTGGGTTAGTCACCGGAATCAGGGAACATCGTGGTGTTGATTTCATATGGCTTCTTAATCCCCGATAAGGTTAAAAACCATTAAAGACTAGTTGAAATTTTGAAGCGGTGTTTGGCATTGTAAAGGTGATATTAGCCTTTTTTTTTAAATATTGTTCGGAAGCCTGTGTTGCAAGTTCTAGAGTCAATTGTTTGGTTCCTTGCTACCATGTAACTGCGAGAAGAAAAGAATAAGAAAGAAAAAGCAGTGTAGGTTTTCATAACCATCATTGACCCCCACGGTTAGGGTTCTCCATGGAAGTCACGAAGGAGCGCGTAGCTCATGAAAGTTCTCAGTATTGTTTTAGCTAAATTGAAATATGGATATAACGAGAATATGTCGATGGGGTATTAATTGTAAATGTAGCTATTTTACTTGTATCTTATTTAACTAACTCCATTAATCTTGTAGTGCGATTGTCTCGAAGTGCTTTCCCATCTAAATAAATGTGCCTCTACCACTTGGATTTTGTCTTCCTTTTTTTTTAGAAAAGACTACCGGAAAAGAGCCTCTGTGCCCTGGCACCTAGAGATTTCTCCTAAATTCGAGAGATGTATAGGGTGTATGGCGGGTGCACAGTAGGAGTATAAAAAGCTTCCTGATTGGAGAACCATATTAAGCATCTAATTAGTTTGAATTCTTATAATCTAAGTTATTTGCTTGTCTGAATTCTTTGTAGTTTTGATGAATAAGGCCCATGCTTCTTTTCTTCCCCCCTCCCCAATGGGATTTTGTTGGAGAGTTAGAGTGAGCGTAGGTGTGATAATGCTGACTATAGAGTATTTCTAAATTCCTTTTAGATAATCAAAAAGATTAAATCTTTAAGGACAGTACACCCCCATATGTACAAAAATCTTAAACTACGATCGAGATTTAATTTCATCGTCATGTGGATCTTGATCATCATCATCATCTATTATCAACATGATCTGAATAACAAATATTGCTAGAATGACTAGTAAAAGAGGCTATTACCATTTTGATCGATAACTTTGAAACGATAGTGGCGAGTATGAGTTTCAATCTACTTCCCCACTTTGATACATTTATAATTTGATGCTCGGTCGCTTCTTTTCATTTCCATCAACTTTGTTTAGGACCTTGTGATTGAGCCTCTCCTTTCAAATTCCCTGTATTTATTTAAATACCTTGCCATAGCTAACACGATGCATCAAATCCCAAAGCCCTCGATTGCTATTCGAGACTCCTGCTCATGAGCCATCTCTAGGACCAAATGCGAGTTATCTTGATTGTCTAAAAATGCATCTTCTATCATTGATTTTTATATATATGGCAATGCTGTGCATATGTGAAGTATCATAGAATTAAACCAATCGGGATTCAAGTCGAAAGGTGAAGCGAATAACTTATTTTTTCTTCCATCTATCATTAAATTAAAAATTAGGCCATTTCTTTTGAATTAATGATGATGCACATTACATCTTTGAACCCAACAAAATAATATTGTTCTGAAGCATTGAAATGGCAATGAAAATGTCACTAAAAATCTCTTGATTCTCAAGGGAAACCATACTATGCATGGATTGCAATTTAGTGTCTAAAGAAATGGTTGTATCTAATGCATATATTCTTGTTCTGGACAGTAAATTCTTTTTTTTTTTAAATATTGTTCCAAGCCATGTGCAAGTTCTAGAGGCAATTTGTTTAGTTCCTTGCTACCATGTAACTCTGAGAAGAAAAAGAATAAGAAAACAGTGTAAGGTTTTCATAACCATCATTGACCCCACAGTTAGGGTTCTCCATGGAAGTGCGAAGGGCTTCACTGTAGCTCATGAAAGGTTCCTCAATTATTGATTTTTTTTAAGCTAAATTGAAATATGCAGGATATAGCAGAATATGTCAGTAGGTATTAATTGTAAATGTAGCTATTTTACTTATTATCTTATTTAACTAACTCCATTAATCTTCTTGTAGTCACGATGAGCACCAACCTCACTGGATCTTGGAGTGACTTTCCCTCTAGGCCTCTTGAACCTTATGTGATGCCCCAGGCAAAATTAATGCGACCTCGTGGCCAGAGTGTATATAGCTTTGTGTAATTTGGGGCATAAAGTAAAGAATGTGTGTAATTTGACAGTGTATTGGGGCATTCCATTCCTTTTGGGTCTCTGATAAGATCAAACACAAAGAATGTGTTGCAGCATTACTTCCTCTACATTACTTTCTCTGCATTAATTTCTGCAGAAATTGATGAGATTATTTTGGTTGTTGGAAACTTTTGATTTGTCTATGAATATAGTTTTGTCTATGATTGTCAACGATTTTCTCATGCGTTTCCTTTTAGAATTTCCCGATGTTTTTTCCTTTTACGTAAATTTGAATGGATGTAAATATTACGCTCATTTAATCCCTATGGCCGCGGTGAGCAAAGCTGCAGCTCTGACACATCCTATAGCCTTGGCAGGCAAAACCTGACTATACCACCTTACAACATCTGTGTGTGGTCGGAAGAAAACCGGTATGGGAACATCCTGTGTTCGCGGCGAACAAAACCGGAGCTATACCACCTTAGACATCCACATGGCGCGGGTGGAAGCCAGGCTATCAAAGACATCCTATGGTTCGGCCCGGAACAAAACCCTGACCTATGCCTATAGACACTCAATTATATTTTCATGACTAAAACATTTGTCCACGGTGTACTATGTGCATATGTGATTCACTTTGTTTATGAAGCTATAGGATATAGATGCATTATTCTGCCTTTTAATTTGGGGTCAATATTGTGACCATAGACCACTTCTTGTAGTGATTTTACAATTCTTGCAGAGAAAAAAAGAAAAAGAAAATTAGGGTATGTTTGGTTCCTATTTTTAAAAATTAATTGTTCTTGAGAATGGTTTTTGAAAACACACGATGTTCTTTGAAAATTGTCATGTGTTTTCCATGTTTTCCTTGTTCTCCTTGTTTTCGAGAACAAAAAACAATTTTCAAAAACTTTAACCAAACAGGCCCTTAAAGTACTCTCCCAATTGATTTTGGCTTTATCCATGAACTCTTTTATTGTGACTACCTTATGCTTGTTAAATGATCGATTACTCTAAAGCACAAACAACGTTGGTTCTTTCTGAATATCATGCCCCAACACCCTCCCTCATGTGTATACGCATGTGAGTTAGATAAACCAAATGGAGTCCTCCATGGACTTCAAATCAACAAATGGGTAATAAATTGCTGGAATATTTTATAAAATCAAGAGTATTTATTGATCCAAAAACAATTGATCAACAATCAAAAGACCCAATAAATACATTACAAAATAATAACTTTATTGAAACAATGAAGCATATCAATTCGTAGTGTATAGTAAACATACCTGGCATGGATTGGAATTATAGGCGCATTTATCTCCCGAAAGAAATGTAGGGGGCAAAGATCGAAGAATGGCTAGGGTTGAAGATGAATGTTCTTATCCTACAGTGTGTTTCTGAAAACTCTTGTAAAATTCTAGGAGCTCTATTCACTGTATATAGGCATAAGGGAACAATTAGGCTTTGGTCCAATGGGTTTACCAAAGCAAGGGAAAAGATAGAACCATGGACTTATAGATAATTAATATTAAACCATCCCATAATTAACATGCACAATTATACAATAAAAATTGTAATCTGATTATGCTTAGTCCATAATTAATAAATTAATCTAATATTCTCCCACTTGGACGACATAATCATAGCCATAACCAATCATATACAATTAACACACCGAGAGGATGCATAGATCGTACATAATTAGGCACTACTAATCAAAATCATTACTCAAATGCTTAAGCGAAGACTTGAATAATACCGTAAATCATATACAATTAATACATCGAGAGGATGCATAAACTGTACAAATTAGGCACTACTAATCTAGAAGTATTACAATGACAAGAGTATTGATTCAATAGAAAGAAAAAACTTAATTATGTCATTCATCTAGTCAAAATGACACAAAATCATAAGATAATGACAAACATCAAAACGTGCATGTAATACTTGAAAAAAAAAAACTACGACTTTCCTTGCAAATATATGAAAAGGAAAAAACTCCCACTAAAACAAAAGAGTGCAAATACAACAATCCCCATGCGGGTGACGTGTTCTTGAAATACAAAAATAGGTAAGCCTTTAGTTAGTGGGTTTACTTAATGATACTATTCATAGGCATGTGCTCAATTGAAATGAGGGACTTTGCAACTTTCTCTTTAACAAAAAAGAACTTCACATCAATGTGCTTTGAGCGAGAAGTTCTAGTGTTCCTAGAGAAAGATACAATTGCCGAATTATCACAAAACAATTTTAGCGGTCTAGAAATGGAGTGAACAACCTTCAAAGCTGAAATGATTTCCGCAGCCATAATGCATGACAAACTAAGCCTCCTGCCGCGCCACATTACTCCTCCGTAGTGAAGAAGGCGCCAAGTGTGCGCTGACACTTTTCCACGAAATAGCTCCTTTAACCATCATAAAGATATAACCAGAAGTGGAATTTTTATCATACATGCAGCTTGCATAATCGGAACCACTAAAACCAACCACTTCAAGAGTGTTGGTACACCAATATGTCAACATGAGATCCTTGATACCACGAAAATGCATGTAGCTTTCTTGGCGGCTTTCCGGTATTTTGCCCGGGATCACTCAAATACCTATCCAACACTCCAACAACAAAAGCAATATTAGGGCTTGTGCATACTTGAGCATACATTAGGTTGCCCACAATTGAAGAATAAGGGACTGCTTTCATCTAATCTCTAAATATCATTATGAGGACATTGGCCTTTGGAAAATCTGTCACCCTTTACAATTAGTGCCTTACCAAAAGAACATGATTGCATGTTAAACCTTTTCAGAATGCATTCAATATATGTCTATTGAGATAATCTCAAAATGCCACTAGGTCTATCGCGAAGTATTTGTATGCCCAAGACATAAGATGCTTCCCCAAGATCCTTCATATCAAAATGGATAAACAATAATTGTTTTGTTTCAACCAACAAATCAGTATCATTGGTTGCGAGCAAAATATCATCAACATATAAAACCAAGAATATGTATTTTCTCCCACTGACCTTCATATGCATTGATGGATGATGTTCTCTTAAAACCATTAGGCGGTGACAATTTCATAAACTTGAGATACCGTACCTAAAGCCTACTTTAAACCATAAATGGATTTCTGGAGCTTACAAACCATGTTTTCCTTACCAACCTCCTCAAAACCGGTAGGTTGAGACATGTAAACATCCTCAACTAAGTCTCCATTCAAGAAAGTTGTCTTCACATCCATCTAATGCAACTCCAAATCAAAATGAGCCACTATAGCCATAGTGTGCGTAGAAGTCTTTAGTGGATCTGAGAAAGTTTCCTTGAAATCAATACCTTCTTGTTAGCTGTAACCCTTGGCCTGTGCACTTTATATCTTGATAGGCGTTTTCATGATTGTGTTTAAAAATGCGTTAAAATTAATGCGAAAATTGCCTAACCGCGCAAGTATCTTCAAATCAGTATAATTATTGCCAATGTCGAATATCAATCCACGGGGAAGATGTGGGATGCTAAGTACCAAAAAATTATAAATATTCTTCAAAAATTCAAACTAATGTTAGGATGATTCATCAGAATTAAAACTAACTTAAAGCAACTTTCTAAGTAATCTTTGAGTTTCACAGCTGGAGTTATCAAATGGGTGTAAAAGCCACAGGTGTTGAATTCTTGTACAATCCTACTATGTAGTGCTTAAATTCCATTCTATTATCTTATGCAATTGTCTTTCAAGACGGTTCTTATCTAAGGTAGTTAAAGCCTTTCTCAAGGTCAGATAACCTACCATTAATACTAGGTTTCTTGCTCCTTGGCTCAACCCCAAGTGTTAAAGATGCATTAGAATCAAAGAACCTCTAAGCCTCCTAATTATTGATAATTTATATATTATTCAATTAATTATGTTAACTCATCTATGTCTAATTCTTCATCCACTTCTCAAATCTCATAAAGAATAACTCACCATACTAAGATTGATTAGAAATTAGTATGTAAATTTCACAAAAGTATGAGTTAATGGAAGAACAATCATAAAAATATAAAAGAAATATGAAATTTAGCAACTAAGCTTATTCATGTCAACCAACACCTAGATCACGAATTTAGAACATAATGTAAGTCGATCCATTACAATGTTAAGAGTAACATGAAAGTAAAAGAGAAGAGAAGAAACTCTAATGGTCGATGAATGATGGATCTTCAAGGATATTTCAAGTTCTTGCTTCCAAAAAGCTTCAAATCTCCTCCAAAATGTGCAAAAATGACTAGTCAAAGCGCAGCGTCCCCCGTATCGAGAGTGCTACGATACTAACATATCCCCCATGTTGAGGTGCTCTGATACCACTAAACTTATAGCATCCCCCATGTCGGGGTGCTCTAATACCACTAAACTTGTAACACACCTCTATTACCATCTAACGTAGCGCCCTCAACATGGTGTCTTCATTGTAACTATCTTTACTTTTTCCATATATTAACTTGTTCGTTCATGTACTATTAAACATTTAATTTGAAATATATTATGTAGCGATGAATTAAATATATTCAAAACTATATATGGGAGTGTTCGTTATATCTGATTTTTACATTGCTTACAAAAGCAAAACATAAGACAAAAATAGACCCAGTTCTTCGGTGGGCACCTAGTAGTGTGTTGGCCTTGGTTGTGTGTGGAATGGGACTTCTTGTTCTGCTTCTCCTATACCTACCGCGGATGAAACACCGGGTGCTTTAAACATAGCTTGAGTGGGAAATAATACTCGTGAATGACCCCTAATAAGGATCATCTCACTTTAGACACATGCATATACTTATGACAAATATAACATTTACATATATTTATCCATTTCTCATATCTACTTTTTCATAACCTATTTCATTTCTTATCATATTTCATATACTTTTCGTGTCATCTTACACTTTACTTCTTGTTCTTGTAACCATATACTATCATCACATGGTAGTGCTATGTTTCTCATATCATGTCATATATTATATACATCTCATTTGCGTATACTTGTCATTTTTTTTTATGTTTCATGCCTGCATAAACCTTAGAAGTGGATACGGGAAAGAATTGTATGTACCGAAATGTATCAACGTATGAGACAGTGATCTCTATCTGTATGACCCAAACGGGGTCGCTATAATGATTTAAATAGGATCTATATCATCGACCCAAACGGGGCCTCAATATCTATAAACTGTATGTTGCAGCAACTGTATCCCTATAGGCATGCCTATCTATCCCTCTACTAGGTTTTAAGTAGACAATCTGTTTCTTTTATTTAATTTACAATAGATATCTCATATCACCGAATAACTATTGTTATCCGGTAATCATATGCGATATTTTCTTATCATTTCCACATGCATCTTTATTCTTGTATTATTTAGACATTTATACGTTTTCTATATGCCTTCATTACACATTTATCTTTTCATAAATAACACTACATTTAAACACGTTAACAAATAAGAGTGAAGACGATGTTTGCTTAACCGCCTCGCGGTACAAAACATTTTTCATATAAATTCTATACTTGTACGAACCCTTTCAATCCTCATTAATCCAATGGACGATTGTTAGACTTAATGGAAAAGAGGAACCAAAAACAAAACTAGTAGGTACGCCTAAGCGGAGCTTCACTATGCTTAGGTGGAGAGGTTCGCCTAGGAGAAGTATTGCTATGCCTAGGTGGACCAGAAAAAATGCAAAACCTTGACTGCGGGTCGGCAGGCGAAGGGCCTTACTTGGCGAGCTTCTGCGCCTAGGCGGAGCTCACTCGCTGGCGTAGAGGTCTTAGAATAGAATAAAGTAGCGGAGTTTTGGGCCATTTTCATAGAAAATTCTTTCAGCAAAACATCTTTTCGAAACAAAAACATAAATCTAACTTAACCAAACTAACAACACTTCCATACCATTCCTTACACTTTTTCCTTACTAATAATCCATACATAATCTACACAAACCCATATAATATCCATACCTTGGCTTTTTCTTGAACTTCTCTTCTCATTATCTTCTTCCTTTCCTCATTCTTCTTCGTCTCTTTCTCTTCTCTTCTCCTCTCTTCCGGTTTGCCCTAACATGTAAGACCAAAATGAGATATTTTGCCTTTATTCTCACTTTTAAGTTAGGTCCTTGTTTGACTAGCTTCATTTTCTGTGCTCCTATTTTTCTTTGGTCCTCCATCATATTTACCAAATCAATTTATTCATATTTCCACTTTAGCCTATAATCTTCTTATCATATGACCTTTGGGTCTAGAATTGGCAAATTACTAGTTTACCCTTAACTCCTGTATTAAATTTTGGATTTTTCTTATTCTATTTTTAACATTATTTCATTATGGAAAAATATACTTTTACTTTCATTATACCCAAAACATGCTATAAAACTATCAAGGTATAATTTGGGGTCCCTAGAAGCTCTCCCTCTGTGAACCCCCTTCAATTTTTTCTCCTCTTCCTTTTATAGCTTTAGCTCATAAGTATCACGACGTTGCGATGTTGGGTATTGAAGACCAGACAGTGTCGTTGACCTCAACGTTGCGTTGTTGACCTTAACGTCTTGACGTTGAGGCGTCGTGACGTTGGAGCAGGGTTGTGAAGTCTCTTTCTTCAAGTCTCCAATAGGCCTTCAATTGTACCACTTTACCTACAAAATCAAACATGAAACTAAATATTAGCAACATGACAAAATAGTAGTCTTTAAATGCAAATCTGAACACAAACACGCTAAATCCTGAGTATGTAATGAGTGTTTTTGGACACTCATCATATCTCTCTACCTGTCCCTTGGCATCATGCTTGGTCTTAAAAACCCATTTGCACCCTTCTAGCAAATCTACCAAGCTCTACACTTTATTATGTGACATGGAAGTCATCTCATCTTTCATTACATGAATCTAAAAGTTGGATTGAGGATATGATATTTCTTTGTAGGTAGTCGAATTTGATACATCACCCACATCATACTCATCCTCCTACAAGTAGACAATGTAGTTATCTGAAATAGCAAGCTTACACACCCTTTCTGACCTCCCCAAGGGTATGTCCATGACTACATCCGAAGCTTCTGGGTTTACATTTGGGACTACTGGATCTACATCCTCAATTGGTTCATCATCGGTAGTGGCTATTGAATGCTGGTCAACACTAGGGCTAGAGATCGAAGCTAAAGCAATAGGCATAAGAATAAAAACTGGGTGTTCTTTGAACACAATTTCTATTGGCCCTTGGCTTGTACCAACATCATCCTTAAAATAGATAACTTGATATGACTCAATCACTTTGGTGGTGTGCGATGGACAATAAAACCTTGAACCTCTTGATCCCACACAATAACCAATAAAGTACCCACTGATGGTTATTGGATCAAGTTTCTTGGATTACGGATTGTATGGTCTCACTTTCACCTTGTAGCCCCAAACATGGAAGTGACGAAGACTAGGCTTCTTCTGTGACCATAGCTCATATGGAGTCTTAGGAACAGACTTACTAGGCACTTGGTTCAAAATATAAGCTATAGTTTTCAAAGCTTCACCCCATAAGAACTCAGGTAGTGAGGAATTAACATGCATACATCGTACCATATCAAGAAGCATGCGATTTATCCTCTTCGCAATCCCATTATGTTGAAGTACCAAACATTGTATACTAAGAATCAATGCCACATTCCTAAAGGTACTTCACAAATGGTCCAGGGTTGCGTACCGTCTCATCATATCTACCTTAATACTCACCACCTATGTCAGAATGAACCACTTTGATCTTCTTTCCTTGTTGGAGCTCAACTTTAGCTTTGAAAGCTTTGAAAGCCTCTAAAGAGTCAGACTTCTCACAAATGAGCTCAACAAAACCATAGCGGGAATAATCATCAATGAACGTGATGAAATATTTGTGGCCACCTATAGTAGAAGGAGTGAATGACACATAAATATTTGTATGAATAACCCTGGAAGCATCCTCCGCATGCGAGTGTGGTGGTGGTGGTGGTGGTGGGGGTGGAGGTTGGGGGAACTTTGATGATTGACCTACCTCTGTCGTCTCATCCTCTCTCATGTCAAACAGGGTTTGGTAGGCTCGAAGCTCTTCCTCATCAGAGGGTTCATTCCCTGAATCATAAACCTTGTTAGGCCTTGGTACACCCGATTTGTTTTTCTTAACCATTATCTCCTTGATTCGATTGTCAGCTTCATTTGTCCTCTAAGAACTTGGCTTTCTTGCATAGTCCATAAATGAGAAAGGGTGCCCGAGGTTCATTTTGGCATCTTTGTTATAGAGGATAGCATCCTCGATAACCTATCCGACATCGAAAGGGATATCCTGAATTATGGCATAGTTCAACAAAGCCCTCTTTGTTGTCACCTCACACACACTTGTCGTTGGGATTAGACGGGATGTGATAAAATGGTGCCACACCTTAGGTATTTAGGCTAAGTGTTTAGCCTTGAAGTGCACTGCGTGCCCTTCATTTGTTAGCATCCTAAGAACCTCGAGATAGTTTGGGGTTTCGTGGAGCCTATCATATGTTTTGGAATTAACTAGCTCAAGGTTATAATAGTCGTTGATAGACTTCGCACTGAAGTTTACCAAAACCACACACACTTGGACCTTTTTCAATACATTGGATTCTATGTTTGCATAAATTTTTCTCACAACCATCGTTGCAGCAGGCCTCGGAGGTTGTCATAAGTCACTCCATCCCTTATTAGCGATGGTTTTGCGAAAAAAATCTTTTGGGTGGTGGAACCCCTTTTCCTTAATGAAGGACCTATTTTTAGAGATGTGGCCGAACTTCTAGGTCGCACTCTCGTTTACGAACTTCTCATGATCATAGGCATGAGATGGCTCTTCTGATTTTTGCTTTTCTTTGAGCTAATCTTTTACCTTTTAGATGACATTGTATAACCTAGTGGGGTAGAGTTGGGATAGGATCCTAAGCTTTCAATTCAACAAAAAATGGACACCCAAACACCTAGTGGGAGTGAACCCTATTGGAATAGCCAAAGAACCACATAAATTTCACTTAGGCAAAATACCAAACACTTGGTGTGCACTACGTGAAACACTGCTCTTGGCTAAAAATCTAGGCATCTACAACCTCCAAGCAACCACTTACCTTCGTCTTAACAAAAATAAATCCAAAAGAAGCAAAAAGAACCAGTGATTTACCTTGAATCACCAAAAATCAGAAAAAATGGTCATTTACCCAGATTTTTGATGGAGGATGGATGAACCCTAGATTTTTTGTTCAAAGGTTGTTCGTAGATCTCCTTTGTACTCGAAATCAACTTAGGAAGAGTTTGGAAGAGGTTTGACGGATGAATCTGCAAAAACACTTAGAGAGAGTTAGGGTTGCAAATGTTCGGTATCCGAAAATATGAACATTCATGTTCTTAAAACATGACAATATCGCGACGTTCGGGCCAACGTCACAACGTTCCTAAGAGTTCAAAAAATCCTTTAAGCCAATGTCATTATGTTCGAGCCAACGTCGTGACGTTCCCAAGAGTTCAAAAAATCATTTAAGCTAACGTCGCGACGTTCCAGAGAGTTGAGTTTTCCAACGTCGCGACTTTAGGATCCAACGTCGCAACATTCCAAAGAGGTGTTTTTCTAAAGTCGCGGCGTTGAGGGCCAATGTTGTGACATTCCCAAGAGTCTCAAACTATGTTTTTGGTAAAAATTAATCTATGTATAGAAAACTTGCTCCTTAAAGGTCCGCACTTTTCCAAGTCCATAGTAGGCTTCTCAAGCTACCTCTCAGTCGCCGCTTCAACCTTGGAACTTAAAACACAACAAAATAAACAATGCATTTAGGTTATAGTTTATGAACTTCGAGAAAACTGAAACAAAAAAATCAAAACAAAAACACTAACGAAAAACACTTAAGGCTGCGATAACGAAATAAAAGCTTCAAAATGCTTAGGTTGCCTCCCAAGTAGTGCTTTGTTTAATGTCGTTAGCTCGACCAAGCTGTGTCTCCATGACTAGTGCTCTAACGCAAAAATCAACCAATGATTAGTGCCCAAAAAGTGCTATTTGAACCCTATTTATTATAGGTTTTGAGTGCTTTTTGTGTACTAATCATTATGAATTAACAATTTACACATTAAGGTCCCTATTATTCTATTGATCGAATTTTGTGACAAATTTTGCGATTTTGCAAGCTATCATCTTAGAAATTGTTGAGTCGATCGAAACACGAAGAATTCGAGTCAAACTCGGCGTACGGATCCGGATACCAGAGGAAGAAGAGCGAGAAAATGCAAGAAGAATTGGAGCTACAAGGAGATTGGAGCGGAAATTTCCTCTGCGCCCTTTATTCCTCACGCCTTGTTTCTTCCTGCTGCCCGTTTTTGCCTTTTGTTCCCTTTGTGGTTTTTTTCCCATTTTATCCTTGTATTAGCTTAGGATTTTTGGTTATTTTTGTAATTTGTAAAGGGGTTTGGCTATAAGGCCCTGAAGACAAGCACTGTTGAAGGACTTTTACTTTTTTTTGGGGCTCGTGAATAAAATTTAGGGCATAAGCTTTCAGCCCTTTTTCCTGATTCTTTTCTTCTGCTCCACTTTCCCTCACTTTCTCGCGTTTTCTTGGTAACCAAACATCCCTTGATGATGACAAATCAAGGGATGCTTGGCTAAACCCTCCTTATCCTTGAAGAGGAAGGCCACTAGGTGTCAGTTTTGAGGTAAGCTGCATGTTCTCCTGTTTTTCACGTATGCCTTTATGGTCATTTGTGTTCCTGCTTCTCACAGTAGGTTAAAACCTCCCAAACATGCCCTCACTAACGTGTATTTGGCAAGCTTTTTGGGTTCAGTGGATGCTTATCACTAGATCCACTGATGCCCAGTTAGTTGTCCTCTATTAGTTACGGTAGGGTAGGTTTATGAAGTATGTTCTCACCTTCTGGGAGCTCAAATGCATGTAAATGCTGTCTTTCAAAAAGGAAAATTTTAGGGTTTAGGTTTTAAAGCTAAACGAAGATCCGGTTTGGGAATTGACTATAGGTCATCCTCCACCCAGCCTTGAGGAAAAAAGACCAGGGACATGTTGATACCTTAGAGACCACAACCCGAGTGGTCAGAGACTTGAGAGTTTATTCTCTTCCTAATTTTATTTTATTTAAATTTCAGTTTCCAAACATTAACTCACTGTTTCTAAAACCTTAAAATCAGGTAAAAATTCACCATTTTGAACTCCACTTTGCAAATCATTTGTCTGAAGCCATCCACAGTGTTCGACCACTGGCCATTTATCTTATGATAGCTCATTCACGCGAGTAAGTTAGGATATAAATATTGTTGATTCATAACACCTCTTGTGGCACGAATCAAATGGCGCGGGATTAGAGGATGGTCTTATAAGTGCATTTATTGAGCTGTGGAACACTTGTGATCTTAAATCACAAGTTACGGGTGATTTTCCTTTTATTGTTTCACTATTAGTTTTTTTTAGTACATTTCACTATAAAAAAAAAAAAAAAAAAGATTTGCTGCAGGATTGTTTTTTTGTAGGCTTGTGTTGCCCTGTTTTTGCTGCAGGAATACATGTTTTAGTGGGCTTGAATACTAACGAATGGAAGAGGAAAGCAATACGTGAGTATTCGATGGAGAAAACCACAGAGCATACATGTCCATTGAGGATTCACGGGAACCTTCCATGGCGATTAGCGATGCTTTGTAGAGAGAAATCAAACCCAGCCAGATTACATGGCGTAGGGAATATAGAGACCAATGGACAGTACACCTCTACGAGTGTTATCCCAATTATACCTCCTCCGCATCCACGGTATGCCTCTTTGTCTGACCTCGGCCAGCGCGGCCAGTCTACGGTTGGCGAAGCAATTCTAGACCTTACCAAAGCGGTGGGTAATGCGATTGGAAAACGAGAAATTCAATGCCCTGATTGAGTCAAAAACCATCGTAGGAGAACCCCTGGGCAAAATTAGATGGGTTTCAAAGTGAAGTGGGTCGTGATTTGCGACTTTGTAATGTTCAATTTCAAAACGCCCAGCTGACTTGATCATCAAGGGGAAGAATCGAGAGGAAGTGCCTAAAGTGACACCATGGTAGAAGCATTGAGCAATGACTCGAGAAGAGATGATAGAGGATTTTGTAGAAGTTGTTGAAGGGTTATCTGAATCCTCAAACATTGGTGTTGCTTTTTGGCCTTTGAAAAAAGAAGAACAGATCATTGCCTTGATAACTGAGGAGGGCAGTGGAAAGGAAGAAATAGAAGAGCCCCCGAGTCCTTTGCGAGCAAACAGCCCGCGATTATATCCTGCAGCACCTTGCGGCTTCAGCCCATGCCCAGAAACCGCGCACCCACCAAAGACCACCCGGGTTTGCTATGCACGCGTACAAGCCGAAGATTAGTAGCTTAGCTGTCTGCGAAATTTTGCTACTACATCAAAAACGTGAACGCCCGCACTTCATGGCATAGTAGATGGTTAGTTATGGATTGGTTGGAGCACACATTCCCGACGACCGAGCTCCGCGGTTCAATGGCCTTAAAGGCCTAAAGTGAGGTTTGGGGCTGTCGTCTCCCCCAGCTTTTGTTCATTTTTCTTGACTTATTTTATTTTGATTTCGTTAATTTTTCTTCTTAGATTTTCTCTAATTTTAGTTAATTTTTGTTTTTAGATTAATTTTTACTTTTGCAATTTTCTTAATTTTTCTTGTACTAATTTTTGGTTGGTGAAATTTTAGGCGGTGAACATGACGTGAGGAGCAGGAAAATTTCGCAAATGTAGCGAAATTTTCGCAGCCATTGCGAAAATGGGCAAGTTGAATTTTCGCTACATAGCGAATACGGGCTGTCCCCTCCACTATAGACAAAATAACCAACAGTAACTAAGGTAAAAAAAAAAAACGTTTGTTTTTATTTTTATTTTTATTTTTTTTATTATTAAAAAAATTATTTTTATTTTATTTTATAATAAAAAATGTTATTTCATTTTATATAAAAAAAAGTTTGTTTTTTATTTTTATTTTTATTTTTAAAAAAATTTTAAAAAAAAATTGTCTCTAAAATTTTTTTTTATTTTCATTACACATTATTAATTTTTATTATTATTTATTTATTTAAGAAATTTTTTTTTTTCGCTATGATATAGCGAAAATTTTAAACTACACTATAGTTTTGCCTCTTGATTTTGTTTCACTCATAACTTTTTATCCGAACTTCGTTTTAGGCATTCTTGGTACCGTTGGAAAGCTTAGAGAGTGTAGAATCCAAATATGTCCAGAAAGAACACTTTTGAAACTTTTATGAATGTGTAATTTTTAAGTCACTTTTTTTCTCTCTTTTCTCCTTCTAACTTGTTCATTTGAAGCCCAAATGGAGTGAATAAGATTGTGGATGGAAAGATTATGAAGTCTTCTATCAACAACGATCATATCATCAAGGAGTAACACTTATTACTAACTTTCCAATCCGAACCCATTGCGAGATGATGAGATATTTGGTTGGGGGAAGTTAGTGAGTAACTACACTTATGTTTTTGTTACTATTTTGAGCAAGCCCATTTTGTGATGTGATTAACTTAGCTGGGTTCCCTTCTATAAAACATTATACTATCTGACACTTATTAACCCATTTTGCACGAGAATTTTTGTGTGTTTGCTTAACTTGTGGTTTGAAAAAGTGAAGCCTTTGTCAGATACATTGATGTTAGATTGGTTCCATGCTTAGTTAGTGGATGATCGGTTGAACTCTTGTTGCTTTCGACCGTTTTTCGCTACTGCTGGCTAACCACCAGGAGCACATGAGTTTCTTGATAACTGAAAAAGCTGTCGACCTCCTTTACTTTGCACAACCTACCCTAGTTTCGTTGACCACCTTTAATAGGTTAAGGACCCTTGAATAGAAGGTAATGTGTCTTCAAAATAAAAAGAAGTGAGAAAAGAAAAAGAAAAAAAGAAAAGAAAAAAGAAAGAAAAAAGAATTACAGCTTTGCCTTGAAACCAGAGCAGCATCAGAGGGTATATGGCCAGCCTTTAAACGCTGGTGCCCTAAGCCAGCGGTTGGGAGCCCTTAGACAGTGTTAAGCTACGGGTGGATGGGTAGAGTTTAACGAAGTTGGCCAGGTGTTGGAGTTTGAAATCATTGGTCGGGTGAAGCACGAAGAGTTAGTGGTCGAAAGATCCTTATGACTTGGTGCCCTAAGCCTTAATTGGTTAAGTCATCGGTAGATCCAGGGTGCATGGACTTTGGTAGTCGATTCTTGACATTGCACCTACAACACAAAAGTTATGGAATAGAGAGTGGGTCTTTGATCTATTTGGGTCGGTTACCATGCTAGGTGTGTATGCTTCGGTTGGGGGAGAGTGCGGTTGCGGTTTATTGTTGAGAAGCGATCAAACAAACACTTAGATTTTGGTGGAAGTTTACGGTTGATTCATTCGAGAAGGAAACTCTTTTTTGATACTCAATTTTGTAGCCAATACATTCTCTCAAGTTAGTTATTGAGCAGGGTTTATGATTCTTACTTAGGGTTAGGCATTACTCATTCATAACCTTTTTGAAATATATTTTTGTGAACATAATTTTGATTTTGTTTAGTATGCTCTCTCTTTCTTTCTTTCTTTCATTGCTAAGGGACTAGCAATGTGTAGGTTGGGAGGTGTGATTAGTGCCCAAAAAGTGCTATTTTGAACCCTATTTATTATAGGTTTTAGTGCTTTTGTGTACTAATCATTTATGTCTGTTACACATTAAGGTCCCTATTATTCTGCGATCGCATTTTGTGGCAAATTTTGCAATTTTGCAAGCTATCTATCGCAGAGAATTGGCCCGAGTCGATCAAGCACGAAAGTCGAGTCAAGCTTCGGCGTACGAATCGGATACGGAAGGAAGAAGAAGCGAAAAATGCAAAAGAAAAGTGGTACAAGGAAATTGGAGCGCGGAAATTTCCTCACGCCGCCACTATTCCTCACCTTACATTTATTCCTATGTTGCCCGTTTTGCCTTTTGTTCCTTTGTGGTATTTTTCCCATTTTATCCTTGTATTAACAGGATTTTGGTTATTTTTGTAATTTGTAAGGGGTTTGGCTATAGGCCACGTGGCTCTTGTTGAAGGACTTTTACTTTTTTTGGGGCTCGTGAATAAATTTGGGGCATAGCTTTCCAGCCGGATTTTCCTACTTCTTTTCTTAACTCCACTTTCCCTCACTTTCTCACGTTTTCTTGGTAACCAAACATCCCTTGATGATGACAAATCAAGGGATGCTTGATTAAACCCTCCTTATCCTTGAAGAGGAAGGCCACTAGGTGTCAGATTTGAGGTAAGCTGCATGTTCTCCTGTTTTTCACGTATGCCTTTATGGTCCATTGTGTTCTGCTTCTCCCGTGGAACCTCCAAACATGCCCTCACTAGCGTGTATTTGGCAAGCTTTTTGGGTTCGGTGGATGCCCATCACTAGATCCGCGTGCCCGGATAGTTTAATCCTCTATTACGGTAGGGTAGGTTTATGACGTATGTTCTCATAGTCACGGGGAGCTCAAATGCACGTAAATCTTTGTCTTTCAAAAGGAAAATTTTAGGATTTAGGTTTTAAAAGCTAGCGAGTCCGGTTTGGGAATTATTTATGGTCATCCTCTAACACGAGGAAAAGACAGGGACATGTTGGATACCTTAGAACCTAACCCAGTGGTCCGAGACTTCAAGGAGTTCTCTTCCTAATTTTATTTTATTTAAATTTCAGTTTTCCAAACATTAACTCCCCTGTTTTCACAAAACCTTAAAATCCAAATTGAAATTCACCATTTTGAACTCCACTGCAAATCATTTGTACAAAGAAAACCCATCCCTGTGTTCGACCCTATAGCCATTATCTTTACTGTGCTTTCATTACGGCCTGGCAGTAGGGTTGAATATAAATATTGTTGATTCATAGCACCTCTTGTGTACCCAGTCAGCTTGACAAAGCTGCGCAATTCTTCTATGCCTTATGTTGGCTTCAAGGTTGTGGAGCTGGAGCTTGTAAAGTTGACCTTCAAAATAAGGCTTCACCCGTTGCCCAATCACTTTAAAAGTACCCTTTTCAAGGTGAGTCAACTCTACATTGCCATGAGGAAAGACTTGAGTGATCATAAAAGGCCGGACCATCTTGATTTGAGCTTTCGTGGGAACAACTTCAATCTAGAATTGAAAAGCCATACTGTTGTCCTGGTTTTGGTCGATCTTCACTAAATGCTTGTCATGCCAAACCTTGGTCTTCTCCTTGTAGATCTTGGAGCTCTCGTAAGCATTATGAAGAAATTCGTCCAGCTCATTCAATTGAAGCATTCTTTTCTTCTCTTATATTTCCATATTCATATTCAGCATCCTAGTTGCCCAATAAGCTTTGTACTCCAATTCTATAGGTAGGTGACATGCCTTCAATAACGATTTTTGTGAGGCATCCCAAAGAAGAGTCTTGAATGTTGTGGGTATGCACATAAGTTGTCATCAATTTTGTTACCCAATCTTTCCTTGTGACACTCTGACTTCTCAATATCTTGCAGGATTTCCGGTTGGACACTTGGCTTGCCCATTGCAGTGAGGTGATATGCAAAATGTTTGTTCGCCCCATATTGCTTGATAGGGAGGCGAGCAGCTTGTTAGGAAATATGAGCCTTCATCACTAATCACAGCTCTTGGAGTTCCAAATCTTGAGAATATGTTATGCCGGATGAAACTCAATGCTATCTTGGCATCACAAGTAGTAGTTGGGATAGCCTCCACCCTCTTTGAAACGTAGTCCACAGCCAATAGTATGTATTAGTATCCATAAGAGGATGGAAAATGACTGTAAATCTATCCCCAACACGTCAAGGCTCCTCTAGGATGTTGGTCAAGGCATCACATTTCTTTTAAGATGTTACGTCCTTTATTTGATCTATAGTTTATAAAAGAATTGAGCATCCTTGAAGAGAGAGGGCCAATAGAAGCTCCATTGTTTAGAAATTGTTTGTTGCCCACATTGAAAATGACATCCTCTAAAGAGTGGCGGTGCTTCAAATCTCACACCTATTTCATTTCATTTTACACCTTGAATAATCGATAAATACCGGTGTTTAGAAAGGAATTGGAGCCACTCCACATAAATATTGTTTCATTTTTGCAAAGAATTTATTCTTTTACTGAAATGCGAGCTTATATGGAATAATACAAGCAACAAGATAGTTAGCTATGTTGACAAACCAAGGAAAAATTTCAGCATGCGACAAGGCTAGGATTTGCTCATCTGGAAATGTGTCATCAATCTGAACTTGAATTTTTCGCACTGTTTATGGAATTTCCAACCTTGATAGATGATCAGCCACCATGTTTTCAGAGCCCTTCTTATCTTTGATCTCCGCATCAAATTCTTCAAGTAGGAGTACCCACCTAATGAGTCTAGGTTTAGCTTCCTTTTTTAGATCATCAACACTTGGTGCAAAATATTGAAATTAGAAGAACCTTGTTCCCCTATAGAATGGGCCAACTTTCAAAGCAAACCTGATTGCAACAATTCTTTCTCTGTTGTAGGCGTAGTTGATTGTGCTTCATTGGTATAGCTGACATAGTAGATGGCATAGAGTCTATCACTTTCTTTGACCCAAAGCGGCTCAAACGTAATCAGCATCCATAGCTCAAAATGGAAGACTGTGTAGTTGCAGCGCAATTGTTTGAAATCAACCCTATCTTCCCGGTCTCAGCCTTCTTGCATGGTCATTAAAATCAAAAGGGAACACCTTGCATGAGGGGTTAGACAAAGTTGGAAGTTTACAAAAATTGATAAACGCCGATAGAAACCGACATATTGAAACTATGCACCATTCAGCGATTTAGGATGTAGTAGTTTTCTATGACTGACCTTTGATTGACCCTCGAGCCCTTTTCGAATGTTGCCTGCCCCGACACTATGCATTCTCTCTGCCTCAGTGACTGTTTTCCCAATTTAGAACCAAATTGATTTTCCATGCACCTCTTGAACCATTATTTCAAATTTTCGAGACATTCCGTCAAATGTAGAAACCAATCCACAGAAATCATCCATAAAGATTTGATAGATTTCTCGACAGTGTTTGAAGTCTGTATCATACATTTTGGGTTCTCGTTACCACAAGGCGACGACATTCTCTTGAAAGTGAAGGTACCATAGGAATAGGTGAAAGTGGTTTTCTCTTGATCCTTTAGAGCAATGGCAATCTGATTGTACCTTGAGTATCCATCCAGAAAGAAAAAATACTCATTACCAGCCAACTTGTCTAACATTTAATCAATAAATGGGAGTGGAAAATGATCTTTCCTTGTTACTTTGTTCAGTCTCTTATAGTCAATACAAATTCTCCACCCTGTGACTGTTCTTGTGGGAAGCAGTTCATTGTTTGCATTCTTTATCACTGTCATCCCTCATTTCTTGGGTACTAATTGAATAGGACTCACCCATGAACTATCAGAGATGGGGTATATGACTCCCGTATCTAACCATTTCAGTACCTCTTTCCACACTACTTCTTTCATTGAAGGATTTAAACGTCTTTGAGCATCCATTGTAGGCTTGCTATCGTCCTCCAATAGTATCCGGTCCATACACATAGAAGGTTTGATTCCCTTGATATTGGCTAAGGACCATCCAATCGCTTCCCTATGCTCATTAAGGACCTTCAACAATTTCTCTTCCTTCATGTTAGAAAGAGAAGATGATATGATGATGAGTAGTGTGGATGCACTCCTAGATAGCTTATATTTCAAATGAGTAGGGAGTTGTTTCTCTTCAAGAATAGGTGGTTTCTCAACAGGAGGAATCAACCAACTTGGACTAGCTCCTAGAGATTCAAAATACTTACTTATATTTGGACCAAAAGAATCCATCCATTTCACATACTCTTGAACCAGATCATCTTCATAGGAGGAAGGGTCTTCATGAGTTAGGCTGAAATACTCAATGATTATGAAGGAACGATTGGTTGGAACTTATAGCCTCTATTACATCCCTCTGACAATTTGTCATTATCATGCAGATTCTTTATGGCATTGAAAATAATGAATGTCACTTCCTCCTCTTGAACCCTTAGTCTGAGTTCACCATGCTGCACATCGATCAATGCCCTTCCTGTGGCTAAAAATGGTCTTCCAAGGATAATTGGGACCTCTTTAACTTCCTCCATATCTAGAATGATAAAATCAGCAGGGGAAATAAATTTCTCTACTTTCATTATAACATCCTCTATGGTACCGCGCAGATGAGTGAGGGATCTATATGCTAACTGCAAGGTAATTGTAGTCGGTTGTGCTTCTCTCGATTTTAACTTTTTGAAGATCGACCACAACATGAGATTGATGCCTGCACCAAGATCACATTGATCTTTTTAAAACACAGAATTTCCAATAGCACAAGGAATAGTGAAGCTACTTGATCTTTTAGTTTAGGAGGCAGCTTTTTCTACAATATGGCACTGCATTATTAAGAAAGAGCCATTGTTTCATAGTCTCCCATCTTCCTTTTCTTGGAAAGGATGCCCTTCATGAATTTCACATACCCTCGACACATTTGTTCATGCTTCAGAAATGGAATAAGCCGTGTGGAGCTTTTTAAAGATTTACAACTGGCTGTAATTGGTTATCCAAACTATTCTTCCTCAATCTTTATGATACTGCATACAGGTGTCTCCTCAACCGAAGATTCCTCCTTCACTTCCACTTCCTTGGTGCTTGAGCCGAATTTTTAGTAACTTTTCACTTTTCCACATTTTCGGGACTGCTTTTTCTGTCCCCTACCTACCGTAGAATTTTCAGCATCTTCATGGTTTTCTACTGGATTTTTCTTAAGGTCTTCCCACTTCTAAGAGTTATAGCTTTACAATGCTCTTTTCCCTCTCTCCTTGGGTTGACCTCCGAAGTACTAGGCAAATTGCCTTGTTCCCTCTCACTGAATAATGTAGCCATCTGCCCCATTTGCACTTCTAAATTTCTAAGCTAAGCTGCTTGATTGTTCAAAGAAGTTTTGGTTTCGTTTTCAAACTTATTTTGAGATTGAGGCATATTGATTCAAGATATCACGAAGGTTCCGGGGCAGATCTAAATCGGACAGGAATTTCTGTCAAAACACTCTGCTCAAACACCTCCCGCTCTGCCCCCTGCCTGCCCTTCTCCCTCCAGCTCTCTCCCTCTTCCTTAGTGTGATAAAGGTGTTTCACTTGCTCCACCCGATTGATCGCACTCGATTCTTCCATGAAAAGTTAGGATGGTTCTTCCATCTTGGGTTGTAACTTTGAGCATACGGGTAGAAGTTTTGATTAGGAGGAAACTTAGACAAATATTGAGCTTGCTCAATTGTCAATTCTCACATGCAATTCATCATTGAACATTGAGAAGTGGGATGAGCTCCATGACAATGATCACATGCAGGTGGACTTTCTTCAACCATATGTGCAGATACTTGAGGCCCTTTTTGTTGTACAACTTAGACAGTGTGGAGACTTGAGCGGCCAAGTTTGTAAACACATCTAAATCATACACCCCAACTTGTTTCTTCAGCACCATTCTTTCAATTGGCCATTGAAAATTGTTCAAAGCTATGTTCTCAAGAATTTGATATGCCTCCACTTCGTTCCTTTCCATAATTGCTCCTCCTGCTGAAACATCAATAAGAGTCCTCGTAGGTGCATTCAAACCATTGCAAAAATGATGGACTTGCATCCATTTAGTGAAACTATGATGAGGACATTTTCCTCAACAAAGTCCTTGAATCTTGCCATGCTTCGTAAAGTTTCTCTTCATATTGACAAAAATTGTTGATGTCAATACTCAACTTTGCTGCTTTTTTTGGTGGGAAGAATCGAGCTAGAAACTTGTTCACCAATTCATCCCTTGATGTTATGGAATCCAGAGGTTCTGAAATAAGCTGATGCTTAGCCTTTTCTTTCAATGAAAATGGGAACAACTGAAGGCGAATGGCTTCATCACTTACACCATTATACTTTACTGTATCGTACACCTCTCAGAGGTTTAGGATATGAGCACTCGAATCCTCGTGTTCAAGACCATGGAATGGAATGGCTTGCAACAATTGGAAAGTGATGGACTTGAGCTTGAAGTTGTTTGCTTGTATCACCGGTCTCCTGATCATAGGTGGAGTAACTGATGGTGGAAGGGCATAATCCCTGATATGTCTCAAATGGGTGTCCATAGTTGCACCATCAGGGTGCACACTACCTTCTCTCCTAGATCCGACTTCTTTTTCTCTGAATCCTTCCAAGTGTTCCAGAGGTTGTTGTTCCATCTGAGTAGCTTCTCTTTTACCCTGTTGAATTCCTTTCAAAGTCTTCTCTATCTCCCAATCCAAAGGTATAAGATCTCCAACACCCAATCTTTGCATACAACCTACTGTACCTGAAAGTGTTCCACAAAAAGAAAATAAAGCTTATCAAAAACTTAATAAAATCAAATAATAAAAAAATGTTTGAAGTACCAAAGAAACACTTGGTATTGATATTTGCATAAAACATAGTACCAATCCCCGGCAATGGCGCCAAAAACTTGATAGGCGTTTTGCGTGATTGTGTTTAAAAATGTGCGCTAACATGTGCAAAGAGTGCCTAACCGCGCAAGTATACTCTAGTAAAGTAATATAGTGTACTTAATGTACGGATATCGATCCATAAGGAAGATGTAGGATTCTAAGTACCAAAATTATAATATTTCTTCAATATTCAAACTAATGTCTGTGATGATTCACTGGAATTAAACTAACTTAAAGTAACTTTCTAAGTAATCTTTGAGTTTCGCAACTGGGAGTTATCAAATGGGTGTAAAAGCCTAGGGTGTTGGTCTTATTGTACAATCCTACTATGTAGTGCTAAAATTCCATGTTATCTTATGCAATTGTCTTTCAAGACGGTTCTTATCTAAGGTAATTAAAGTCTTTCTCAAGGTCAGATAATCCTAATTTTTAACACTTAGGCTTTGCTTCCTTGGCTCAACCCCAAGTGTTAGAGAGGTATTAGAATCAAAGAACCTCTAAGCCTCCTAATTGTTGATAATTTCTATATATTATTCAACAATTAGGTTAACTCATCTATGTTCCACTCCCTTTATTCACTAATTAGTGATTCCACAAGAATCACTCACCATACTAAGATTGATTAGAAATTAGTATGTAAATTTAACACAAATATGAGTTAATGGAAGAAAAATCATGAAAATATAATAGAAATATGAAATTTAGCAACTAAACATAGTATTCTTGTCCAAGGTACAACCAACATTCCTGAGATCATTTAATTTGAAACATTTATAAAACCGATCCATTACAACGTTAAGAGTAAACATGAAAGTAAAGAGAATGAAAACTCTAATGGTCAAGCGAATGATGAATCTTCAAGGATCTTCAAGTTTCTCCTTCCCAAAAGCTTTCAAATCTCCTCCAAAATGTGCAAAAGACGACCA
Source organism: Tetrastigma voinierianum (assembly GCA_016808115.1). Taxonomy (NCBI): domain Eukaryota; kingdom Viridiplantae; phylum Streptophyta; class Magnoliopsida; order Vitales; family Vitaceae; genus Tetrastigma; species Tetrastigma voinierianum. The sequence continues at coordinate 48,668 of JAEQBH010003298.1, forward strand.
GTCGAAACCCTAGAAGCTCTCCCTCTACGAACCCCCTTCAATATGTTCTCCTCTTCCTTTTATAGCTTTAGCTCATAAGTATCACTAAGATTGCACGCTGCGACGCCGCGACGTTAGGTATTGAAGACCGATAGCGCTCGTTGAATCTCTAAAGTCGCGACGCTGAACGCTGCGGTCATTACTGCCAGACGCTGAGGCGTCATGATTTGGAACATCGCGGACGTTGAGGCGTCGTGATGTTGGAACAGGGCTATGAAGTCTGTTTCTTCAAGTATCCAATAGGCCTTCAATTGCACCACTTTACAGACAAAATCAAACATGAAACTAAATATTAGCAACATGACAAAATAGCAGTCTTTAAATCCAAAACTGAACACAAACACGTTAAATCTCGGGTATGTAATGAATGTTTTTGGACACTCATCATATCTCTCTACCTGTCCCTTAGCATCGCACTTGGTCTTGAACACCCATTTGCACCCATCTAGCAAATATACCAAGCTCTACACTTTATTTTGTGACATGGAAGTCATCTCATTAGATTGAGGACTAACAATGGCTCCTTTGTAGGCAATTGGATTTGATACATCACCCACATCATACTCATGCTCATGCAAGTATACAATGTAGTCATCTGAAATAGCAAGCCTACACGCCCTTTCTGACCCCCCCAAGGGTATGTCCATGACTACATCCGAAGCTTCTGGGTTTACATCTGGGACTATCGGATCTACATCCTCAATTTGTTCATCATCGGTAGTGGCAACTGTATGCTGGTCAACAATAGGGCTAGAGATCGGAGCGAAAGCAATAGACATAAGAATAAAATTTAGGCGTTCTTTGAACACAATTTCGCCCGGCTTCGTACCTCAAGATCATCCTAAAATAGATGCCTTGATCCGACTACTACCCGTGTGGTGTGCGATGGACAATAAAACCTTGAACCTCTTGATCTCACACAATAACCAATAAAGTACCCATTGATGGATCAAGTTTCTTGGATTACGAGTTGTACGGTCTCACTTTCACCTTGTAGCCCCAAACATGGAAGTGACGAAGACTATGCTTTTTCTATGACCATAGTCATATGGAGTCTTAAGGAACAAACTTACTAAGCACTTGGTTCAAAATATAAGATGTAGTTTTCAAAGCTTCACCCCATAAGAACTTAGGTAGTGGGGAATTAACAAGCATACATCGTACCATATCAAGAAGCGTGTGATTTATCCTCTCTCCGTTAATCCCATTCTCATTGAGGAGGTCACATCAGAGCACGAGAATCAATGCCACATGCCTAAAGGTACTTCACAAATGGTCCAGGGTTGCGTACCGTCTCATCATATCTACCATAATACTTACCACCTATGTTAGAATGAACCACTTTGATCTTCTTCCCTTGTTGGAGCTCAACTTTAGCTTTGAAAGCTTTGAAAGCCTCTAAAGAGTCAGACTTCTCACAAATGAGTTCAACAAAACCATAACGAGAATAATCATCAATAAACGTGATGAAATATTTGTGGTCACCTATAGTAGAAGGAGTGAATGACACACAAATATCTGTATGAATAACCCAAAGCAACTCGGTGCATCTATCAACCTTAACATTCCTAATCTTGGCGGTCAATTTACCATTGATGCAATCTACACAAGTATCAAAATCTGAGAAATCAATATTCGGTCTCATCCTTAATTAATCTCTCCATTCTTTATCTAGAAATATGACTCAAACACTTGTGCCAAAGAGTAGAAGACTTTTCATTCAATCTCAAACATTTCTTACTACTAATAGTATTAACATAAAGGGTAGCAGAAACGGAAGGCAAAGAAAACAACTCTAATTTTTAAAGATTCCCACAAAGTACTCTAGTGCCAATCAATAGTGAATCTCAGTACAATTTAACTTTTTCAATTCCAAAAAGAAAACTATATCTAAGTCTATCCAAAATAGGTATTAATATCAAATTTCTCCTTATTGAGGGTATGTACACCACATCCCGCAATTCCAAAAAAAAATCTTAACTAATTAATCTGCAATCTAACAACTCCCAAAAAATCAACTTGGACTCTTGTAACGTCTCCCATGTACATGTACCGCTCCAAACTAGTAGGACTTCTTATTTTTATCATCGCTTGCATAGAATTGCAAACGTGAATGGTAGCACCACTATCTAACCACCAAGTATTAGATGACACATCAATGACATTGGATTCAAAACAAACTTTCACCCAATGATTATTAGATAACTCAATTTTCTCATTCTTTGAAAACTTTGTATATTTCTTGCTAATAGCATCCAAGAACTCTTTTGCATTCTCAATCTTGGTAATGCTTGTGTAAATAGAATTTTCCATATGATTCTTCATGATCATCAAACAACAACTATTGGAATACTCCCAGTCCTCATAGAACTTTTTCTTATTTGCAGATATCTTAGCAGTGGGTTTTGGAGAAGATTCAACTTTTAAAGTCAAATTTAGTTTCATAATTATCAAATTCATCGAGAGAGATTTAACCCATTGCTTGTAATGAGTCCCATTGAGTTTCGTGATGATAGAGAATTGATGAAAGGTCAAGACTGAAGAATAAACAAGAGAATAATGTCAAAAATACATGTAAAGCAAAGACATGTAAATTGCTCAATTCTTTAGCTTGCCAAATGACCCACAAAAGTGGTCACCAAATGCTAGAGTCTATAAAATACGAAAAAAAAAACTCATCTACAGGTAAGAGCAATTCACCAGCCATCACAATCAAATGCGTTAATTTCTCACTTATAGAGTAGTAAAATTGTGTGATTCATGACACTTAGTGAAATCTCTTCACCAAATAATAAAGTAATCGATAGGAAAACTTCACTATTCGTATGGATCCTAGCAAAATTGATGCACAAGACATGAGAAATAACAATTGTAACATCAATTCCAAAAAAAATAAAATATATCCACATGCCGTACTCACGAGAGGCAGTTTTACAAGATTCAATATTTTCAATTTTACCAAGTCTATAATATCTAATCTTATTCATAATATGACGCTATGAATTATTATAAATAATACTAATACAAATTGCTAAAGCTATATGTTAAAAAAAAAAAAAAAAAAACTGATGAAAAAGATTGCAAATTGCAAAAATCAATTTTATGTCAAAACTAAATTTAATGCTCAATGGGATAGAAAATTAAAAGTGGGGGTTGAAACATAAAATTTGGCTTCAAAAATACCCCATAAAAATCCCAAAAAATTTAAAAGTAATAACAACCAGAATCGGTCTATTTTAACAACAAATAAAACTACTGTTTTATGCATCCCATTGTTTCCATTGTCAATCAAATAAAAAATAAATATTTTTCCTTGATTGATGTTATAAAAACTGTGTGAACCAAAAAACAAAACGAAAAAAAAAAAAACAAAAAGAAAAGATTTTTTTTAGTACTCTGGAAGCAAAGTGGCGGCCATGAGAAAAAATGTCGTCATTAATGTCTTTTGTTTTTTTGTTTTTTTAAAAGTGAAACGTAATGATGATTTATAGCAAAACGTGTTAATACGTTGATATTTCAAGGTTTTATTATTCAACGAAAATCATGATCCACTTACAAGTTACAAGTTAGATCTTAATATTTTATAGTTTCCTGTTTCAAACATCGTCCCATTATTTCAATCCAAATTGAAAAATGCTTGCAAACTTGCAATGATACCTAAATAGGATCATAACCAAAGTCAGAATATGCCTAAAGACAAAATCCAAGAACAACAAAAAAAAAAAAAGAAAAAGAAACACAAGGACTATATTAAAAAAAACAAAAAACAAATAAAACCTAGAAAAATTAGAAAAAAAAAATTGACAACTTCAATGCAATTAAAGTGGATTCTGATACTAATTACTAAAATATTTTATAAAATTAAGAGTATTTATTGATCCAAAAATAATTAAACAATAATTAGAATACCTAATAAATAAATTACAAAATAATAACTTTATTGAAACAATGAAACATATCAATTCGTAGTGTATAGTAACATACTTGGCATAAAATCCAGAATTATTGACAGTCATTTATCTCCAAAGAAATCTATAGGGGACAAGATTAAAGAGAAAGATGGCTAGGATTGAAGATGAATTTTTTCTTCTCTCCTAGTGTGTTCTACAAAATCCTTATAAAATTCTAGGGTTCTATTTACTTATATATATATATAGAACACATGAGAACAATTGGACTTTGATTCAACGCTTATCAAAGTTGAATATAAAATAACCATTTAACCCATACTAATTAATATTAAATCATTCCATAAATTAACATACACAATTATACAATTAAAATTGTAATATGATTATGCTTAATCCATAATTAATAAATTAATTTAACAGAAATTACATATAGGTGGTTCGAACCTAGGACACTACAAAAATAGAAAATCGGTGACCACAAAGCTGGTCACAAAGTGGTCGCTGGAGAGGTATAGTGACCACAACGTGTAGTCTTAGAAAATCTCGTCACAAAGACAAATCAGTTACCAAGTGGTCACAAAGTGTGACCACAAGAAATGTCGGTTTTATTTGAGTCGACCACAACAACGCTTGGCCACAGAGCACCACCACAACAACGCTATTGAGCAGATAATCCACTACACACACGCTGGCCACAGATAATGATCACATATGTGGTCACAACAACCTTCAAATGGTCACATAATCTAATTAGTAGAAGACCAAACTAACCAGATAAAATGACCTCACCCTAAGGACCATCTCGTGGTCGTTAAAGTATGGTCAGCGATGTATCACTATATACCATAAAATGCTTCTAAATAATTACATTACGGCTCTGTCAGTTACCACATTCAGGTCACTAAATTTATAAATATTTTAATTTATTTAATTAATATTTCATAAATTTTAATTATTACTTATATATTAATAAGCGACTAGGTTATATATATATATATATATATATATATATATATATATATATATATATATATATATATATATATATATATATGATAAGTTTAAATATATTTATCATTTAAATTTAAAAACACAAAGTATTAAACATTGAAAGTCAAGATTGAGGTCCAAATGTTAGAAAACAACACAAAGTATTAAACGTTAAAAGTCAAGATTGAGGTCCAAATGTTAAAAAACACAAAGTATTAAACGTTAAAAAATGTGATATACTCAAGACTAAATATTTGGTGCCGACTGTGTTTGATATGTGCTGACCATCCGTGCAACCGACCGCTCGAAACCTCCATCATCCGCCCACTATGCGGCGATCATCTCCTGGCTTAGTTCCACCCATAAGAGGATTGAATGTTACTTTGTAGCTCCCGTGATCTTCCGTAATCGAGATTGTAGCCGACTAAGCTCTAATTCATTGATGAGCCGAGGGGTGTCGAGGATGTAGAGGCATCAAATGCAGTTCGGATGATTTATTTCGACCGTCCCATACATGTATCTTCCATGTGATTTAAGCCTCACCGTACTTTGGTAGAATATACAATCCTCATCTTCCCGTGTCAAAGGAACTCTGTCAGACCATCTTGGTATTCCATAGCAATTAGCTCATGTATCTTCTCTTGAAACAAAACGTCATACTTAAACTACTGGGCTTGGGGCTAGATGTAAGATAGGTTTTTTTCAAAGACTTACTCCCACTTGTCTCAGACGTTGATCAATATATAATCCCGATCCTCCGAGTTTCCTCATGGCGGGTCCTTCGTGAAAGAGTCGCACTCGTTCTATGGGGCACCCTCCTTCATTTCTCTAAATAAACACAGATATTTAGATATACGTAAATTGAGATAATTTAAAAAATGAAAAAAATTTAAGTTGCAATCCGCTCCCGGCGTGCTTATTAACGAGGTGGACCCGCAAATGTGTCGTGACATTCCGTGATCCCGGTCCACCGGGGCCTCACTGGCGACGCATTTGATCGACGCCTATCGATTAACGAGGCATCATTCCACCAATGCTGCCAACTCTGCCACACCTCATCAGACACAAATGCAGGTTTTCCGCCTTTCCTCCAACGATGAAGCATATTCGAGTATCTCTTACCCGCGAGCTGCTCCCACAATTTCTTAATGATCCCATTCCAAACATCCTCCCACTCATAGTATTTCTATAATATATATTAGTCAACATACATGGACTTTAGAAAAAAAAATTCGGCAGAGTCTCCTGTATAATGTTTTTCAATGTACATTCACTAATTCTCACAAATACAACTTCTTAAAAGCATAATCCAAACAAAATCAATTTGAAATTATCAAGCATTTTCAATCATATCAACATTCAAATATCTCAAACATATATATATATATATATATATATAAAGAGAAGAGTATATATATATATATATATATATATATATATATATATATATATATATATATATATATATATATATATATATATATAAATTTGACAGAGTTCCCTTTAAAAAGTGCATTATCCAAAAATTACCTTACAATATTTTTTCAATGTATATTCATCAATTTCTCAATAAATCCACCAATTCATATCAACTCACATTCACATTATTTGACAATTTCCAATATATACAACTTAAAAGCATAATCCAAAACAACATCAATTTGAAATTATCAAGCCTCTTCAATCATATTTAACATCCAAATATCTCGCATACTCAAGCAATTTCACTTTTATTAAAATTCTAAATTAACAAAATACACAAGTTTTAGCAACTCCAACATTTATTTACCTGAACCACCCCAATATAGGGGATCTTGAACCTCTCAAGGGCAATTCACTTTCCACTTGTATCCATCTTTATGAAGTCTCTCCTGAAAGATATGGCATATCCGAGATGACATCTCATGTGACTCAACAAAGCTGCAATTATATAAATGTACAAGTATTAATTTAACATAAAGCACAATTAACTAGTAAATTAAGATAATATTAAATGTCTCACCTCCCATCATGCACTGTGAGTCTCTACGACCACCCATAGTCGCTTTCCTACGTCGAAATTTGAACCAAGCGTGATAGAGTATGTGGTTGTGATTCGAGGCCTAATCCTGGAGAGTGGGATGTTCGAGGTATCTCTATGGAGGGTTTGAGAGAGCTGGGACTGACCAAATTGCGGTGGATAGGAGATGTAGATGCGTTTAAATAGCCAACAAATGCTCACGCTCTCGGCAACTATCTCGTGCAAGTGGTGCGTAGTGGATGCGCATACTGCAATGTCACAGATGTGTCAAGATGAAGAATGACCCCTTCAGTGCCTCGTCTCAACTATCCTCATGGGTATACTCTCCCAACATGACTCGAATCTCATACTAAATGAAAATCACAAAACATAAGACAATCAACAATTGAACACTTGTAGTATAACATTATTCAACTACAACTACCTCTTTATTCATTGCTAGTTTCATTCATATCATTTAAATCCAATTCATCCTCATTAAAAAAAAGACAATTAACAACTGAACACTTGTACTATAACATTATTCAGCTACAACTACCTCTTTATTAACTATCGCTCTATTCATTCATTTAAATCCAATTTGGCCTCGAATTAGATGAACTTTCCGCTTGTAATTCTTCTTCTTCTTCTTCCATAACATCTCTGGTCACCTATTGATCATTTAACCTTCGTTGATCTTCTTCAGTAATTTCAATATTATGGATTTCACTTAACCCTCTTGAAACGTGAGGTTCTGCAATACATAGTCTTTGAAAAGCTTCTTGGCATCACAACAACAACTCCTCTTGGTTTGATTTTCGACACGACCCACCAATCAACTTCGTCTATCGCAAACTCGAGTATGAACAAAAGTATACTGAGTCGCTTGTACTGTTTAACAAAGGGTTCATACTTGTCATATCGCCTTCTATGGTTTATCTCAACAATGTTGTATTGTCTATAAACTCTTATACTGATATTAGAGTAGGATCAAACCAATCGCATACGAAGAGAACTGTTTGCTTAATCAAGCGCTTAAGATATTCCACTTCCACTACTTCTCTTAACTGACCATACCAATCATTCGCATTATCGCTATAATTTTGGCCTTTGATGCAAACTCCACTATTTATTGACATTTTACTTGCACCATGTCCAACTGTGTGAAACTTGTATCCATTTACAAAATAGTCATTATATATTTTAGCAGTTCCTAATGGACCTTTTGAGAGATCTTGTATGAAGTTGTTATGGATACTAGAGTTTGGATCTTTTGACTGGAACAATAGGATATAGGTATTTTAATATGTTAATAATATTAAGTTTAATTGATAGGGTGAGAAAAAGAAGGCTTACATATGCTTTGAAACTAAATAGCAAAGTCCATCTCAAGTTTTGCATCAATTTTTGTATTTGTTATGTTCGATTGAGGTGTTGCAACATACGTTGTAAATCTCGTTGTTTGATAGAATTTTGATGTAAGTAGTCAAAATATAATCGAGTTAAAACAATATAATATATAGAAGATGCTTGACTCATAAAAAAATTAACCTGACATATGGTTCAACTTCTTCACAGTTAAGCAAAATGTAGGAATGAGCTGCCTTATATTCTTGTTCAATCATATGTCTCGTTCTGGAATGACCAAGTGGTCTACCACTGTATTTGAAAATTGATAGGTTTAAAGGATCATTTGATGGAATATAATTGCCACCACCTTCATAATTTCGAGGCATAGCCCTTGCTTTTGTTTGTACATGATCCTCGAAATAATATGAATAGAACACTGATGCTTCCTCAACTAGATATGCATTGCATATCGAGCTTTCCACATGTGCCTTATTCCCTATATTGAACTTCACCAAGATACTCTATAAAATGATATGGTAAGTAAAGACACATGCACTAATTCAAGGTTATTGACCATTATGATTTACAAGTTGTAGTTTTAACTTTCAAATGGATACATCCATCGGAATTGCACTGGCCTTGCAATGCGTGCCTTATAAGGCAAGTGAACTGGAGGATGTTCCATATAATACAAAAAACTTTGAGGGAATATTCTTTCCAACTTGCATAAAAACAATCGATGTCTCGACTAAGTCCGCCATGTCTTCATTTGTAATTATCATGCGTTTAGACTTTTAAAGAACAAGCTAAGCTCGGTGATAGCCTTCCACACATTAGCAGGTAGTAGGTCCCAAAATGTTATAGGCATCAACCTCTGCATGAAGACATGACTATCGTGACTTTTCATTCCAAACAACTTCAATATCTGTTTATCCACACATTTACCCATGTTAGACACGTAACCATCAGGAAATTTCAATTTTGTTAACTAATCAAACAACTCCTTAGCCCTATCACCTGTGTGGTGTAGCAAGCCTTAGGTATTTGCCTATTGAAGGCAATTGATCAGTTCCGGCCCTACAATATGTATTGAGTTCTCTTTCCTTGGATTTGGAGGAGTGTCTTTGGTTTTACTCATATGTATATTCTAACACTCAGATAAACAGTTTGGTCGAACACATTCTTCTCAATGTGCATGACATCAAGGTTAGGCCGAATTAGATTAGAGTCTAATACGGCAAATCCCATCATGTCGTTGCTTTTCTCCAACCACATGATTGACTAATCCCTCTATTAATGTCATAAGCATCGACTTCGGTCACCTTCTTCAAACCTAGATGATCAATTATGCTTAGTATCTCTGAACCTGATCTGACTGGAGGTGCGCTACCCGTCACAATTTTGTTTTTTAGAAATGCACTCTTATTACGTCTAAATGGATGATCAAGTTCCAAGAACTTCCTATGATTGTCAAACCAGGACTGCTTACCGCTCTTATTTAGTCTGAAGGAATCTGAGTCCTCCATACAATAAGGACAAGCCAACCGTCCTGCTGTTGACCATCCAGATAACATTGAATACGCAGGAAAGTCACTAATAGTCCACATCAATGCTACCGCAACGGAAAATTTGACCTCGAGAAATACAAACAAAGCCTAAACCCCATAATTCCATAATAGATTAACTCCATGTATCAGCGGTCAGTACACATCTAACTTGGTCTCTTTAGGATTCCGAGGTCCTCGGGAACAAGAATAGCTAAGAACATGGATGTATCCTTCATACATAACCATGGAGGTAGATTGAGACAATGGGGTCACAATAACAGCCAAGACAGTATTGTCGTCAGACGGGCCAAAAGGTTGAAACCTACTCCGTGTGCTACGAGCCCACATTTCTAATTTCTTTTGCAAAATCAGGGCTAACATCATTGAAGTGCTTCCAAGCAATAGAATCGGAAGGATGTTGCATTACATCATCCTCGACTACATGTTCTCCATTCCACCTCATTTCATTAGCAGTGGCTTTAGATGAATATAATCTAAGAAGCCGATCCTTCAAAGGAAAGTAATACATTTTCAAGGGCACGCTGCTTTTCTTTCTCTCCTCCTTTTCCATCGCGCTGTCGCTTTTCTTAAACGCGTGATGGTCACGTAACCTACAAAGAGTCTTGTTCAAATCGTCCCCCTAATAAATCATGCATCCATTAGGACAACAATGTATCTTTCTCAACCTGTAAACCTAAGCCCCCGAACCATACGCTGAGCCATAAAAGCTTTCAATGATAAGATTATTGGGAACCACCCTTTCATTACTTTTAGCAATCGCATCAAATGCACGCTCGTACAGATGGTGTCAAATTATAGTCGCAGATTCTAGCCACCATCGATAATCGTGGAATGATTTTCACACCCTGGCCACAACGGATTATTAGCAGCATAAAGCATATCATAAAATTGCTAACTGATAAATTGATAGTCAACATTCTAGCCACAACTGATAACTGACACTTTATTTTTTCCCCGTCCATCCACTTTGCATGAGCACGCTGTGGGCCTCCAAAAATTTATCAACCCTTAAAACAAACTGGATTAAGAAAGCCATTTATCAACCTTGCACATCCAGCTTATTCTCACTCATGATTGAGTAATGTAGGAACGGTAATGACAGGGTGTATCAAGTCGTAGTCGAAGTTGGATACAAAGCCAAGCTCGAACTGGAGATCACAAATCCATAAGACAACAACAACAACAACAACAAACAAATAAAAAGTTTATAAAAAAAATTAAAAGATTTCATAAGAGAATACTTATTGAACTTAATATCATAAAACATAAATATTAAATATCACATGTTAATAAAGTTAACTACATAAGAATGAAATAAGAATAATCAATTATGTTAACTATGTGTTAACTTTAGCATTGACAATAAATATGTATCGTACAACAAAAAATTCTTCTATAATTGAACCTAAATATGGCTACAAATGAGGAGACATGGTATATCCTCCACAATCTATGAGAGAAAGATAATCTTACTTTCATTAAAGTTAAAAAGTTCAATTGAACTTACATATTTTTAATAGACATGGCAATCAAATAATAATTCTTTTGGTGCCTAATGTTAGGTGATGGAAGACTTAGGCCCTGTTTGATAAACTATTGAAAATGTTCAAACCATTGAAAATGAAAATTTTCAATGGTTTTAATTTTTCAATATGTTTGATAACAAAATTTTAGGAAGCACTTAATTGAAAATTTTAAATAAAAAAATGTTGAAAATTATTAGTAGGTAAAGACCTACTTAACGTGGAATGTATAATACGGTCAACAAAAAAAAATTAAATGAAAATATAAATTGACCAAAAACCTCTTATAAATAATATAATATTTGCAAATATCTCTTAGTTAGTTTGGATAGTTTTAAAAGTTTAGATTCTATTGGTTATTTTTTAAAACATATTTATGTCTTTGGATAATATTATTAGAATAAATATTTTTTACATATTTTTAAACATGTTATTTACAATAATTATTAATTGTAGTGGAAAAAATAAAATATTATTAGAAACTCTATTTATTTTGGATATATGTAATTGAATGATAATATGGTAAATATGTAAAATATATAATTTTCAAAGATTCTATTTACGCTATCAAACAATATATTTATCTTCAAGATTCACTTGTTAGGTAACTTATCAAAACAAGCTTTTACAAGACATATTCAATACTTATGAAATTCATCACTTAATTTTTCAACACTTATTTTTTTCAACACTTAATTTTTCATTTATCAAATGGTATTCAGACATGGAACCGGCCAAAATGGGGTAATACATTGGGCCAAAACCATGGGCTTTAGCCAAGATGGTTTTGGTAGTTTAGAATCAAGCACGTTGTGAAACACAATAACACATCATTTAGAATCGGATTCTCATCTCATCCATTAGATTTTTAGTTAATAATTCTCTGCGCTTAAGATGGTTTTGGCAAGCTAGTAATCGCCCATTTGTGGCCTAGCTTTAAGAAAAGTCTGACCATCTTAGCAAGATTGTATGGGTCCCATAATCACCAACAAACTGTGCGACCACCAACATACAATCGTGTTCACACCGTGGAAACTTACTTCATCAAAATGAAAATAAAGGAAGGAAAAAATGATCAATTCATGAATTAAAACTTTAAAATTTCGGGAAAATCTTATCTCGTAAGTCAACATAATTGAAATCAAAGAAAAGAAATTAAACAAAAGAAGGATAAAAATCAAACCTTTTTGAAGACGAAATCGAAAAGCACAAAGAAACGAAGAAAACCGACGGCAGCTTCCCTTTTCTCTCTCCCTCGACGCGCACGTGTCGTGGAAGATAAAATACAAATAACGTTGATGGGTTTTTCAACATTTATAAATTTTTATAAGATTTAATAAAATTTATCCTTAAAACAAATAATTAAAAAAGAGATAATGAATTCTCTAACAGGTATCGACTCACACGATCTTATACTTGAGTAACAAGTCAAGAAGCGAAATGTCACAGGAATAGCGCATAGAATCGTGGAGTTGGATCGATGAGCTTGTTTCACGCCCGATGAAGGATCAATGGGCTCAGCACAATCGGTGCTGATGTGGCATGAAAAGAGTTCGTGAGGATACACGTGTAGGGTGTGAAACGCGAGATTTTAGGATAAGGAGAATATACTCCGTGATGCTCAAAATTACGCTTCTAGGTGAGTTATGGGGGAAGGGGTCTCCCTCTCTCTTCCCCGAAAAGGGGTTCCCTGCGCGAACCTCCCTTCTTCAGCCATGATTTCCATTCCCTTACAAGGGAACATGTTCAGGAGCAGCATCTCACGGGCCTGATCACGTGTCGCCATTCCAAACGGCAAGGCTTCCCTTCCTTGCCCCTAAAGGGAATACCGACGACCTGGCCCTCCTCCCGTCTGGTCATCATCGAGCCTTCAACACGCTTTCGAACCGCCCGTAAGATGTTTCCTGGCGCCTTTCATTGATTTCGAGCCCACCGCCTTCTACTTATAAAGAGGACGCCTGGGGTTACCACACTTCCACGCGAGCAACCTTCACGGCAAAAAGACGCAACCCAACAAAGATCCGTGAGAGCGGTCGATGTTCGAAGGGGTGTTCGCGCCGCCAGTGTCTCCCAAGACATATAAAGCCAAAGGCGCCGACTCTTCCTCGCGGATCCACCGGAAACAACTACCGTGTTCACTCCGCGAAGGTCGGGTGGTCTGGCCGGCGGGTTCTAAGATGCATCGCGGCCGACGCCGCCGCCGCCCGGACCGTCAGATCGGATCTGTAACTGGATCTCAAGATCCATTCATGGAGACAATGGCGTTTACGGCGGGTTCCCACGATATTATATACACGGCCGATCGAGACTACCGCAGTTGATGGCGCTTTAGACGCTACACACGCGATCGGGACTTCTCGTGAAGGCCACGAACTTTGGGTATGATCCACTGTTCCGACCCATTCACCGTGAACAAAGGATCTGATCTCAAAGTCTGTTTTGGGGCCACCGTGTGGAAGAATCGCTTGTTCGACTACGCGTGTTCGCCTCGCCTCTAAAAAGGGCGATATGTTTTTGATTACGAGGACCAAACTCCCCGCTGGAAGCTCGCCTGGATGGGTTCCCCGTTTCCGGCCAATGAGTTCCACTCACGGTTTGGGCCTCCGGGTTCGCTTGGGGACTTTGGCAAAACTCCGCCGAGCTCGAGGTGGGAGAAAGCACTCGGGGTCAATGTGTCTCCTCGCTGCAGAGGTTCGAGGCCTACGACGGCCTTTCCGCAGTGGTGCGGTGCGGTGCTCGAGAGGAGGTTCAGGGAAGGCTGCTCGCTTTGGGTCTCGCCGCCATTGTCCACCTCCCTCTAGTTTGTTTCCACCGGCTTCTTCTCACCGGGCTCTCACACCATGCTGGGCCCACGGGTATCCCATCAGCTTTTCTTCTGGCCCATGGCCTGATCCGTTGAGGACGGCCCGACTATGGAGGAGAGATCTAGAGGCCGGGATTGGCAACCGAAAAGATATTATGCCGGCCAGGAAATTATCATAGGGCCAGCAGCGCCAACTTGGGCTTTTGTTTCGCTCCATTGGCCGTGATTGATTTATTGGTTCTAGGCTTCAGTGGTCTTCTCTCATTGCTTTCCTTGCTGCTCTCGCCTGTCGTATGGGCTTGGTTTGTTTCCTTGCCCAAGGTGGGCTTTTGGTTTTCTTTGGTCGTTTCGTCTCTGGCTTGTATGTGGGGTCCGGTTTGATGTTTGGTGGTCTTTGAGGTGTGGCTAAGGCCTTCTCCTCCTTAGTGGGGAAGGCTACCATCTGATCCGTGGTTTCAGAGATTGTCATGCCCCTTTCTATGTTTTTAGGGAGGTGTTGTCCTGCTTTTCGTTTTTTTTTTTTGTGGCCTTGGGCTTGATCGTATTGTTCTTGGTTGTTTGTTGGCCAGTCTTTTGGTAATAAATTCTTAATTATCTAAAAAAAAACTGCGTGATGCTTGTTGAAGAAATTATAATCTACTTTTTTTTTCTTTTTTTTTAATTCAAAAAAAACTTTTGAGAACGATCGACGGTTGATAATTGGTGAGCTAGACATCGGTAAAGTCATAATTGGGCTTGTTGACGGTGGCCCGCCATGATTCGAGCCTAACCCATAAATACGTAACGGCCCCCGGAAACTGCGACCATTCTTTATAGCTTGAGCAAACTAACTAGAACATTCTAGTTAGCGCCTCTCATTATCAAAGAACAATGCATTCATGAGTCATAATTATTATACATAAGAAGAGTCATGGTCATAAAACACTGGAAGGAAAAAGCAAATTCATTATTTGAAGTGTGGCAATATAAAAAGTAAATGAATTCATGAATAATGGCAAATATTATTTTCAAATCTCATCTCAAACAAAAAGTTATATAGCACTCTCATGTCGCTTATAGGAATTCATTTTTTCAAATATTATTTTTACAAAAAATATTAATAAAATATTTATTATTTAAAATAAATATAAAATATGAGATTTTTCTCACATATTTTATTTTATATTTAATTTTGTTTTTTTTCATTGAATCAAATTTTAGAATTACGCGATTTTCCATCATTTAGTTTTCCTCTAACCTTTATTTATTTTTATATCCATTTATTTTACATTAAAACATTTAGTAGTATCATGTTTCATATAGACTCAACATGGCCGCTTGCTTATGTCAAATCTCTAACTATTGAGCTAAGGGCCTCATTGGCCCCAGTTTCAATTAAAACTATTCATTATTAAAAATGATGATTTTATAGATTTTGATATCAAATAGTGAAAATATTGTGACATAACTACCGAATTATTTTTAAAGGTGAATTTTTGATCAATATATTTAATCAGTATGATCCCATCCCATAATTCTATGTATTGGTCGCAACAGTAATACAATAGGGATGATCCTTCCCATAATTTCGAGCGTCTACTTTAGCTAATGTCTTTGAGTGGGTCTTTATTAATTAAAGCAACCTCCATTTCAGCTTATTAATTATATTTAGCAATTAATCCTTCTTTTCATCTTACTTTATCTCCCTAATGAAAATGGATGAATTTAGCAAAGCAAATCCCACGTGAATCATGCAAGACTTAAAGCAACTTCTAATTGCAGATTGTTATACATGTGAGGCCCCACAGTCTCGGTGTCAAGCTAAATGATAGGGAAATCCAGAACAATTAAATTAATGGTCACCAAAGTTAGTTTAAGACAATAGAGGAAGCAAGTCATGGATGTTAGCCCATGAAAATGTCTATAAATAGTTTGTTATTTATGGTATCACAAAAGCTAATAAGGGGGATTTATTTATTTGTTATTTATTTTTAAAGCTAATCAATTTTTTATTAAAACCTTATAGGATATTAATAATCGCATGAATAGTGGTTAGAGCCAACCAGTGACCAGTAGTGTGGTCACTATTTAAGTTTCTTCTACATGGCCTCCCCTAATCAATATTCAATGACAATGGTCACCACCACACCACATGCTTGTGTCACTATTTACAAACCACAAAAGTTATGTGGCTCTTAACTGACTGATAAACAATGTATCACAGCTATGGATCACTATGGTGTCTGGCAAAGATTGTCTCAAATTCTAGCCAATCGCTGGCGCCACTTTTCCCACCACTATCCAGAATTGATCAGGGTCACATGTGGTCAGCATGAATTCTCCACGCACAGAATTTTAATTCCATCTTATTTTGGTCTCAGTGCTGTACAAAGGTCGTAATGTATCGCCAATTGCATCTACTTTTATGGTCAAACTCAGGGTCTCAAATTTGTCGCTTTTTTTGTAGTGGACTGGTCAAAACCAAGCTTTGATACTACGTTAAACACCATTTCCAAAAGTTCTCAAACTCAAAGATTTGAGTTTAATATGAATATCATGCCTTTAACAATGTCATGATTAGGATCGCAAGCTCTGTTACTAATATTGATATAAGAGGAACTTCGACCAATGGCTACACAATCATCACCGACATTTATTGCCAATAAAAAGAAAAGAAAAGAAGTAAATATAAAACATATAAAAGTTGAGGGTCAAATTGCTAAAGGAAGAAATCTGTGAGCTTAATGATGGATTTGGACATTGGTTGAGTGGGACATATCTATACCGTATGTGTTAAGGCTTGTTTAAGGGGCTTTTATGTTGATGTTGAAAATGTACCATTGCTTTTGAATATCACTACATGTCTCCTTGGGTGGGGGGGAGGGGGCTGCTTACAAGGTTCAAATGGTCTGGTGTAAGGTTATACAACCATTGAAACCCAATTCATGTCAATCAAGAACCAACTACATTATTTTTTGAAATTTTTATTTTTATTTCTATGCACATCCATAGTCTTTGCATGAAACTTATACTGACATCAGGTCCCTTATTAATAGGAGGAGACTGAAAATAAAATAAAAACATATACGCGAATTAGATAATCGAATATAAGAAAAAAAATTAAATTAAATTAAATACATTAATGTTATATCAAGGGAAGACAGTGATATATATATCAATTTAGTTAACTCATATCCAATGGATGCAATAGATGGTCTATAGAAACTTGTTGCCACCAAACAGAGCCTTGGCGCCATTGATTGTTCCAAAGCCGTTTACAATAAGCCCATTGATACCATAAAACATCAGCCAACCCTTCAAGTTTTGACTTTGTCACACCCCAAACTCACCTTAAGAGCATGACTGTCAATTCACATCTTAAGGCAAAGGTTCCAAATATGAATCGATATAAACCTTCATTTTCTTGTAATTGGATTGAATCCAATTACCAAAAACACCTATTCACAGTAATGCACAGCTTTATAAATTCATCAATTCTCCAAATTTGAAATTCATGCTGACATAAAATTTATTTCTAAATCTCCAAATATCAAATACAATCTCAAATAGAGCTATTCAGAATCTCTCAAATTCCAATTTCGAACTAATAAAAATTAAATGTCATTATTCAAGTGACTTTCCCAAATAACCTCAAAAAACTGGATAATCCACATAAACATGAACCTATAAGTTCAACAAAGTCCAACATAAACTTTTAATCAAATCCTAATGAAGACGGATCCCCAACCTAACCATCACTCATCTTAGAAACTAAAAGTACCTAAAAAGATACCAATGAATGTTAGTGAGCTTAAAGCCTAATAAGAAATATTAATATAGTTTCATGAATCAAAATGTTTCAATCATTATAACAAACAGAAGATATTTTTCATCAAAACTTTTGATTCAAATATAAGATGGAACATTCAAATTTTTCGTCAGACCATTCTCATATCCATTTCAAATCAATTTCATATCAATGTGATCCAAACAATTTCATATCAAATTTCGATTCGAGCACTTTCATATATCGAGTTTGAAATCGAGAATACATTTTGAGCTTATTTTTCTCCCCAGTTAACAAATATCAAATGGTGTCTAGCCATGTGAGACTTTCAAATGATCAACTATTATATCCCGTTGTCTGGGCCAGATATTGTCAACTATTATATCCCATTGACAAAGCCAGATGGTGTAACGCCCCACTTTCTAGGGCTTTTTTTTTTTTTTTTTTTGGCTTATGTACAAGTCTGTCACGACATAATACCTCTGTTGCACTCGCGCCTTTGTCGTGTGTGCATCCTAGTCGTGCACACATGCTTATCATGCGCGGTAGAGCGCCTCTGTCCCTCGCGCATCCTGCCATGTTGGCGACACAGCGTCTTACCCCACTGTCGTAACATAGGGCGCTATGTCACGATATGGAAACCTTATGTCTTGAGATTTTAAGCCATAGCGTAAAATACCGACATGACATAAATTCTCCCGTGTTGAACAGCTTCTATCAAGACATAATAACATTCTGTCGCGATAGGAATTTCCCTTCCTTTGCCAACTCTGTTGCAACATAAACTATTCTGTCGCGACATAATTTCTCCTTGCCTTGGCCAACTCTGTTATGACATAAACTATTTTGTCGAGACATAATTTCTCCTTACCTTGACCAACTCTACTGCGACATAAAAAACATTCTGTTGCAACAAGAAAACTCCTAACCTGTCCAAACTTTGTCACGACAGCAACACAAGGCCCCTTGATCTTGGCCACACTCTGTCGCGACATAAAATACCCTGTCATGACACAAAACCCTTTTGTCTTGGCCAAACTCTGTCGCTACATAAAATATTCTATCTCGACAAGAAACCCTCAGAGCTTGGCCAAAACTCTATCGCGACATAAAAAGGCTATGTCGCGACATGATTTCTTCTCACCTTGGCCTACTCCGTTGCGACAGAATTTACTCTGTTGCAACCTAAATCCTTTGTTCAAGGCCACTCTCGGTCGCGACATAGAATACCACAATAGTGACCTGACTTGATGAAATCTGTAGCGACACTACAGCTTTCTATGCGACATGAAATCGCGGTCGTAACCAAAGCCCCGTCATAACTTAAGGCTTCTTGTAAGTGACGTCTCGATGCGACAAGGGAACGCTGTCGGCGACATTATCGACAGAGCAGCCACGACGCGACCGGGAACACCTGCCAAGGCCAAATCACAGCCATTGACACAAAAACACCTTTGTTGCGACATAAAACGAGCTACGTCGCGACAGAGAAAACCTCTGTCGCAACCCAAACCTTCCAAAGTGCAGTAGCCTTTCTGAACCTTTCATAGCACCTCCAGTTCTCACCCAAATGCAGTAAATTCCATACTACTGCCTCTACACATTTTACGGAGTAGTATAAATGCGGCGAAAACTATTAACACTACTCTGAACAAGTCCAAAAATAAGTTTTTATTACAAAACTTCTCATTTACATATACAAAACTGGATATTCTATTCAGAATGTTACAGAATCATAAAATAAACCAGGATCTGGCCTTCTTCTTCAACACTATGGTTACAGATAAGTTCCTTACCATATATACCTCCCATACCTGAAATATTTTCCCACGACGGGGTGAGCAATGCCTAGTAGAGGAGTTCTCCTACAAAGGCTACTCCCCACCTAAGTGCACATGCCATAGCAAACACACACACATTCAAGTATAAATATGCACATTTCTACTCTAAAGTCTACATGCCATGAATGAGAATGTGACTCACCCTATCCCATGTCAAAGTCTCTTGGCTCCCTCGCATCGCAGTACAGTGTGAAAAACATGTCATCAGTGTTTCACCGATGACGCTTTCAAAACAAAAAGCTTTTTGTTTTTAAAATTCATAACCCATTAGACAAACCTCTAATGTTCATTTGATTTGATCAAATCCCGTGTGTTTATGCATTTGTAGACCCCTGATTTCGGTTTGCGCCCGCAAGGCATACCACCTTTCAAACACTTTTGACGGGCTTTCACCGCCGGTGATCATATCTAACCTCAATAAATTAGGTCTTTCACCCTAGGGGGGTATCTACCCCAATTTGCTCCGCCCAATACACGTATTTTTCCTTTTCATGCTATGCAACCGTGAAACTCATTTTCTTGGACATTGTCCCATTACTAAGCTCACCACCCATTCACCAAGAATGGTGAATGAAACCTAACCACACACACACACCCAATACTATGCGGTGTCCCCATGCATATGAAATGAAAAGTGCCATTTCATGCCAATTCATGTTACATGCATGGTGAGTGCTACATGCAACATCAATAAATCATGGATAATCACATTTTCTACATATAATTTACATCCATCATGTTATTCACACAAGCAACAACATGCAACCTGGGTTTCAAGTTCGGACCCAGAAATCTCATAAACAATTTCACATGTCAATCCATGATCGACAAAGACATGTTACACCAAAAATTATACACAATTTCCATGTTATTCTATAAACATACCTTGTTCCAAAACAATGGTTCAGAGCTTGATATGGGCGATAAAGTCGGTCTTAAATCACCATGGATCGTTTATTGTCCTTGGAGTCGACCTTACATGAAATTTGTACCAAATAGCCATTGTAGATGACACCAATAAGGAATAAATTGAGTAGGAGAAAACCCCTATCTCTTGGAGTTTAACGAAATGCTATGATTCTGGTACCCAAGTGTAGTTCTCGCTGCATGGACTAACTTTAATTCTCGAACCGTCAAGCTTCGACCGTCGGAATGCTAAGAAATCCTCTTTTTTATTTCTCCCTCTCATGCACGGCTCTCCCCTGGTTTTCTTTTCCTCCTCATCCTTTTTCCTTCTTTTCTTCCTTTTCTTTCTTTTCTTTCTTTTCTTTCTTTCCTTTTGATCTTATCCACCGAATTGATCAAGTGGGAAATTTCCTCCCACCTTCCCTTTTTTTTTTTTTTTTTCCTCCATTTGACACATGGCTCTAAATAAGCCATTCATCCAAGTACCATGTGTCACTTGCTACTCCACATGGCTATCACGCCATGTTTCCATCTCCTAAGGTTCCATGTTGCATCCACATGGTCATGCCATGTGGCACCACTCCATGTGTCACCCGACACCCGGTGTCTCGAAAAACATAAAATTCTGACTGTCTCGGAATTCGACAAAATTTGACTGGGTAACTAGATTTCACGAGACGATTCTAACGTTAAAGTCCGTTTCATCATCTGAGATCTTGAAAATTTTCAGGTTTTCCACTTGCACTATTTCGACAATTACCTTTTTGCCATTTTTCCTCAGGTTTTACTGTGACGCCCCAAAACCGGGGTGTCCGTTGACAACCCGTCAACTCGCGGAATACTCGTGAATGTAGGGTAACCCGACACCACTCATGAAAATCGGGCAGAGTCTCCTTTGTACGGGGAGCTCTACCCAAGATACATAACATGTCCCAATAATCCACAATGAACACAAGGTCCACATGCGAGTAAAATAATGGCCACTTGGGCCCCTGCATCAATACTCACAAAATAAATATCCAAACCAAATATATATCATGGTTCAAGAGTTTTTACATTACTCTTAATACAAACATATATTGAAATTATATGTTTCTAATACATGTTATACAAAATCAATACCAAAGCCACAATCTGGCTTCCTTCTAAACGCGGCCTCTAGTGAGTGCCGCCTTCCCGATCGCTCCCTGTACTTGAAATGGTGATCCCTCGACAGGGTGAGCAAAGCCCAGTAGAGATAATTTCCTACATGGGTTACTCCCCACTTAAGTGCACATGCATGGCAAAACAAACACATCTCGCTAAATTATATGAACCTACTCAATGTCTACATGACTCCATCCTATGTCCCGAGTCCTCACCGACTCTCACATGCTTGGCCAATATGCGCGAGCAAAATAATTAGTTTCAAAACAAAACTGTCAGTTTCAAAACCTACTACCGAATTTGGTAAAGTATCGACTACCCTCCGAGGCGAATGTGCTCGAGAACCTTCCGAAACACCACGGGCTCCTCCGACGCAATTGTCGACCATCTCCCAACACAATTATCCGAAAATCATCCATCAAATTCCTTCTTCATAAACGCTTTCGTTGTTTCATTTCATTTCATGCACTCACTCCTAATATTCCCAGGTGCCCTGAAGAATGCATAATGCCAATTCCTTAACACATTCATGCTAATATATTCACATGCATATATTAACATAATTAAATCATACAAAACATGTTATTAAATTCACATCAATAACACCAAAATTAGCTCATTAGATAATTAATAAACACAAGCAATTCATTTTGAATCACTCAACATCATAAAATTCACACAAAATATTCACGTTATTATTCATGTGAAATAAACCCTCGGTTATCACCACGTAATCGCATGACAAAATAGGAATTTTCTCCACTTACCAAAGCTGCATCAGCCGCTAAACAAGTCTCGTAACGTGCTCAACCATTTACATGGTCTTAAACAATGATTAACACAAGTAGAGCATCCCTACCTCTCGAGTTCGAACCCACCAAATCAGCCCACGTGTAGCCCTTGCCGCGAAACAACTCTCTCTCTCTCCTCTTTCTTTCTCCGTCAGAACCGACTATCCTCGATTTCATTAAACCCAGAGAGCATGTGGCTCTCCTCTAAAAAATCACAAATTCTGCACCCCACTGTCTCTCCTCCAGCCGTTTGCCTGTTTCTTGGTTTTTTTGAAGGAAGAAGACAACACTATCAGCTTTGTCCATTAATATTAAACATTTCCAAAATTCCTTATTGTCCCTCTCTCGATTTTCGACACTCTGCAGACTATCTCACTGGCCCATTTCCATCATCTTTCTACTCACGCAACACGCACACGTAGCACACGTTAGGTGACTTTTTTCACATCACATGTGGTTTTACTTCAAGACCCGACACTCGTTTCTGAAAACGCCAAGTAAATTTCGACTGCCCCAAATTTGACGAAATTTGATGGTAGCTAGATTTCGGTGAGATCATTCCAACTATGAAAGTCCACTTACATCATCCTAGATCAGAAAAATTCTGATTTTTATCGAAATTACTTCTTTTTTGCTATTTCAGAAAATTGGAATTTTCTTGCCCTACATTCTCCTTCTCTTAAAAAGAATTTCATCCCAAATTCCACGCACATACGCATCCAAATCACGTGCATATGTAACTCACCTAACTCAGACCGCATCGTATGACAACCCGGTTAAGGTCCCAATGATAATCCAATGGTCACAATCATCCAGTGTCAAGAGAACCATATCACCCAATATGTCTACCACCCTATGGTCCACCCAATGAAAGGTAACCATCAGGATCCCCCGACTAAAATCTCGACACATCCGACCAACTCTCACCCTTACATCCTAAGGAAGAATTTCCATCATCTCTAAAGGCCCCAACCTCTAAGCCCACCCATCACCGCGCAACCATGATGAACATGATGCAAAATAATTGCAAGTATAAACATACCCCCGACATGTCCTACCGACTGGCGATGTTTAGCCTTCGCACGACGGCGAGACACGCCCGGGTCCCTCGAAGACCCGCCCGTGTGCTTTGCACTCGACCCGACTCCACACACCGCCCCTCTGCCCATCTATACCGCCGAAGGTGTCAGATAGCACCCCGCGACCAACCGGGTTCCTCCCGACCCATATTAGCGTGGAAACGAATCGCACTCCTCTCCCCGCCCTAATGGCTAATCGGACTGTGGCTGCCCTAAAATCCCGGGATCCCCGTCTCTAGGGGAATCCGACCTCATATGTCCAGTCGTTGGCAATGGTGAAGACACCATCTCGCCTACCGATCGGGCAACTCGACCATCCCTAACCCGATGGTCAGGCTCAGAACCTCATGAACTAGAAGCCCTGGGCTTCTTCCCCTAACTAGAAGAAGACTGACTCTCCTTCCTCTTGCTACTAACACTCGCGTCCCGAGTGCTCCGAGCATCCTTGATCTCTCTCTCTATGGTCAGGGTTGTCCCAACCATGGAGTCCATGTCCCGTAGGCGAGTCCCCACAATCCCGCCTCGAATGGACAACTTCACCCCATTCTCGAATTCCGACTCTGGCCAAAAGGTCCGTGGCCACGTGAGTCATCGAAGAAACGGCTAGCTCCATGAATAATATAGCCACGTACTCCATCACGCTCTCGTCCCCCGCCCACTCTGGGGAACCACGAGCCATCGCATGTCTCAAAGATCCTAAAATACTTACCCACAGAACAGCCCTCGAATTCTACCCATGTCATCGCTCTAGGTCCTAGAGGTCTTGCTCGGGCCCACCATAATTTGGCTCCTACCTCTAGCCGAACGCAGTTTGTCTAGAATCTCAAGGTCGTGGTCGAGGTAATCTCCATACCTCTAACACCTTCTCAATCAGATGAACTAACGGGTTCGCCACCATCTGGATCTCTCCCGTGAATGCCTGGAGGATGATGCGCCCTAAACCTTTGTAGGAGGTTACTCCCGACTACCGCTACACTAGCTCGCACAGCGTAAAGAACCACACACCTACAACCTCAAAGAATGCTCATTGGTCACCGGTGGTGCCCGACCAAGACTCGTGGACGCCCTCTACTTCCTCGCCTCGACTGCTGTACGATCTACATACAGCCCATAAGCCAAATCTCAATGCAATATCTCTAAAGCATAAACACAGCCCTAAGACACTATTCATATACAGAAAAATATTTCATACATAATGTTCTTGCAGTCATAGGAAATGCAAGATGATAATTCAATATATCAAATCAAAATCAATCAACAAAAATTTTATTTTAGAAAATTTCCTTTTAAAAGATTTGATTTGATTTGATTTGATTTATTTATCATTTTTGAAAATTCAGGAACAGCTGCTGGGCGAATAGTGTTCGCGAACAGCTTCCAAATGCTGATCAAATAAATCGAGTCTAAACTGGTCATGCACTAGGTGCACACCCCAACCCAGTCGCACAGACAGCGCCGCCGTGATCGCGCTTCGTGCAGCGCGCAGACTGCGTTTCACTGCGGCACGTAGTGGCATCGTGGCCCAGCACCGTCAGGTCGCAACGCACACCTGGGCTGCGTCGTGAGCGAACCTCCGACCTATCGCCACAAGGCACGCTGAGCCGGTAGCGCTTGTCGCAGCCTCGTCACGACATACAAGGTTTGTATCGCAATTACGCTCCCTCTCGCTACCAGACGCACTCGTCAGGCCAGATCGCGACACGCCCAAATGACCAACCTTCCGATCAACGACAAGATATCGCGACACTCACCCAAGTGGCCGACCTCCCCAATTGTGGACATCGTGACTCCATCCCCACCCAATGTCAGCTCGGGTCACGGTGATACACTGTGACAGGATCATGACACAGCCCCAACAAATTGTGCCCTCGCCGTGTGCCATTCAGGCGCCGGGCCTGGCCGTGTGGCCTCTCCTACCAGACGCGTGGTCGTTGTTACGGGTCAGATCGCAGGTCTTGTCTACACAAATTTCGGCCATGTCGTGGCCCCTAGTTGGCTCCCACTGCGGTCATGATACAATCACAGATTGCGGACCCAGACAAGTAAATGGGCAAGAGAGTCTACCACTGTAGATTCGTGATGTCGGGTAACCCGACACACCATTCACGAAACTCCAGTCTCCTTCAGGGACGGAGCTTCCCACCCAAATACAAATGTAAACCCTGGCTCCAACACCAATCTCATGACCACATCTGTTCATATACACTAAAATGAGTAAAAATGGCCACTTGGGCCCCTGCATTAATACTCATAACAAACATATCCCAACCAAATATATACCACATGTCGTACTCATCCAAATACATTTAACCAATTAGTTTACATGGTTCAAGAGTTATACATTACTCTTAATACAAATACATATTAAAATCTACAATTCTAATACATATTAAACCAAACCATCAAAGCCACAACCCGCTTTCTCAAACCACCCTAAGATGAACCGCCTCCCCGAACGCCCTCGTACCTGAAAATATTCCTCGATGGTGAGCTTATCGCCAAGAAATTTAATCACCCTGGGAACCCGTTACTCCCCACCTGGCATATGCAATGATCCACGTAAACACACACTCGCTTATCTGATCCTACTTGAATGTTCAAATGACCAACCCATGTCCCGAGTCTCACCGACCCTCACACTCGCCAAGCTTCTTCATGTATGAGAAAACATCATTCTCAAACAAAACTTGTTGTTTTCGAAATACACCACCAAGTGTCTGCAGTAAACATGGAACTACCCTCCTAGGCGAATGTGTCGAGAACCTTCCAAAACAATACATGGGCCTCCGACGTAATTGTAGATCCATCTCCCCAACACCATTCGAAAAATCATCCCGTGAAATCTTTCGCAACCATGTTCATTTTTAAAATTCCTCGTCATGCATTCACACCTAATTTATAGGTTACCTAAAGGTATATGAAAATGTACAGTGACTTTTTCAATCATTTTTATACCAATATATCAAATATGGATATGTTCTCAATTTACAATTACACCACATGAAATTCAACAATATCAACCATCACCTAAATTAGCTCACTTGAGCAATTCACAATTTCATCTCCAATGGCCTATACACACAATTATATTCCATATAATTTTGACATCATGTTAACACATCAAGCATTAACCTATTAATTTCTTTGATCAACCAACTCAAGCCATTCAATTCAACAATTTCATACACACAACATATGGACATTTTCGTCCACCACACAACCCGGACTATTTTTAACAATTCCAAAACAGAAAGTAAGTAATATTCGTGGGCAACCACTCATCCAACATCGGTTCTTCTTTGCGGAACCGAATTCCATGGCCATTTCCGGCCTCCTACTCACCAAAACACAATTTATGACATAAATTACAACACAAACACCCAAAACAGTCCCTAAACTCCGTCACTTCCGACTCATCCAAATGGTCTAAAATTTCCACACTTCATTCCAACATTCGGGATCGATCAACGGGCCACTCACACTTCAAACCAACACAAGCATCACAAAACACTTAAACAAAGGGTAAAACAAGTAGTATGAAACCCCACTCACTGAGTTTGTCTAAACTCCAAGAAACTAAGTGTCCACGCTGCCCTCGCCGCAGAGCAACTTTTCTTCTGTTCATTAAACCGACGGTCCGATTTACCGGAAATCTAGAGAGAAGGTGATTTCTCTCTCTCTAAAAATATCAAAATCTCAAAAACCCAACTTTCTGCATCTTTTCTTCCTCCTTCACTTTTTGGTCTTCAAATTAAATGGAGAAGAAGACTATTTGAGTTTTTGTCTCATTCTCATTTACAATTTCCAAAATTCTCATCTTGTTCATTTTTTGTCACAGATTCAGGCCACTAGCTTAATCTAAGCCATCCATTTCATCCCCTCTCTAATCTTGTAACATGTGTCACAAGAGTACATGTAGTGGGTGACTTTTGTCACATCACATGTCTCTCTCAAACACGCTTTTATAACACTGCCCGAACGTGCAAATTCCACTATCTCGACCCGACGAAATTCGACGTGTTAGCTAGGATTTCCTCATGGTGATCATTCCAGCGAATCTGAAGTCCATTTCATCATTCTGATCTAGAAATTTCTGATTTTTGACTAAATTACGATTTGCTCTTTCGAAAATTGGATTTTCCTGGGGTCTCACATTTCTCCTCTTAAAAAGCACTTCGTCTCTGAAATCTGCCACATACATCCAACCACGTGCATATGTAACCTCACCCAACTCCAAGACCGGCCTGCATGACAACCCGCTAAGGTCCCACTCATCGATAACCCGATGGTCATTAACTCATCCATGTCAAGAATGACTTCGACACCCAATATGTTCACTAACTTAAGGTCCACCCACGAGTAGAATCTGATCGAGATTCCCGACGCACATCTCGACAATCGACCAACTCTCACTCCCAGATCCCAGGGGCTACTCTCCAACATCTCTCTAAAGGCCTCAACCTCTAAACCCAAACCTATCACACAAGATGCAACAATGAATGAATTCGATGCATCCAATTTAAACGCTCTACTCTAGTCAACAAGGCGTAGATTAAACGCACTCGCATATCCCAGCTAATCAACGCTTTAACTTATACCATGAGATCTTCGCCTCCTAATAATCTCGCCTCCCCAGGCTCAGCCGGCAAGAATGGTAACACGCCATCTCGCCAAATGCAACCGTAACTCATGGTCTACAAATCCGTACCGACCCCTCGACCACGCCCGACTCGCCTATGTGACCCGGCCTGAAGTACTAGTGACTGAAGCCTCCGACCCATACTGGGCGTATGGAGAAACAAACTATATTCGCTTCCCGTCTCCTCACCGACCGACTGCACCGCCCCAAACTGTGGTGTTCGTTGACAACCCGTCAACCCCTCGTAATACTTCGTGGAATGCCTGCAACCCGACACCACTCATGAAAATCGCAAAGTCTCCTTTTCAGACGGAAGCTTTACCCAAGATACATAACTCCGTCCTTAATAATCCACAATGACCACACGTGGTCCATGCGAAAATAAATGGCCACTGGGGCCCCTCGCAGGACAATACTCACAAAATAAATATCCCACCCAAAAATATATATCATGGTTCAAGAGTTTTTACATTACACTTAATACAAACATATATTAAAATTATATGTTTCTAATACATGTTATACAAAATCAATACCAAAGCCACAATCTGGCTTCCTTTTAAACGCGGCCTTTAGTGAGTGACGCCTTCCCAATCGCCTCCCTCAGACTAAGTAAATGGTGATCCTTCAGACAGGTGAGCAAAGCCCAATAGATAATTTCACTTGGGTTACTCCTCACCTATGCACATGCACGACAAAACAAACATATTCAAGGAATTACATGAAACCTACTCGAATATCTGTACATGATCGATCCCTGTCCCAGTCCTCATCGACTTCACACATGCCTAAGCCAATATGCGAAAATAATCACAAACAAACTCGTTGTTCTCAAAACTCACTACCGAATTTCCCTGTGAAAAGTATCGACTACCCTCCGAGGCGAATGTTGGAGAACCTTCCAAAACAATTAACGGGCTCCTCCCGACGGTAATTGTCGACCATCTCCCAACACACAATTCTTCGAAAATCATCCATTGAAATCTTCACAAACGTTTTCATTTTTTGCTCACTTTTACGTCATGCACTCAATTCTAATATTCTATAAGGTTCTAGCATACATGGAACGATAATGCCAATTCCAACACATTCATGCTAATATATTCACATGCATATATATTAACATAATTAAATCACATAAAACATGTTATTAAATTCACATCAATAACACTAAAATTAGCTCACATGGGCTAATTAACAAACACAAGCAATTCATTTTGAATCACTCAACATCACAAAAATTCACACAAAAATATTCATGTTACTATTCACATGAACAGTGAAACCCTCGGGTTACTATTCACAACCGCACAAAATAGGAATTTTCTCCACTTGGTTCAAAGC
Organism: Tetrastigma voinierianum; assembly: GCA_016808115.1. NCBI lineage: Eukaryota > Viridiplantae > Streptophyta > Magnoliopsida > Vitales > Vitaceae > Tetrastigma > Tetrastigma voinierianum. The sequence continues at coordinate 78,363 of JAEQBH010003298.1, forward strand.
TTTTGAGACCGGAAGCCATTTACTCAAAACAAAGTTCCTCGTAACTCCTAACCACTTACATGGTTCTTAAACAAGGATTAACACAAGTAGGAAAAGATCCCTACCTCTTTGGAGTTGTCGGAACTCCACCAAATTGGTGCCCACGCGCAGCCCCTCGTCGCAGTAACTTTCCTTCACTTCGCCGAGAACCGACTATCCGACAGAGTCAAAAACTAGAGAGAAGGTGCTCTCTCTCTCTTAAAATCACAAATTCTGCACCTCACTGTCTCTCCTCCAGCCTTTTGGCCGTTTCTTGGTTTTTTTGAAGGAAGAAGACAACACTATTTCGCCATTCCATTACTATTAAATATTTCCAAAATTCCTTATGCCCCTTCTTGATTGACACTCGAACACTGACACTATCTCGGTAATCATTCCATTTCCATCATCTTTCTACTACGCAACACGTGTCACATGAAGATATGTGCGGCAGGTGACTTTTGTCACATCACACGTTACTTACTGCACCCGACACCCACGCTTAAAATGTGCAAATTCCAACTGCCTCTAATTCGACAATTCGACGCGGGTAGCTAGGATTTCACAGACGATTCCAACTGAAGTCTGCTTTCCCATCTACATCTAGAAAATTCTGAATTTCATCGAAATTACTGCTTTTGCACTTTCATAAAATCAATTTTCTCAGCCTTTACATTTATCATACTACAACTATTATATCTCATTGACGGAGCCAGATATTGTCAACTATTATATCATATTGATGGAGCTAGATATTATCAACTACTATATCCCATTTACAGCGCCAGACATTGTTATCTATTATATCCCATTGATAGGGTCGAATCAACCAAAGTCAAAAACATATTTTCAAAAGTTTCAATTCACAAAACATAATATATCCACAATTTCTATCACAAATAAAACAATTCAAAAATACTTTCATAAAAAAATAACTATTTGATCCATGGATAGTCAAATGAATAAAAATAAGAACTTTTTTAGAAACCAAAATAATGGATAATTCAATTCACAACTTTTCACCATCTAATTGGCATAAAAACAAATAATTATCTTAGAAAATTTGCATTAGTATCTCTTACCTCAAATGAGCACTTTAGAATCTTGAATAAGCTAATCAAAAGAATCTCGAAGGAATAGTTCACCATATCATAATAAGGAGGAACTATCACTGTTAACTATTCACCTAAAATTATAGGTTTAAGAATCCTAAAAATGTCATAATGTCAACATTATTAATCCTAATACTATTTTAAACATCCTAACTATTAATAATTTAATTAATGAGTTTCAAAACTTTTATAAAAGTTGAATTCCTTCTTAATATGATTTCAAATATTTATTTATTTTTTATTCTTAATTAATTCACACACTCTACTAAAAGTAATTATTATGAGCATATTTTATATCATATTATCCATCAATATTTATCTTGTTCACAATATTATCTAAATAAATTCTCAAATCTTATCAAATATCCACTCGTCAAAAATATATCATCAATTACTGATCAAATACATATATTTATAAAACTTTACCTTCCAATCTTGTCATATTTATTTATTATTATTCTCTAAGAATTTATCATAAAATCTTTCTTTTTGTTTTTTCTAAAATAATTGAAATATCTAGAAACTTTTTGTTTCAATATCAATCATTACCTAGACTTTCCAAGCATGCTTTATACATAAGTTTTCTAGGCCTACTTTATGAAAGACTTTTATACCCAATTTCTTTTAATATTAAATGATATTAATCATAACAATATGTTCATTTTGGCTTTTTACTAAATGTCAATTTTTGTCTTTTAAATTGCATCAATAAAAAATCATCATAATATTCCCTTTTGACTTTTCAACCTACTTGTCACACACCTACGATTCATCTCTACAATTCTCACTTATCTTTTTTTTTCTCTCGTATTGATTCATAATCTCACTGCACCCCCCCTCCCCTCCTCCCCTCCCTACTTATTTTTTTTCTTCTTATTTTATTTTTCTATACTCTCATAGTACGGTGGTCACCTACTACCTTTTTTTTTTTTATAAACTCAAAGCATACAGTGGTCCCCTACCACATTTCTTTCTTTTTTTTTTTCATTCTCATTCTTAAAACAATTCAGTACGACACTACCAACTAGTATTTTATTTTATTTTTAAACAGCAGGAATACAAATATAAATCAATTCTTGCGCCGATCTAAACTTTACCTTTCGAATTGCTTCTTAAACCCTAGATCTGACATCCTAAGTTTTCCCGAAATTTTTTTCGAACAAGATGGGTATATAGAAAAGAAAGAAGATATTTATTACCATCTACAATATTATTATTATTATTTTCTAGAATAAAATTTAGGAGAAATCTCACTTTGAAACCTTCTTCAAACCCTAACTCTTGAATTACTATGCTTAGGAGAGGCTACGCACAAAGAAACGGATGAATCAAAGAATAATAGTATCTTTTTCTTTTTTATTGTTATGCTTTCTATTTATACATAGGATTTTCTCTAATAAATTACCAATATACCTTTCATTAAATTTTTTTTACTTATTTGCCGTCTTAAAAAATAGGGTTTTCCCCATTCATTTATTGATTTGGGAGCAATAACTGTACTTGAAAGTTGTAATGAAATTAGGACCTAACAGTCTGGCGGCTGCCGACCTGATCGAGTTAGCCCAAGGGTCCGGTTCGGGCTTGCCTGAGGCCCGCGTTGATCCGCCTCAACCCGGCCGGCCGAGCCAGACGACCTTTAAGGTCTGCACACCCCACCTGCGAGACCGGCGCCCCGACAGCCTCAGAATCTACTAGCCCGACGGCCCGTAATGATTCCGGTCCGACCCGGGCCGCCAGCCATCGCGACGGCCCAGAGCGGCTGGCCCGCCGGCCCCGCCCCCCGCCCTCTCGCCTTCCCACCCGGCCATACGACCGCCATTACTCCCTCTTCCCCTCGTGAACAATCACAGGACTGTTGTAACACCTTTTTTTTTTTTTCACTTATTTTTCTATAAATACTCCACAAATTCTCTTAATTTTTCATCAATCCATCTCTTAATTTTTCATACTTCCAGTCCACGCTCAATTCACATATTCTTTAATACTTCATAATATTCTTCAATCGTTTTCATATACGATATTATTTGGCGGCAAATCAAGATCGCGACCTAATAGTTTGTGATTTTAAAGAATTTTGGTCGACCTCCAATTGAGTAATATTTCAATTCTTACTTTTTCTTGGTTTGTTACATTTTATTTTGATTCATTATTTTATTTTTTTAGTATAATATTTTATTAATAATTTTTAATACATAGTGCATAATGATCTCTTCTAAATTACGCAGATCATTAAGCAAAAACTTAGTTCAAATATATGAAATTTTTTTGATAGAATAGAAATAATTTTAGAAAATAATAAAAAGAAATAAAAGCAAAATGTAAAATTTGTAAGAAACTTCTTAAATAAGTGGATCAAATTCTAAGACAAGTCATTTAAAAAGACACAATGAATAATAAATCCAAGATAACGTAGATATTAGAAATTATATGCAATTAGGTAAAGATGAATGTGGAAATTTAAACACATTTTCTTAGCTTAATAGTCCATGGTCGGAAGGAATGATTGATTACAGCACAAGAAATGGTAACAACCTTTTAATACGTACTTGAACCGGGATGATTATTCAAAACAATTCAACATCGGATTAATCCTCAATTCAAAGGTCGGGTCCGAAATACCGTTAAAAGAGATATTATGAAAAATTTCAAACGTAACGAAAATTTAAAACATTTGGCAAATTTTGAAGGAAAATTTGTTTAACATATGATATTTGGACATCTTTAATGCATGTGTTTTTTACGTATTAACATTCACATTATATGTATAGTGAAACGGATGTTGCAAACACAATTTCCTTACGAAACAATAAATACCCACATAATGGTAAAAATATAGCAACTTTAATAAATGATGAAATTATAGATTTAGGTATTCGATAAAATATTTACAATAATAACATTAGATAATGTTTAATAATGATGTAGCAATACAAAGATTAAAAAGATTTGCAAATAAAAGATGATCATGCAAAATTATTTCACGTCAGTTGTTGTGCACATATTTTAAATTTGATTGTAAAAAAGATGGATAAAAACAAGTTGATAGCACATTAGAAAAATTAGAGACATTGTATAATATTAATTTGTTCCTGAAGCAAACATGAATTATTTTTTTATTGTTGCAAAATTGTAAATATGAAAAGAAAATATGTTTAGACATACTCAACTAGATGGAATTCTACTTATAAGCTTTTACAAAATATTACAAAATATAAAAAAAGTAGTACAATTTATATTTAAATGCAATTATTCTTAACAATAATATCACTTGTATTTGCCGACGTATTAAATGACATGACGCAGACATCATGACCTTCTATCAGATCTTTTTGAAATTTTGATACTTCAAAAAATATTTTTCAGTGTGTATTATCCAACTTCACATCTAAGCATATTATGCAAATAACTAGTACTTATATAGGTACTTCAAAATTATTTGGGTTATGAAATTTTTAATGATACAATTTTTTGCAATGATAGAAAAAATTAAAAATATTGGGGAGAAAACCTTTAATCTATTATATTGGTTTAATTGTGGACCCTAGATTAAAATTTGATGCTTTAGGATGAATGGTTGCAAGTTATTTACAATGAGGATCAAATAAAAAATTGAAGAAATTAAAAATGAAGTAAATTGCTATTATATATTTTATATAATATTTATAAAGAAAATATGGTGATAATATTAGTTTGATAAAATCATCATCCACGATGTTCTCCCTCATATCTTTTATAAAAGCCCTTTAAATGTTCAAAAGAGTAAAAACTGAACAACTAGCTTCTCCAAATAATACAAATGTATATGATGGGGATATCTCAGCAGTGTAAAACAATTCCATTCAAGAGCACGAATATTTTGATATTTTAATGGTGGAAAAACAACAAATTAAATAATTCGATGCTATCTTATTATCGCACGTGATGTATTAACCGTACCGTGAGTACAATGTGACCTAAGCCGCTTTAGTGCAGGGAAGAGTGGTTAGCAAAAAGAGATGTAATTTGTCACCTCGTTAATCAAGCAATAGTATGTTTAAAAGATTGGAGTTTAATGTGACAAGATCGCATGATCATGTTCGAGTAGTCGAACTAGTATCGATACAGAACTTAAAAATATCAAGACATGAATGGATCCAAGATAAGCCTCACACAATTTAAAAAATAATGATTAAAATATTTTATCGGAATGTATATTGTATTTTTTATTTTATGGTTGAAAAGTACAAATGATTGACAAAAACAAGTAAAGCAACTTAGTTGGGATGTACTTATTTTGTAGTGACGAAACTTTTCATACATTTCTAAATGTACTATATTTGATTAATAAAAATTTAAATGATGTATTTTTTATTTTGAATTGTTTTTAGCTACTTTTTATTTAACTTTTGAATACAATTTAAATAAAAACCTACATGCAGGGTCGGGCTTTAGGGCGGGCTTTAAGTGGGTCTCAGATCGTACCTTGGGCTGGTCTCAGACAGCTTTTAGACTCGGCCTCCAGCTGGCTAAGCTTCGGGCTTCCAAGTCTCCCATGATTCGGGCCGCAGAGCCTGCCCGAATGAAGCCCACTATCGACCTTGAATCGGGCTTTAGCCTCTGCCGTGGCCGCTAAAGCCCATCGGGTTTCGGCCAAAGGCCAGCCCAAAGAGGGTCTCCCGCCCTGCCAGATCCCTAAACAAATAAAACAAGGTGATTGAAAAGTAAGATAAAGAAGCAGTTGATTTGCCCTCAAAAAAGAATTATTTTGTCACAAAAATGAATTACCTAAATATGTACGTATATTAGGAGATTAGCATGGACCTTCAAACTTTATAGGCTTCAGCAAGAATGTCTTCCCATTTTCAATTAAAAGATTGACATTGCCTGCCTTAATTCCACAAGCTGTCTTCCAAGCTTTTAGAAAAGTCTAGAAGATTCATGGAGATGCCCGTATTAATTGAGAAAAAAAAAAATCTTGATATAATTGGAAATGAAAGTATATTAATGATAATTTCATTTTACAATACTATTTTTGTCAAGAAAAATACTCAAAGAGGAAAGAAATACATAGATCTTAAAATATTTTGTCAGTTACCGTGTATAGAAAATATGAAGGAAAAGTAAATTAAAAGAAATTGATTATGCCATATTTTTTATAACAAAAAATAGATAATGCTTAGGAAAATATTGAGTTAGCACTCTTCTTATGTAATCTTCCATTGAGAAGCCAATGAGACCTAGCTCAATTGTTAAAGGGTTGGACGGGGCATAGGGAAGGGACCGGGTTCGAAACTCCACGAGAACAAAAGATAATGTAAAGTGAATAGATGTCAAAAAATAAAAAATCTGCCATTGAGAATGATAGGGTTTGAAAAATGGGCTCGTAGGCCAACTCACCAAACCCAAAGAAGAGGCGCGCCCATTGAAACACTCGTGCCTCGACGCCCGCCAAAACGGGCGCCACCCGCGGCCAGCGCCTGCATGTGAATCGAGAAAGCCCACATTCGCAAATCAAGCAAATCCCATTGATAAGGGAAATAGAATAATCCCCACAACATATTATCCTGCAAATCCAACTAAATCTCACCAGCAAGGAAAATATGATAATTCACGATATACAAATTTCATCCTACGCATCGCTTCTGGATCCCACCAATGAGGAAGAAAGATAATTTAAATAACCGTCTTTCAATATCCCTTATCGAACTGACACCGATAAAGGGTTAGAAATATCCTGGCCCAATGGAAAGAATCCTAATCACCATCAAACCTGGAAAACATATAATTATAAATACCAGTCACCCCATCTAAGTGAAAGGTGTGCAAACACATTCGGGCCTCTAAGCAACGCATCTTTCTCTCGTAAAGAACCGACGAGGCACGGAGCGGCTACCGGCCAAGCCCCGCCGACCCTTCTTCTTTTCTTGTTCGCAGAGGAGTGCCAAGATCCGCAGCCCCGTTGCATCACCGCCACAGCTGTTCCCCAATCTTCGCCTCAGACCCCAAAACGCCTCCAAACACCGCTGAAAAGGCATCATCATACATTGCGGGAACGACGCCCTTTACAAATAAAGACTGATTCTCAAGATCGGCGGTATCAACCCGAACACAAGCATGAGCAACACCAATCCGCCAAGGATGTAGGACCCGCCAGCACGGCATGTTGCACTCCACGCTGCTAAAACAAATGCAAGACAACAAGGATGAGGTGGAGGCACTACCGCCACCAATCAACCCGATAGGAGTTAGAACAACTCACCAGCAGATGCAACGCCCACCTGAAGCCGCGACAAAAAACACTGTGAAGGTCATAACATTCCCTCATGAAGGGCGTTGAACACAATCCTCGTGATTCCCGAGGTGCCGAGACGTAAGAAGAGTTCAACTGAGCCAAGGGGCATGGACCACACTTAGCCCCTGGAGAAGAGAGTAAATTACAACACTGGGGGCATGCCTGAACGAAGAACTACGTCACCCCCGCAAGGAGCGTGAGAGCAATCATGTGAGTGAGGTTCAAGAGCCTCCGCAAGAGCTCCGCCTGCAGGAAGGAGGTTAAAGAGGACGCGCCCGACACTATAGACACCTCGTACAACAGACCGAGTCACCCATTCACTACGAGGTGCTTCCACTTCCCTCTTCCAGCAAAATTCAGGATGCCACAAGTGGAAGCATTCGATGGTGTCAGAGATCCAATCGATCATCTCAACACTTACAAAAACCAAATGGAGTTGCATGGGTATCAAGACCCTGTGCGATGCAGAGCTTTCGCTATCACATTAAATGGTTTAATGTGCTCCGCCTTCATCAATCGCTATTCATTGGCGCTCGCCTCATTGGAGCTAGAACGAGTAGAAAGCCAAGTTAACATTTATCACCATCGAAAGCGCAGCCTGCAGGAGGAGCATGAGGTCCTATGTTCAAAGGTTCAACGTAGAGTCTCTGAAGGTAGATATACCCGACGAAAAGCTCAAGGGATCACCGTATTCATCACTGGTTAGGTGCGCTTGAAAGACTGATGTTTTCCCATCTCTAAAAATCCTCAAGCAAGCATGGTCAGGTACTGCAAAAGCGAGAAGTACATTAATGGCGAAGAAGGCCCTCATATCCACGAAAGGAGCCCTCCACCATAAAGAAAAAACTGGGATTGCATGTTTAATTGTGACTGAGCCCAAAAGACAAAGCGACCGAGAGAGGTCTTCAAAGAAAAATGGAGAACGGTCCCCGAAAAGGCGTCGAAGCCTCAGAGATTGTCTGGGCCCACCTCAACTCGAGAGATGACAACGTTATTCACCTCTGGCAAGCACTCTTAACATCCTCGACACAAGTCACGCGGCCAAGCTAAGGAACGTAATGCCCCGAGAGAGGTGGCCAACTCAAATGAAGTCGACCGCCACAAGAGACACAACACCGTACTATGAGTTCCATAGGGACTACGGCACCGATAGATGATCAAGACGCGCCTCAAGAAGGAACAGTTCCGAACACACGGATTCCCGACGCCCATACCAAAATCGCCCCGTAATCAGCGCCCTAACCGTGCTCCGCCTCAATAGCCACCACACCACTCCCACAACAACTCAAAGACCAACAGCCTTGGTGGGAAATCCATGTGATCTCTTGAGGATCACAGATGAGGGGAATCCAAACAGCCCTGGCGTTTGGACCGGCAAAGACAAAGGTCGTGGAGAGAATGAAGTACAAGGTGTCCAACCGCCCTGGCCACATTATTATCCATAACATTCTTCCGACTTCAGATCCGAGGGATGCCAAGATCTCCCATGACGCCTAATTTCGTGATTCGAGCAATCGTGCCAACAAAACTACTCCATCGGGGTCCCAATACAACGGAGTTCAGCTAACACTTCAGCCCGCCGCTTCGAGCAAGACGGGCATCGGAAGCGGAGACTGAACCCGTCGAAGACCCATTCACAGATTCTTCGAGAAAAGTATTACCCTTTGGGCTCAATACAACTAAAGGCTCACCTGGGATCCCCATACCGTGCAACGACGACAAATGAGATTCCCCATTGTAGACGCCCGATCTACCTATAATACGTTGTTGTAGCGTGACCTTCACGGATTGTAGTGTCATCTCCGCTACCACATGATGACTGCTTTCCACCAGCTGAGCAGAATGGTCTGAGGGGACTAACGCAGGGCTGTGGAATGCTACTAGCATCCATGAAACAAAACTGGCCGAGCAACATATACCGACGAGCTCGACATGCGTGACGAGGTGTCACACCGACCGGAGCCTCGAAGATCCGAACCCGTACCGCTGACGACGACTCGAACACCTAGCCTACATCGGCTCCAAGCTAGCGGAGGACCTCAAAAGCCCTCTCACTCATTTTTTGAGAGAGAACAAAGACGTCTTCGCGTGGAAGCAGGCATACATGGGAGGAATTGACCCCACAATAATCACTCATAGGCTAAACGTCAACCCATCCTTCAAGCCCGTCAAACAAAGGAGGAGGAGCTTCGCGCCAGATTGGCAAAAAGCAATCAACGAGGAGGTCAGCAAACTCCTCTAGGCAGGAGCAATCAGAGAAGTGGAATACCCAAAGTGGCTGGCTAACGTCGTGCTTATCAAAAAAGCGAATCCACGCGGCGACTGGTGACGACTAATCGACGCCAACAGCATGCCCGTTACGCCCTTTCCGCGGAATCATCTACGCGGATGCCACCGCGGCCATGAACTCCCTCGCTGATGGATGCCTTCTCCCTACAACCGTGACAAGATGGACCTAGATGACCAAGAAAAGACCCTCGCTCACACAAATAAGCAGGAACCTATTGTTATCGTGTGATGCCATTTGGGCTCAAGAATGCAGGAACTACCTATCAAAGGTCGGTGAATGTGGATGTCTTGCCAAGATAGAACAAACTGAGGTGTACATAGACCATGCCGGTAAAATCCCCATTGCCAAGTCTATTAGCCTATCCGTCCGAGGCGCCCAGATCCCGAGAGTACAACATGAAACCAACCACCCAAGTGTGCCTTCTGAGATCACCTGGAAAATTTAGGCTCATAGTCAACAACCGAGGAATCGAGGCAAATCCAGATAAAATAAAGGTCAGGCTCGACATGCCATCGCCATCGCATAAAGGAGGTCCAAATATTCGACAAAGGATTGCTTCTTTGCCGATTCAGATCCAGGCTAGTGATAAATGTCACCTTCCAAGTTTTAAAGAAGGCCTTCAATGGGATATGAAGTGCGTAAGAAGCATTCTCAAGATTGAAAAACATATTTGAGCTCCCCCATTCTCCGGTAAGCCTCACCGAAGGGAGCCCTCACTCTATACTTAGTTGTTTACTTCGACTGGGCTGGCCCTCGTCAGTGACAAAGAAAGAGTGCAAGACCTGGCCATCATTGCAAACGAGCCTCGAGAGCAGAATAGAGGAAGTAGGCATCCAAGGATGGAAAACTAATCTTGCATTAGTAACCGCAGCTTGAAGTCTGCTTACTTTCGTGCTCATACCATGTGGTTCCACGTAATATCCGACGGCAAGTGTTACATAAGCCGAGACCTCGGGAAGGCCGGCGAAGTGGGCCATGAGCTGCTAAGCGAGTTCGGATCGATATAACCAAAACCGCAATAAAAGGGCAGGGTCTTAGCGCACTTCGCCATGGAATTCATCTCGCCAGGTCACGAGAACGCTTAAACGCCATCGACCTCCCATCCGGAAACTCTATGACGTGGGGCCACAAACGACAAGGAAACGCGCGGGAGCCGGCCTAACTCGACTCTCCCCTGTATGAATAGATATTGAGTACGCGCCGATCTCGCATTCCAAGCCTCTCAATCCAGGCCGAATATGAGGTCATTATATTCCTCAACCTCGCCCCATTCATTGAAATCGACCACCGAGGTCTACAAATGATTCCCAACTAAGAGTAAGACAACAAGATACCTACGAGGCTAAAAGGAAAGAATGATCCTATAATTCTAAAAGGTAATGATTTAATGAAAAAGTTCGTGCTGGTCCAGGTCAGACATATCCCTAGAATAGAGAACTCCCGAGCCGATGCCTTGGAAAAACTAGCGACAGTCTCACAGGAAGACCTCAACAAGACAACGCCTGTCGAATACCTTACAGAACCTTCTATAGATCTCTGTGGCATGGAAGTTTCTTTGATCGGGTCTGAGCCGAGTTGGATGGACCCCATTTGGGATTACATAATAGACGGACGTCTACCCGACGACCCAAAAGAGGCATCTAAAATTAGATGAGGTCTGCCATTCACTAATCATAAGGGAAGCCTTTGCAAGCTTAGGTTTCACACTCCATCCTAAGTGCCAATCCACTATGTGCTAAGGGAAGTACATGAAGGTGTATGCGGAAATCATATCGGAGCTCGGGCATTAGCAGGGAAGGTCTTAAGACAAGGATACTACTGGCCCACGATACTCAAAGGCGCGACCGACCTAGTCAGAAGATGCAAGATTTTTTAGGAGCATGCCAAGATCTGCCGCCTCCCATCTGAGCCCTTGACATCAATCACAAGTCCATGGCCTTCCAATACTGGCTCGACATTAGACCTCTCATTGGGAAGGGCCAACTGCACCATCATCGCTGTGTGATTACTTCACCAAGTGGGTCGAAATAACTCCGCCACAATCACATAACAAAAGATACGTAATTTTGTGTGGCGCAGCCATAATATGTGCCTGCATCCCAAGAGCCCCGCATCAGATACGGAAAAAGCAATTTGACAACGCCAAGTTCAGGGAATTTTGTGCCGAGCTCGGAATTAAGAATTATTACTTGGCCCCTAACGATCCGCAGCAACCTAATGGTCGCGTAAGTCACCACGAACCCTTATACGTATAGAAGACCAAATTGGAAGATCTTAAAGGCAAATGGGTAGAATACCTCCCCGAGGTGTTATGGGCCTACAGGACTACGCGCAAGTCGGCAACCCAGGAAACCTCATTCGCCCTAGCTTTTGGTACTGAAGCAGTAGCCCTTGTCGAGGTCGGATTAAAGTCCCCAAGGATCGAGTTGGCAACTGTGGAACATAATGACGAGGCTCTCCGCCTAAATTTGGACCTCTTAGAAGAAAAGCGTGAGGAGGTCCTAAGGCACACAGAAGATTACCAAAGGAACACGACGAGGTATTACAACCAAAAAGTCAAACCCAGGAGCTACATGCTAGGTGACCTAGTCTTGAAGAAGCTCCTGTCGGCAAGGAAGAATCCAAACAGACGGAAAAACTTAGGCCCCAACCGGAAGGCCCCTACATCATATCCCGCGTGTCATCAAACCGGCAATATTTAGCCCGCATGTAAGATGAGGGAAAAATTCTATATTGTCCTCGGAATGCGAATACCTTAAGTTCCTTTTTTATCAAGACCTCGTTTGTAATCTTAAATGAAGTATTATCAATTTTCTGATGACGATTCGAAAGCGCTTTATTGTTATTTTATTAGACGTCTCAAATGTTTCTCGTACATAGAATGTGCAGAAAATTATATACAACAGAATGTGAAAGTTCATGATCAAAAGGAAAAGTCTCTCTTATTCCAATCAAATTACATTCACCATAATCTAAGTGTCATCCATTACACCTCCTAAGTACATAGTACAAGGAAGCCTCTAAAAAAAAACCTCAAGAAAGAAAGAGGGAAAGAAAACGAGATGGAAAAGAGAAGTTAAGAGAAAGGGATGGAAAGAGTTTATGCGAAAGGAAAGGAAAAAGGGAGAATGAGATGTGGAAGAAAAGAAGGAAGGAAGGAAGAGAGAATGACAGAGAAGGAGAAGGAGAAGAAAGGAGAGAAAGAGAGAAGAATAGAAAATAGAGAAAGCGGCATAAGAAATGTACCGCCCTCTTCGGACGCATTCCCTAGCATGAAGCTAGGGAATAACATAACTCCCATAAAGGGGAGACTAGGGAAAAACACAACTCCCACAAGCAAAGGTCCAACAGAACTGAACCAGAATCCTCAGGCGGATCCCCGGCGAAGACGATCAAGCCTCGACACTTCATTTCGCGCAGATTTGAGTTACACACCTGGAAGGGCAGAATCTCCAAAGTATGGGTTCCATAAAGAATCCGAGTCGCAGCATTTATAAGAAGACTAGAAGGCACTCCTGAACCTCAAAATCAAGCTCCACCCTCCACGAATCAAAGATTAAAGACGCCGCATCTTTGCAGAGATTAGAAGTTGAATCCGTCGCACGAAAGAATTAAATGACGTAGCCTCGACCACTTCGCTCAGCCATACTAAGAGTCGATAAACTCAAAGTTATTCAGAAATTCCATAAGGCCCTCAAAGGCACTGAGCCCAAAGAACTCCACTTTGATCGAGCCCGACCACTCCGCCTTCAGCCATGCAGCTTAAGAGTCGATCGCCTCAAAGCATTACCACACTTCAAACAGAGTCTGAAGAAATTTACTGACGAGCTCGACTACTCCGCTCAGCTACGCAGCCTTAAGAGTCAGTCACCAGCTATCTAACCCACAAGGCCTCAAAGACCCAAAGCCCAACATTTAGGCCTGATGAGCTCGACTACTCGCTCAGCCATGAATTTAAGAGTCGATCACCAAAGAGTTCACCCCACAATGCCCTTCGGCCGTGCCCAAAGAAATTCATTGACGAGCCTGACCACTCGTCAGCCATGCAGCTAAGAGTCGATCACCAGCCATTCGCCCACAAGGCCCCCTACCGAGCTCCAAAGATCTTGGCCACGAGCTCGAGAACTATGTCTGTGCTATGTTCCTAAGATCGATCAACTCAGATATCTACCCACAAGGCCTCAAAGACTGAGCCCAACAAATTTCGCTGACGAGCCTCGACTACTCCGTCAGCCACAAACCCTAAGAGTCATCAACTCAGCTATCTAGCCCCACAAGGCCCTCAAATACTGAACCCAAAGAAATTTCATTGACGAGCTCGACCACTCGCTTCAAGCCACGCAACCCTTAAGAGTCGCATCAGCTCCCATGATTCACCACAAGGCCTCAAACAAGCCCAAAGAACTTAGCTCGACGAGCTCAACTACTCCGCTCAGCTACGCACTTAAGAGTCATATCAAAGATACCACAAGGCCTAAATACCGAGCCCAAAGAAATTACTTGACAAGCTCGACTACTCGCTCAGCCACGAGCTAAGAGTCGATCACCAGTTATTCAACCCATAAGGCCTCAAATACCTGAGCCCAAAGAGCTCAGCTTTGACGATCCGACCACTCTAATCAGCCATGCATCCTAAGAGGTCGATCACCAGTTATTCAAACCCCGCAAGGCCCTGCAATACCGAGCCCAGCCATTGACGAGCTTCGACTACCCGTTTGCAACGCAGCCCTAAGAGCTCGGGATCAGCCAGCTATTCACCATTGGGCCTCAGCCGCCTGCAGAGCCTAGCGCGCGCACCGGGCCTGACGAGCCCGACCACTCGTCAGCCATGCGTACCCTAAGAGTCAGTCAACTCAGCTATTCAACCCACAAGGCCTCGCCACTAAAGCCCAACAAATTAGTTTGACGAGCTCGACCACCTCCCTCAGCCATGCAAATTCTAAGAGTCACCAAAGCATTCAAACCCCACACGCCTCGGGCCAAAGCCCAAGAAATTCGCCTGACGAAGCTCGACGACGACTCAGCCATGCACTTAAGAGTCGATCACCAGCTATTCAGGGCCCACAAGGCCCTCGGGGCCGCCGGGCTCCTACAAAGAAATTTTAGCCTGACGAGCCTGACAACCCTGTCTCAGCTATGCAACCTAAGAGCCGATCACCGACTATCTGCACTCACAAGGCCTCAAAGGTCGAGCCCGGGGCCAGGCCTCGCCTTGACGAGCTCAACCACTCCCGCCTCAGCCATGCAAACCCTACAGAGTCACATCGCCTCGCCATTCAAATTTCCACAAGGCCTCGGGGCCCCTGAGCCCAAAGCAGCTGGGCCGAGACGAGCCTCGACCACTCGGCAGCCATGCACCCTAAGAGTCGACCGCCCGGCCATTCAGCCCACACAAGTGGCCCCGGGGCCGCCCGGGCCCAAAGAACTTAGTTTGACGAGCCTGACCACTCGCTTCGTGCCATGCACTTAAGAGTCATATCACCAAAGATGAAATTCTCACAAGGCCTCGGGGCCGCCGGAGCCCGCCAGAAATTTCGCCTTTAACAAGCTCCCACTACTCCGTCAGCCATGCAAAATTTAAGAGCCTGATCACTCAAAGCATTCAACCCATAAGGCTCTCAACGCCTCCGGGAGCCCACACAGCCTCGATTGACGATCCGACACTCTAATCAGCCACGTGCAGCCTTAAGAGTCGATCAGCTCAGCCATTCACCCCATGGCCTCAATGAGTCTACAAATTTCTGCTTGATTTGTTTGACTACTCCTCGTTTAGGCAATGCACTTAAGAGTCGATCACCAGTTATTCACCAATAAGGCCTCCATTTTGAGCCCAAAGAGCCTCGCCGATGAGCTCAACTACTGGCTCAAGACACGCAGCCCTAAGAGTCATCAACTCGTTATTCAACCCACAAGGCCCCGCGCCCCAAAGCCCAACAACAGCTTTAGTTTGATGAGCTCTGACCACTGGTCGTGCCATGCAAATTCAAGAGTCGATCAGCTCAGCTATTCCAGCCTACAATGCCTCGCGCCTGCCCACAGCCTCATTGACGAGCTCGACCACTCAAGCCAGCCACGCAGCCTAAGAGTCGATCACCAGTTATTCAAATTCCACAAGGCCTCAGAGTCTCGAGTCTAAATAGGGCCTTAGTTTGACGAAGGCCTCGACAATCCTTGTCTCAGCTATGTACCTAAGAGTCGATCACCAGTCTATTCAAATTCCACAAGGCCTCGGGGGCCGCCTGAGCCCAAGAAATTTCAATGACGAGCCTGACCACTTTGCTCAGCCATGCACTTAAGAGTCATCACCAGCTATTCACCACAAGGCCCTGGGCTGAGCCCAAAGAGCCGCCTTTGATCGAGCCCTCGACCCGCTCAAGCCATGCAACCCTAAGAGTCGATCGCTCAAGACCCACCCCATTGGCACCGGGTCCGGCTTCTCCAAAGAACTTAGCCTGACGCCCGACCACTCGCTTCAGCGCAGCTCCTTAAGAGTCATATCACCAAAGATGAGCCCACAAGGCCTCAAAGACTGTGAGCCCGGAAGAATTTAGTTTGACAAGCTCTACCATCATTCAGCCATGCACCCTATGAGTCGATCACAAAGCGACTGAACCCATAAGGCTCCTCGGGCCACTGAGCCCAAATGGCCGCTTTTGACGATCTCGACCACTCGAATCGGGGCCATGCACCAAGAGATCGACGCCCAAAGACACCGCAAGGCTCGGGCCGCCTCAAGCCCAAAGAAACTGACGAGCCTGACTACTCCACAGCAATGCCCTCAAGAGTCGATCGCCAAAGTTATTCAAATTCCCACAAGGCGTCACTGGCCGGGAGCTCCAAGAACTGGGCTTTGATCGAGCTCAACCACTCGTCAGCATATGCAAATGCAAGAGTCGACTCAACCCAGTTATTCAAATCCTCGAGCCTCAAATACTGGGAGCCCGTTGGGCAGCCCGCCTGTAGAGCTCAACTCCGCCAACTCTAAACCATACACTGTGAGCCGCTTAACTCGGGACGCTCAACTCAGGCTATGCAGCTAAGAAATTAATTTAGTTCATGCAGAATAGCGCGAAATGCATAAGTAAAGGCAAAAGTGGTAAAAAAAAAAAAAAGAACATTTATTAAGGAAAGATACGTCCGTCCTGTGCCCAACAAAAATAAATAAAATAAAATCGACGCCGTAAGGGCGAAGTGCGCAGAGATCGTGCATTAGAAGGAGGAGCAAGAGGGTATGGTGGGAGTGGGCCTCAGTGGGGTGTCCTGTCTTCGTAATAGTCGCCAGTAGGACTCCTCAGCCTCCGTCGCTATGGGATGTCAAAGTTGAAGTCTGAGCTCGTGCATTCAGCGCCTTCCTCTGAAAGGCAAGCCACCCAAAAGCCCATTGAGTACAGGCCTCATCCCTCAATCTTCCTATAACTTCGTCCCGCTGAGCAACCAGAGTTACTTGTTGATGAAGGTCCCCACGTAGCCCATGGCACTCCTGGCCAGCGTTCGCCAGTTTACACTTTCTAGTCTCACTGACGAGCCCCCGCCCAGCTAGCCTGGTTTTATCGCTATAGCTTCATCTGGGTCACACGTAGTTTTCTTAGACTCCCGCAGCCACTAGGATGTAAGAAGCTCATCCCTAACCATCCGGCTTCATCGTAGACCCAGAGTCCGTCCTCCGCATCCAGCAGTCGTCTCCAGACAACCAAGAACACTTCATCCTAGACTCCTCCCGGCTTTCGCCTCTGGCCGCCCTAAGTCAGTTGCCTCATCTTCTACCCTACCGCATCGCGCCGACGCTGCATGCTCAAATCGCATTTGGGTTTCACTCGCTCCCCACATACGCCCGATCCCTTCAACTCAAATCACTGGCAAGAGAAGCCACCCGCCTAGAACCCGGCAATTGCAATCGGCCTTCATTCTCAGATCGGGTTTTTCACAAACTCTTCAAATGAGTAGCCACCCGCCACAACCAACGCAAGATCAACATCTACCTAGATCAACACCCAACTCACAGTTGAAATCGCATACTACAAGATATGGGAACTTATGTGAGGCAACCCTCGAGGATGCAGCCAAAGCTTCCTCAACAGTAAAGAAGCCCGACCTCCTCTCGAGGTTTAATCTTATGACGGACGAGACCGCGCCCCGCCGCAAGCCTCGACATTAGAGCAAGGAGTTGCCAATCCCCCGCGCTAACCTCCTTCCCTCTTCAACTCTTCAGACCTCGAGGAAAATGGCTTAACACTCTACGTAGGAGGATTCCAAACTGTGATGGGCATGACCGTCAACGGTTGCTCGACCGCCTCCTGTGAGCTACCGCAGCTGGTAATCTGCAACTGGGATCTTAGCTCAGTTTAGGACCTCGACCTGAGGTGTTTGAAACATCCGCCCCGCCGAACGGAGCAGAGAAGGGGAAGAGGAAGATCACAATTTCTAACCTTGCCCCAAGTTGGACTGGGCTCTTTCTCAACAGTCCGGCTTTCCGTTCACGCTCCGTGATCAGAGACGCGCCCACCGTGCTTCTAAGCCTCCCCACGGGCGCACAAGAATGGCAGTCCGGCCGGAGACTTCTCTATAGTGGAAGGCGAGGCGAAGGCCTCAAAACAAGAGAGCGGGGCTGACCTTGAGCCCTGGGCGGCCAGGATATCCGACTGATCACCACAGAGGGACGCGAGGGACACTCGTGCAACGCTCTTCATGCTGCATGACGTTATCTCTGTATCGATCGGGTCGAGCACCCGAGAGGCACGTGGACAATGCACTGTAGAGATATCCAATGACCCCACAACATTATACCAAACAAAGCGACACCACGTAGGATTCCTGGTGGTCCAACCTGAACGCCTGTGGTGTCAGCCCTTGGTCAAGAGAGGGTCATACTCCCAATCACGACAAAGAAGTAACGTTCCTTCCAAAGCCCGAGAGGAAGATCGAATCACCGTGAGGAGCGCCAAGACGAAATAGAGGAAGCCTCTCGGTTTCTCGCTAAAAGAAGATACAAGGAGCAAAGTCATACTGGAACACCGAGCCCCGTCCTTCCTAAAGAAACCAATAGACCAACCAAAATACCCCAACCATCTGGGCGAAGTTGAGAAGGATGCACATTGAAGTGGTCAGAAACCCCTTTTATGAAGGGGATGTAGAGGAAGCTTAAGACCGTTATCGAAAAGCTACTTCAAAGAAGCATACCATCATGCAGAATGAAACCACATAGAGGTCAAAACATCAAGGGACCCGTAATTTTGACGCCAAAAGGAGGCCTGGGTAGACCGCCGCGAAAGTGGTCCCATACAAGGGACCAACCTTGCTAGGCCCTACAGCCAAAGCATTCTGAACGGCGGATTTTAGGTATTCTGACCCCTCAGGATACTTAATCTGGTCTACTCTCCCCTTACCCTTATCCAAGGGAAAAGGGGGCGCCCCTGGAGCATCTCTAAGATCGACCCCTGGCCGATCCGGTCGAAGGCACGCCACTGCCAGAACCCAAATGTTCAAGAGTCACCTCTAATACGCAGAGAAGAAGAGCGACTCGGACCCATGGTGATAGCAGCTAATGAGAACGAAACTTGTCGACTTAACCCTAACGCCGACGACGCATCCGAACAGACACCAAAGAGAGAAAGACGCAAATGGCCCCGTGAATAAAACAGTAAGAAGCTATCTCAGAAAGACGCCTAGTGCTGACCTCACACTAAAAGGTTCGATGAAATTAAGGAAGAGGGAAGTCCGAACTCGTTAAAAGCGAAGAAAAAAGTTTCAAGATCAAGGGCACACAAGACAGAGGATGTTTGCGAAAGAAACAGAAGGAAACTGAAAGAAGTGGGAGAAATGAGCACGAAAACCGAAGAGTCATCATTATCGCAAGACATATGAAGGCGACCAAGCCCTAACTAACCCAGCCCCGAGAAGACACGTGGAAATTGCATCCGATACGAGAAACGTTACAGCCCTTGCCCACGCACACCATACACAAGGGCTTAGGGGGCAACCTGATAGGACGAAAATGGGCCTCGCAGCCCACCGCTAAACCTGTGTTAGGCAAGCGCACCATCGAAACACTCAAGCCTCGACGCCCGCCCCAAAATGAAGGCTCAAATTCGCTCTTACCAAAGCCGATTAAGGTAATCGAGAAAGCCCACATTCCAAATCAAACTAAATCCCATCGATAAGGAAATAATAATCCCCAATAATATATTATCCCAAATCCAAACTAAACTTCACCAAAGAAGAAAATAAGATAATTCACGATATAACATCTCATCTACAGATCGCTTCTGATCCCACCCTTTAATGATAAGAAAGATAATTCTAAATAACCCGCTTCTTTCAATATCCCTTATCGAATTCGGAGCACTGATAATGTGTAGGAAATATCCTGGTCTAATGGAAAATGCCAATCCCAATCACCATCAACCTGGAAAACATATACTATAAATACTGTGCCACCCCATCTGGGTGAAAGGTAGGCAACATGATTCCCCCCTCTGCGCCTATCTTTTCTCTCAAAGAAACTGACTGCACGGAGCTACACGCGAAGCCCCTTACCATCTCTTCTCTTTCTTTGTCTTTGCAAGAGGGAGGCCAGCATCCAGAGCCTCGCAGACCACCTCAGCAGCAGCCTCATAATCTTCTCACAACGATCCCAAACGTCCTGTACCCCAATTCGATTGAAAAAAGGCATCATCAGAGAATATTCCTTTTTATTCGAAATATTTTGAATGATAGATTTGCATATTGCTAATGAGTCACCTCATAATGTATTTCGTCTCCATCAGCTCCAAAATCAAACACATTAATAGTTGTAAGGTTTTTTTTCATCATCACTTACTCTAATCCTGCCTAAGCCAATAGTGGGCATGCCTAAAATCAAGAAGATTGTGATAGAAAGTTTATGCACAATATAAGTAAAAAAAATGTCATAATCAACATTGTAATACGGAAGATATCACGCCCACTTCAAGTTTGATAGTAAGATTCATAAAGCTGCAAATAGGTAGCGGCATAAAGAGGGAAGAGGGGTCATAGGTTTGAGTTCCAATAAAGATAATTTAATACCTTAAAATTAGAGTATATTCAAAAAAACAATTGTAATATGAAATCAAAAGTTTTAATGCAAAATGGGTAAATGTGAAAAAAAAAACCCTCAGGTTTTTCCAAATATCTGACTTACAAATTAAACTTTTTCCTCATCTAAAAAGGTCCCTAACGTTTTCTCCTGTAACTCATTTTAGTCATTGCAGTGACAGAACCGTTAAATTAATTTTTAAATAAGACTTAAATGCTTCTGTGGTATTGTTGGACCCACACACTCTCCTCTCTGACCTCTCTCCTCCCTCACCGTCTCTCCTGCTCTCCCCTCTCTCTTATTTCTTTCTCTTTCTCTTTGTCCTCCTCTCTTCTTTCTCCTCTTTGATCTCTCTCCTCCCTCATCGTCTATCTCCTCCTCTTTCCTCTCTCTTTCCTCCTCTCTAACCCTCTACTCGAACTCCCTAATTACAAAGCCCAACACTTACGTTTCAAGCCGCTTTTTTTTTTTTTTACTCTTAAATTTTCATTTACTTTAAAATATGCTAAATAAAATTAAAATTCATTTTTGAAAATATAAATAAATTATTTGTTTATTTAAATCTATTAATGAAAAATCAAATGGATGAGTTTGAAATAATATTTTAATAATAAATATTATTTCAAATAGATGAGTTTTAATATTTAATATTAAATATTTTTATATAAAAATAATCTATTTTAATATATTAAGTTAATATTTAAAAAAAAAATTAATGGATGAGTATTTAAAAAAAAAGAAAATCAAGTTTATTTTCAAATATGATTTAAAATGTTAATATTTATTTATTATATTAATAATTATTTTAAACAAATATATTTATATTAAAGTTATTAAATATTTTAATTAAAATATAATTTATTTTATCAAATAACTATACATGAAATTAAATTATTTTAAAAAATAAAATAATGAATGGTTTATTATATTTAAAATAAAATTTTCTTTTCATTTAGTAGATTTTAAAAAACTAATAATTTATTTATATTTAAAAATAAAATTTGAATTTTTATTTAGTAGATTTTTAAAAATAAAATAAAAATTTAAGAGAGTTAAAATGAAATTAAAAAAAAAAAAAAATACTTGGGTCCAAGTGGGGATGCTTAGTTTTAATGTGAGTCAGCAAGGTGTTGGAGGTGTTGGAGCATGGTTGGGTGAGGAAGGCTCTGTAGGGGTTAGAGAGGGGAGAGAGATGAGCAGAGAGGTGGTGAGGGAGGAGAGAGAGATGAAAGAGGAGGAGAGAGAAAGGAGGAAAGAGACAGTGATGGAAGAAAGAGAGATTAAAGAAGAGGAGGGAGAAATAGAGGAGAGAGTGTGTGGGTCCTATAATGCCATGTCATCATTTAACTGCCACATGTCTTATTTAACAACCAACTTGAATTCGCTCTATCACTACGGTAGACCAAACAGCTGAGAAAAACATGCGGCCTTTAGATGAAGCGTTTTGGGCAAAAAGGTAAATGGTATATTCGAAAACCTCGAAGTGGTTTTTGCACTTTTACCCAATGCAAAATTATAGTAATAAAAGGGAGAATAAAAAAATTAGTAGCAAAAATAAGTATTATTTCTCCCTAAACATTTTTTGATTGAAAAATAACCAATAAAAAACTTTCATAAGATATTTTTATACCATAGCATGACTCATTCTAAGAATACTATAGAAGCCTCCCTAGAAAGAAAATGAGTAAACTCGATATTATTACAATTTATTGCATGTATTGGGTCGTTCTACCATATATATATATCCTTATTGTTTATTATCAGTGTCAAATAATGAAACTTAACATTTTGGAAAAATATTTATTTTATGTTTTAATGCATCGTTTAGAAGGTATTAAAGCTGTCTTAATTGGGACTTGAACTATGGTGATACATTTTATGTCTTTGTTATGTGTAGTCAGAAACCAGTTGGAGAAAAATGAAACATGTATTCGTGTAGAGTTGGAAATATATTCTTTCTGTTGAACTTTGAATCTCTTGCCTGTAAAATAGGTTTTTTTGTGATCAATGACAATTACATTTTTTCCTTCAATTAATTTTCAGTACATGGTATCAGAGCTTCAGGTTAAATATCTCTAGAAGAACAAATGATTACGAAGCACACAAGATGAAGATTACGTGGGGACATGTGAAGCCATGCGTCGAAGACAACCTATCTTGGTTATCTATATGTTAAACTTCAAACCACTACCTCCATGTTTGAGAAACACAACAGTAGTTTCAAGGAGGATTGCAATGTCTAACCTTTATTTTCCTAGGGTTTTGTGTTTTCTGTTTTCTTCAAAAAGTCTAAAGGTTTTATTTATAAGACCAAGTTCTATTCTAGTACAATGTTTTTTGTGGAAAAATGATCCTTTTCCTTGTGAGATTCTATTTTATGGTATTTTTGGATTTTCAAAGGCTTATTTGAGTTAGATCTGCTTTTATGACTAACAAGAAACCCTTAATAGAAAGGTTTGTGTCTGTGTACTAATATAGAACATGTACACTAGAATTGTAGAAAGTTGTAGAATAAAAATCGAAGATTTCAGTTTGTTCATTATCGAAATCATGAGTACGCATCTGCTTCTATCCTGCACTCCATTGGAGGTTAAAATAATAACACATGTGTTTTTATTCCTTCCTCCATGGTCAGTGACTTGAGCCATTGGCCACATGACTAGTGATTGAGTTAATTTTACTATGTTTAGTCACCTTACCCTTGTGGTGGTTGACATCTTGTATCTTTGCGTTCGGTGACCAATTCGCTCCAGAATCCTCTAATCACTTTGACCTTTATTATGAGTTTACCAAAATTCTCTTTTAATTTAATTTTTTTGAGTAAACTCACTCGTAAACTTAATTGCATTATCTCATTCTTTCTTGATTATTGTTTGATTGGATCACCGTGAAGCGGGACCTTAATTAGGGATCAGTTGTGAGTTCTCTACGTCTTAAACGAAGTGCAAAAAGTAATTATGTTACCGGTTATTTTTCATTCAATTGTTAGCAAAGATCAATCCTTCTCTCATATATGTGGAAGAAACTATAATCATCATTTTAACTATCTCATTAAGGCTGTGAATTGTTCATCAAATATTACAAAGCATCATGTGCGTTGAGATCATGAGATCATGCGAGAAGCTTCTATCCTTTGTGGTTGATTCCATTCTCATGTTTACAGTTCATATATAGTTCTTATCTTATAGTTTAATCTTGTTATCTTTATGGACAGTTTATCTATTATCATGACTTTAATAAAAGTTTCTGAAGCTTTCATTTTAGTGACGTGAAGTCAAACAATTCGCCATACCATATTCAATAAACCAAGTGATAATACAAGAATATTATAAATATAAATCTTAGTAAACCAACGCAGATCTCGAAAATCATGGCCTCAATGTTATGTAGTGCCCTCTTAAATAAATGGTCAGAAGAAAATAATATTAATCTTCTTGAAGCGAGTGGGCCTTTGTTAATGATGTCTACTAACATTTTGAGCGGAGTGAAAGTCATATGACTTGTTTTTTATTATAGATTATGTGGATTCTCGTTAATTATCCTTACAGGTTGTTTCCGAATAATCCATTATGTTTGATCTAAGGTCTTGGATGCAGTTCTTCATTTGTGTGTGTCTCAATTCTCACCAGCGAATAGAAGTCACTAAAATTAATATCTTCATTTGGAACATTCTAGAAAATTGTTCAAAAATGGTATAGGTGTTATTGTCCCACTCTTTAATGTTACTTTGTGTCTACTGATGTTACATTCTTTGATACCACCACATTCTTTGTATTACTAAGTGAGGAGGATGATGATTTATTAATGTATATTGAACCTCAGCCCGTCATTAGGCTCCTGCTCAAACTCGTTCTTTAAAGCCTTCAATTACTTAAGTATACTCTAGGCATCAAAACCCTCCAGTCTCTAGTCCAACACCGACTGCTTTATCATCAGATCCAGTCCAGAGTGATGATTTTTCAATTGCTCTTCGTATGAGTAAACGTTAGTGTGCTCACCCAATCTCTTTGTTTGTTTCCTATAACCAATTATCGTCTTCTTCTTGTTCCTTTATTGCATCTCTTGATTCCATCTCTCTTCCTAACAATGTCCATGAGGCTTTATCTCACCCTGGTTGGCATAGTGCTATGGTGGAAGAAATACAGGCTTTAGATGACAATGGTACATGAGACTTGGTGCCTTTACCTACTGGAAAAAAAGGCTATTAGTTGAGAAATCATTAGGTGTTTTGCAATAAAGTTTTAATTGTGAGTCTATTATTTGATTGGCTTCGTCTTGTTGTTAGGGGTTATGCTTAGACTTATAGAGTTGATTATTCTTATAAATTTTCTCCTATAGAAAAGTTGATATCTATCTGTTTGTTCATCTCCCTTGTTGCATCTTATGATTGGGACTTGCATCAGCTTGATATCAGAAATGCCTTTCTACATGGAGATTTTCAAGCAGAAATCTACATGGAGCAACCTCCAGGGTTTGTTGCTTAGGGGGAGATAGGGAAGGTGTGTCGTCTTCAGAAGTCTTTATATGGTTTGAAACATAGTCCACATGCTTGGTTTGGCAAATTCAGTTAAGCAGTTAAGACATTAGGCATGTTGAAGAGTAAGACTGACCACTCTCTGTAAAGGTAAATGTCAATGTTCTTACCCAATCTCTTTGTTTGTTTCCTATAACCATCTGTCGTCTTACTTTTGTTCCTTTATTGCATACTTGGATTCTATCTCTCTTCCTAACATTGTTTGTGAGGCTTTATCTCACCCTGGTTGGCGTAGTGTTATGGTGGAAGAAATGCAGGCTTTATATGACAATGGTACATGGGACTTGGTGCCTTTACCTACTGGAAAGAAAGCTATTGGTTGTTGTTGGGTGTTTGCAGTAAAGTTTAATCCCGATGAGTTTGTTGCTAGATTGAAGGCTCGTCTTGTTGCTAAGGGTTATGCTCAGACTTATGGAGTTGATTATACTTATACATTTTCTCCTGTAGTGAAGCTGACATCTATCTGTTTATTCATTTTCTTTGCTGCACCTTATGATTAGGACTTGCATCATCCTGATATCAGGAATGTCTTTTTACATGGAGATCTTCAGGAAGAAGTCTACATGAAGCAACCTCCGGGGTTTGTTGCTTAGGGAGAGATAGGGAAGGTGTGTCGTCTTCAGAAATCTTTGTATGGTTTGAAATTGAGTCCTCGTGCTTGGTTTGACAAATTCAGTCAAGCAGTTGAGACATTTGGCATATAGAAGAGCAAGTTTGACCACTTTGTCTTCTATAAAAAGTCAAGTTCTGGTATTATTCTATTGATAGTTTATGTGGATGATATTGTCATCATTGGGAGTGACTCCAAATGTATATTTCCTCTTAAATGCTATACTTGACAGCTTCATAAAGGATTTAGGAATGTTGAAGTATTTGTTGGGTGTTGAAGTCATGAGAAGTAAATATTATGTTTCTTAGGTCTCGTAGTCATGTCGATACGTCAGTTATTGATGAAAGTGGGCATCAAAACTTTATTACCAACGAAGCTTTAGTATGATAACCAAGCTGCCATACAAGTAGCATCTAACCTGGTATTTCATGAATAGACCAAACATATTAAGATATATTATCATTTTGTTTGTGAGAAGATTCAATTAGGGTTGATCTCTACATGATATATATCTTAAAAGGCCCGGGCTTGAGTTATGAGATATTTTTCACAAAACACAGTGGGGATCGGGTAAGTTATCTTTGTAACAAGTTGGGCATGATCAACATCTATGTTTCAACTTAAGGGGGAGTGTTATGGTATTATAGAATTAGAAACTAGTTGGGAAAAGGAAACATGTATTCATGTAGAGTTAGGAAACTTCATATTATTTCTTATTTGACTTGGGATTGTCTTGTATATAAATAGGTTGTTTGTGATCAGAGCAATTACAATTTTCCTTCAATTATTCTTATTACGATTTAAAGCTTATCTCCTTTTTTCCTTCATTTTCGTACATAGGGATTCTTTCAGATTGAAAACCGTGTGCATATGAGAAAAATAAAATCAAAATATTTTAGGCAACTTTCTTTTCAAGGATAAAAATAATATATCAAAGAAATACCAATTTGGATATATGGCTTTATTTGTTAAAACTCCATTTCATTCTTCCTTATTTGTACATAATTAATTGTATGTGTTGGAGTTGGATTATGGTTTGGTGCTCAAATGGGTTGACTCGACCCCATCCAATGTTTGAGAATACAAAATGTTAAATTTTTGGGAGTTTTCGAAACACTAAAGACACCACCATTACAACGTATTAGAGAAATTCGTAATCCACCTCTCTCCCATATGAAGAATAGAATAAACATTATTCTTTCCGAGTAGAGGTCCTATTCTCATCTATGGATTTTGTTTTCACAATAAAAACATGGTTGGCGAGACATTTGTCTAGTGGAAACAAAATGGTTCCAATCACTACGCTCCGTTCATGACTTTACGTGGGAAGGTTTTGCTAGTGAAACTAGGCGTGCTACGTCTGAGTCGAGGCTCGGTTGTTGAGCTCGGCTGAGCTCAGTTCAAGCGGAAGGCTCGACTCGAACTTGAAAACTTCGAACTCAGCTCCAGAGTTAAAAGCTAGTGAGTTTGAAAAAGAGGCTTCGAGGTCGAACTTCGACAATGCAAAGAGCTGAACTGCGGCTCCGAGCCCAGAGCTGAGCTCGAGGCTGAACTCGAGCTGAGCGAGCTTGTTCCTAGCGAGCTCGAAGGCTCGTTCTAACTTCGAGCTCGGCTTGAACTCGGCTGAGCTCAGACTATTTCGGCGAACTTCGAACTGTTTCGAACTTCGACTAGGAGACTCGACTTAAACTCGAACTCGAATTGAGCTCGACCCAATGTGCTTAACTCTAGCCATTTCCCTTATTTCCCAGTATCACCTTTAATTTTCCGACAAGTTGAGTCGAAATTAGTAGAAAAATTGTAAGAGGTGTGTCAACCTACAAAACCCATGTGGCGAAAAAACCTTAAGCCCTATAAATCAAACATCAAATTAAATCAAAGTTTAGAACCCACAAGAAACATTCTATCAAAAAACAACAAAAACAAATGTCTAAAATCAACACAGATGTTACAAAATGGCGATGATTCTCGGATAAGTGCCAATACCCCTTTGTCAAGAAGCGAAATCCGTGACTCAAAAATCACCCTTTTGCGAAAAAAAAAGAAGCATTAAATAGTCATTTTCTTTCCATCAGAATCCTAATTCGACCACCTATTCAGAAAAACAAATTATAAATCGATGAAACAAAGGTTAAGAATTGGGATATAGAGAAAAAGAAAAAGAAATTAGATCTACAAGTAGAATTAACAGTAGAAGCCGAGAGAGAAGAAGTTAAACGTACCTCTAGTCACTTTATCAAACAAATGTTGCCTATTTTACTAGGAAAGGGGCTTGGGTATAGAGAGTGGAGGAATAAAAGAAGAAGAGAGGGAAAGAGGGGCATCATGAAGAGAGATCAAGTATATATTGTTTTAGGGTTTCTGAAATGAACGATCAAGATGAAATTGGAAACTGTATGGCCATGATTTCATCATATCTATTCTGACTTTTTATGAGAGTCAATTTTGAAAGTTTCTTTTTAATCAGTCAATTTTATGAAAAAAAAATTATATGATTTTTATGATAGTTCAATTATAATTTTTGGTGGGATTTCTCATTAACATTTCATGTCATGTTCAATTTTTTTAAAGAAAATTAATTATTTTTAAAATAAATATATTTATAACTAAATAAATAATAAAAATTTATTATTTTTAGAGCAAAAAATCTGAGATATATTATTTATGTCATCCCTTAAAGTAGAGATATACATTTTTTTTAAAATTTTATATAAAAAAAAAATCGAGTTTCTCGCCAGCTTTTTGAGTCGAGTAACGAGTTGTTCGACTCAACTCGACTCGTTAACATTTCGAGTCGAGTTCACTCAAGCCGAGTTTTGATCGAGTTTTGACCGAGTCGAGTTCAAGTAGCTCACGAGTTGTCTCGTCTCATTAGCACCCCTAAGTGAAATCAACGAATAAAATATCGGTAATTACGGATATATCGGTACTTAGATTTTACGAATATATCGGAAATATCGGTAAATATCGGTGGATATTTTGACAAAAATATCGATAAAGCAAAAATTAACAAAAATACTTTGAAATTCATGGAAATAATTTGTTGAACTATAAAAAAGACATAGATAAGAAAATATACATTTATTGAAAACAATATTCATTATAATTTATCGAGAAATTACATTACAATAGTAATTTTGAAACAAAATGAAGAAGGCCCCGGATGTGAACATTCTGTTATTTGATGAAGGATGCAAATCTTGATAAAGATAATATTAATAATAAGATTTTCAAAATATTGAGATAAATCACAAAGAAAAATAATTTGAAAGTTAAATGGAGCTTGGATGTGTATGGATGAGTTTGTAAGAGATTGTATGATTTTATGAAAGGTATTTATAGAAATTTTTAGGTGAAATAGTGTTACGATATTCTTGATATTTGCATATATTTTTAAATTCGTATTAAATGCGCACGTGAAGATAAAGTCTCAAGAATTTCTCGAAATTCAAATATCGAGAATTTATGATATTTAGCCTGACCCACAGGTAGTTTTTAGATTTTCTGATTTTGGTTCAACCGATTATCGATTAGCAATTTCGTTTCGGGGCCCGCCGATAATCGATATTTCGACTATATTTCGGGCGAAAAAACCGAAATTTTGTTCCTTGAGTGAAACTATGGAGCAATAGATGTTGAGCATAAGCATCTTGAAGGCAATTCCAAGAAAGATTCATTTTTCCATGAATGGAATCAGATATTTTCTAGGTTGTTTTTCGGTATTTAATCATTTTTGGTAGTATGTTTATAGAATTAATTACAGTTTATAGATGTGATTCTTGAAATAATAATAATAATAATAAATAAATAAAGTGACTCAATTTCCAAATAGTAAAGAGCGCTTATGTTTCGAACAAGCATAGAGTAAAACGAACAATTTATTATATTAAGCGAGTGTTAAAAAAAAAAAAAACAAAGTCAATTTTTTTGAGAAGATTTTTTTTTCTAATAATAAAAAAAACTTTTTGAGTTAGAAAGTCTTTAAAAAATAGTCTAAAAATTGTGTTTAGAAATACCGATTCATGAAAAATGTTCCTAGAATTAAAAAAAATAAAATCCTGATAAGATATGAGATGTTAAAAAATGTGTTTAGAAATACTGATTCATGAAAATTGTTCCTAGAATTTAAAAAAAAAAAAATTCTGATAAGATATGAAATCTGTTATCTAAAAGAAGATATGGATGATGTATTTAAAAAAAAAAAGATAAAAATATGTATGATTCCAGATGTTGTTTTAGAAAAAAAAAAAAAAAAGATCGGCGAGGATCAATGTTATGTAAATCGGATCAAACTAGCAGGTTGTTTGCGTGTTTTCAGTTCGGTTCACCTTATTAAATTGTCTTAGACATTGCAACCCGTTCGGCAGTTAAGCTGGCAAAGTAGATGACCTGCCCATTATTATCTCTCAAATTCATTGACAAACCCACTATTGTCCAGGTGCACTTCGACTGTTTCTAATAAAGAGTCGAATCCTTGAAGATTTCCCTGGCTCACTCAGTCCACACTGCCCCCATGACCCACGTGTAATTGCTTGCTTCTTACAAGAGTCAATTATTCAGGGCTTTTTAGTTTCTTCAAGTCTCGATGTGGGACTGATTTACTCAAAGAAAAATTTAGTGTCAAGGCCAGAGGATGGGAGTTGAACCTAGGACGTCAGCTTCACACCTATCCAAACAGACCATTCATTATCACTAATGCTTATTGAAAAGGATTAAACTTGAGGGTTTGAACAATCCTTCTCAGAATATACGTTTATTAATTATCTGCAAAACACTGCATAGGAAAACGAACTTCTCCCTCTTAAAAGATCCTCCCTCCACCTTTTATACTTACTGGATGGGGTTACATGATTGATGCTAACAATTGGGGCATTTATGAGTGCCCTTTTACTTCTTTATGTTACACATTCATTTGTATATTGATTGTCCCATATTAATTAGATCACATCGCCTGTCTAGGAGGTTCGTAACATATACATTGCTCACTTCATCTTCAAGCTCGAGATGGTAGTCTGAGGTGGCTTGCTTGCCTTTTTCCTATTTGATGCTCGAGGTGGTCACTTTGATCTGCTACTCGCCCTTCTGTCTTACTCGGCTCGGGCTCCTTTTCTGTCTTACTTGTTTCGGGCTTCTTTGCTTGTAAACGGGCTAGGATCGGATCACCTGTACTCACTTGGGTCTAGGCTTGGTTCCCAATAAATGTTGATAGCATGACACATGTTTTGGGACTTATCCCGTTCAGGGGGTTATCTGGTCGTTGAGTTGGTCCATAATGAGTTGGGTTAATGAATAGGGAAACGCTTACGTTACTCATTAAATGTGGCATGTGGCATCCCATTCCCGACCTTCCTGCTAGCTGAGCTCGGATCACTCTCCTAATTGTCACGTGATCGGATTCGAGCCACCCACATGAACGTTTGGGACTCATGAATCCATGAGGTGCGAGGTTATCCCGTTCCACTAGCCTCCCCTAGTGTAGTTCCAAGCAATGAGGGTTGGAATGGTAATAGACCTTGTTTGTGAAGTTGGGATAGTCTGCATGCTTGCTGAACTTTTGGCTTCGGACTCCTTCAAGCTGCTTAGGTTGTATGATATGAATAGGGAGAGCAATCACTGCACATCACAGAGAGCAATCATTTCATAAATTAGGTATCACCCATATGATAAATGGTGAACAGTCATCTCATCTCGGTGGGCCTAATGCCCTTAACCGCTGACAAAAGGCTGGGGCACTAAGACCTGATCCATAGAGGGCGGTAGATCACAGTCATCATGGGCAAGGCTTGTCAGGGACTTATTAGCCAAGGCTAGGGCCATCAAGAACTAGGCCCATGACGATATCATTTCGGGGAGAACATGGAGTACGATCTCAGAGAGACACATCTTAGGAATGTGCCGCGGGACCAGTAATCGTCGGAGGCCTAGGGTTGAAGGCAAGTCACTAAAGGCATAACTGACTTGTTAGGCCTTTGATGGCGAGATGGTGAAGGGAATCCAAAATCCCAAGGCTTATGGGCCTTTTTGATTTGAAGAACACTCCATGATGGAGGATCACACATGCAATCATGCTCTTGAAGAAGAATGATTAGGTGTGCTCAGTGCAATCAGCAGCGAGATAAATGCATGTAGTTTTCTTTCAACACATTCATTTGTTAGAAGAATTGCACTAATACCAACTATTGTAATAATTTTTTTTTTTTGTACCAAATCCAGTTAACAAGAAAATTTTGGAAACTCACTAAAATTGGGAAACTTACTGAAACCGAACAAAAGTTATAAGTGGGATGATACTGATAATTCAGTTTCCAACTATGCTTTCACCTCAGGATCTTCCCTATTTTTGGTTTGCACGTTAGCTTCTATAGATTAGATGGGATCAAGTAGAGGGGATAAAAATAATTTAAAACTTCATATGATTGGTAAATTTTACCTTTATTGCATAAATCTGGAGGATATTATGTTGATGGAGAACTTCCTTGGTATAAGATGAGATCAAGTAAAAAATAAGGGAGAGAAATCAGAACTGGTAGAGGGTTCATCATCAATGTCTATCCATATCTAACCTTAAGCAATTCCTTTGTCGACAATATGCATTTAAGTGGGCCAATCTTGCATTCCATAGGCCATACTGCTCTCCCCCTCCACCCCCTTCCTTTTTTTTTTTTTTAGGAATGTTTTGAAAGAAAGTAGGAAAGGCACAACGGAGGGGAGAACCTTTCAGTCATGTGTGCCTTAACAGCCATGGTGGTTGAACTAAAGTCAATTAGGTTAGGTTCTAAGTGCATATAAACAACCATTATCAATGGCACATCACTGACTGGGCTCGGTGCCGCTCCTATGCTTCGCTGATAATGAAAGTCATATACATATTCAATCTAACATTTAGCAAACAGCATAGCGTGTCCACTCATTTGTATAATAGCGTGTGTGTCTAACTCTACGCAGTGCTCTTTCTCTACTATTTCCCTCGATGTAACTTTAAATATAAGTGTTACTTTCCAGCACTATTCATGTGGTTGAAACGTAAACTTAAAAATAATGTGCATAAAACTGACTCTACTGGCATGCACTCCCGAATTTCTTGAAAAGACAATAGCAAAGAATAGTAAAATGCCTTATGCCTCTAAGCACATTTGACACTTTAGAGTGTTACAATCAGCAAATTTCTAGAGAAACCCCACCAAGACATATTTATTTTCTACATTTTTGCTTGTCTGATAATTTAGCTGAAGTTGTGAAAACATCTTACATCTTAAATGAAGTTTTGCCAAAAATATGTCTTTAACTTTTAATAAAGAGCCATAATATCAAAAGTGTATCACGACATGACAAATAATGTAGCAAGCAAGGAGTATTACCATACTCACTCATCATATAAGAATCCTTGGAGATTGAACCCTGGAATCGTGTACAAGGGTCAAATGGAGGGAGGAGGTGAGACAACAATTAAATAAAATTAGGAAAACTAAACCTTAATGTATAGAATAGACGTGAGTTTGACTTGGAGGTGCCATCGGGGCCATATGCAGCAGCGGATTTATAGGGTGAAGCTTCTCAGCTTCTGATGTCAATAATATTCCCTGAACCACCAATTTCAAAGCATGCTGAGCAGTGTATCCGATGCAATTCAAAAACCCAAATAGATGGAAAAACGGCGTGTGATCACTCTCCAGATTGATTCTGAATTGTAGATTGGGAAGCGATCTCAATCACACCCTCATATGCTTCCATTTCCATCAAGCTTTTGCTGCCTTCGAGACAAGATACAGTCCCTGATTTAGATGCTTAGGAGCTATGTCAGCCGCTGCCCGTGGATTTCATATCTGGAAACTCATCGTAGTGGATGTGCTCTGCTTTGCACAAGGAAAAATTCTACGTTATAAGAAGAAGACGGAGAAGATCGTAGGAAGGATGAATCTGCCAACCAGCTTCAAGGCTCTAGTGGCAACAATTTCTATAAGAAGTCTCAAGAGAACTTTGGAGGTCTAAGAGGAACCGGTATATGTGAATAATTGGTCGGCTTGAGGTTCCCATAGGCGGCACCAATGAAAAGGATTAAACTCGAGGTCACTTGATCCTTCTCAAAATATAGCTGCATGGGAAGCGAGGCTCCTCCCTCTCAAAAGGTCTCTCTACACCTTTTTATACTTAACTTTGGATGGGGTTACATGATTGATGCTAGAAATTGGGGCATTTATGAGTGCCATTTTACTTCCTTACGTTACACATTCATTTCTACATTAATTGTCTCGTATTAATTAGATTCATCGCCTGTCTAGGAGGTCCGTAACGTATACATTACTCACTTCAT
This sequence comes from Tetrastigma voinierianum, assembly GCA_016808115.1. NCBI lineage: Eukaryota > Viridiplantae > Streptophyta > Magnoliopsida > Vitales > Vitaceae > Tetrastigma > Tetrastigma voinierianum. The sequence continues at coordinate 112,562 of JAEQBH010003298.1, forward strand.
CTTCAAGCCCGAGATGGTTGTCTAAGGTGGCTCACGTGCCTTTTTCCCATTTGATGCTCGAGGTGGTCACTTTGATCTGTCTTCCGTAACTACATTTACTCGGCTCAAACTCGCTTTTTGTCCCACTCTGCTCGGGTTCCCTTTGTATGTGACTAGAATGGGATCATCTGTACTTAGCAGGTTTGGGCACAGTTCTAATAAATGTTGATCGCACGACATGTGTTCTGGGACTTATCCCATTCCAGAGGTTACATCCCAAATGGTTATGAGTTGGTCCATAATGAGTTGGGTTATGAGTAGGGTAATACTTACGTTACTCATTAAATGTGGCATGCAACAGATGCTCGACGTGGTTGCCTCCCATGTTCGAGGTGGTTGAGTCAAGGTGGTTGTCTCCCATGCCTGACCTTCCTGCCAACTAAGCTCAGATCAATCTCCTAATTGTCATGTGATCGGATTCGGGTGCCCGCGTAAGCGTTGGAATCTTCGCACAGAATCACGTGAGTTACGACATCCCATTCCACTTATTATGACATATAATAAAAAAAATGATATTATAGTGTACATTAACAATTTTATATTTTCCCCTCATTTTAGCTTTGTATATATTTTATTTAATGTATTTATATAAAATTTAATATATATTAAAAAATTATTAAAATTCATGAATGTTAAAAATTAATTTTATTTTAATAAAAAAAATATTAAATATTTATAACATCATTTATTCGAATACAGTTTCACTATCGGTCCAACTTGTGAACTGTAAATTACTAATTTTTTTTCGTTTCACTGACCCGTGTGATTTTCAAAGCATTGGAGAGGATGGAGGACGATCCCCTTCAAAAGTACCACTAGGAAAGAAAATGATAAAAGGAAACACCAACGAAGATGTCCACCACTGTCACATCCTTGGAGACCGAAGAAGGGTGGAAGAACGTAGGGAGAAGAAGATAAAAAATCAGGCTTGAGGGACCCAGGCGGATAAGCTTCAAATTAGGCTTCGCAGGGACCCATCCTTGGAAAGTGACAGTGAAAACTATGACAATTACTGGATGCATTACCCAAATCATTTAGTATTGGTTGACCCTTTGTTGCAACTTCAAAGACACTATCAATTTTTTTAAATGAGTTTTTTAACATAATAATAATAACAGTAATAATAATAATAATAATAACAATTATTGTTATTATTATTATTATCATTATTATCGTTGTTATTATTATTATTATTACAAAATGAAGTTGAATATATCTCAATTTATCTAATAATAAACCCATAGTTGAGTTAGCCTTGTTGGTTCCATATCTTTTCATATTTACTTGAACCCTTGAATTCGAACCTAGTTGTCTTCCTTGTACCTAAGTTTTTATTGTTTAATTTAGACTCTAATATAAAAGAATATAAAAAAACTCGAAGATAGATTGGTCTTTCTTTGTAAGAATCTCATAAAATATAGGTATGTGTTGAGTGTTGGGTGTCTTGCGCAAGTCACGAAATCGATTATAAATCTGAGAGGATGTGGGTTAAATGTAGACAATATCAAAATTGATATGAAGTCTTTTAGGGAAGATAAGAAATAAAACCATGTGGCTATAAAGTATAAAATTAGACCGTCTCGTATTAATGTTGAGGGATGTGTCGTAAGGTTTTCTCAACAAAATGGTATGTGTACCGGGTTCAATCTTAATCGTTTGGTTAGCCTTAGTGGAGGCTTGATAGAACTTTATTCTAAGTAGGATTATTGCATGTGAGCCCAAAGTCTCACATTAATTAGAAATGAGAAGGATCGTGAGTTTATAAGCATAAATAATATCGATTAGTATGGGGCATTTTGAAAAGCTTAGAAACGGAAACCATGAGTGAATTAAGGACCAAGATGCAATATCATACCGAAGGGGTTGGGTCATAAGGTTTCCATCAATTATTCCACTAGATGGTTGGTCTATATATATCTAATAAAAAATATGCTTCATTCCAATATTTTCTATTAAAAAAAAGCTTTTTATGTTAGTATTAATTAGAAATCGTTTTATGATTTATAATTAAATAGAAATATTCCACAGATTGTTATTTATAATATTTAACTATCTAAAATTTATAAATTTATAATACTATATATTAAAAATATAAACAAATCATTAATTATATATATATATATATATATATATATATATATATATATATATATATATATTAACAAATCCAATAGAATGAAAAATTATTTGAAAAACTTATATTTTCAAAATGTTCTATCTGAATAACTAAAGAAGTGAAATCAGTTTGTAAGATGTTGGTGCAACCCACACTTCCACTACAACTCAAACTAATCGCGGTTTTTGTGGTTGTTGTCCCATTCACCCTCATGAATGAAATATCGCTTAATTGAACTGCTGATGTCATTTGTGAACATCATCATACAAATATATAAATCAAAATTTATTTATATATTTCTACAAGTCAAATATAATCAATTAAAATCTAGTCTAAGTGTTCTTTAACATTTCCAAGTAATTTAAAGAAAAAGTATTTCTTTTGATAAAAATTTCTAAGTACTAGAAAATTAGAAAAATCGTGATTTGATTAAAAGACCTTTTAAAAATTCAATTTTTGAAATTTGACCCTTCATTAATTTGTGGCTTGATTTTGACAAAAATTCTCTTTTTATTTTCTTGCAAAAATAAGCTCTTCTTTTAAGAGATAATGTAAATACATGAAATAGAGGACATTTTTGTCCAAAATGGGTTATTTTTCAAGAAAAAACATGGGAAATATTATATTCATAAATTTAGGATTATTTGATGTCTTTTAACCAAATATTTATTAGAAAAACCACATATAAAATTGATGGGGTAGAAAACAATATGTGCATAGGCCCAAAGCACAAGCCTAGAGCGCAAGCCCAGAGCGTAAACCACGGACGCAAGCCCAGACCTCCACCTTATGAAGGGAGTTGGGGCACAGACCCAACCAAGAAGTTCGACCCACAGTGAGATCCTACCCATGCCAAAGTATACGGGCCTAGGCCCAGAGTTGAAACCACCCTGCCAGGTAATCAAGCAATATAGGCGGCCCAGAAACTCATGCGGAGGAAGCGTCTAGTCTCTTGATCGCGCCGCAGTTAGGAAGGCGAATCTTACATGATCGCGGTTCCTCATTATCCCTTAGCAGTCGGTCGTGATAAGGAAAAGAGCTCATCACTTAATGGGAGAGATCTCTTAGTATCCAGCATCACAGCAAAGGGAAGTAACCACTATTTCCCCTTACAAATACCAACCCATTCTGCCACAAGATGCCTTAATCATAATGCCATCGATAGTTGATTTCTTCCTTTCAATAAGAAAGAAGCTGACTTAGGCATCGGAGGCGGGCAAGCTCTTTTACCAGGTCCATCTCTTGGTCACGGGTTGTGGGTGTGCTACGATTTGACCCTGTCATGGGCGGTGACTCAGGAGATCCAACCCATAATTGGTAGAGAAAGCACCATCAGTTTAGCGCGGATTCAGGAGCATTGTTCCTCTGCAAATGGCCCCGAATTCTTAGTGACTGATGGTATCAACCTGAAACATGAGTAGGAGTCACGCTAACCTAGGGCCTTGAGAACCGGTGGGCGACCTAGATAGTGGGCACACTGCGAGGCACCTCGAAACTCTATGACTGATACTAGCGAGGTGGAGGCACTCAGTCTCACCAACCAGTGTTTGCTGAGAGACTTGGAGGAGCGCACCAGATAAATGTAGCGGCTACAGGAAGAAAAACAACACCACGACGCTCCTCGGGACGCTGACGGAGAAGGAGAAACTAGCCAAGCCAAGGAACATGATCCTTATAAACCCCCAGGAGAGGATTGCAATGAGGGGATTCCCGGTAGAAACAACAGAGGCAATGGACCCATCCTTTATCAATCGGAGATAGGGGAATGGTTGTGGGAGCAGCGCTTTCAGGACATCCAACAAGAGCTCAGCCACATGAAGAGCTGTGAAAGGGCCGAGCTCGGTCTCCATGGATGCGCAGTGCGACAAATCGAATCCGTTCACGGCCGAGTCACTACCACTTCTTCCCTCTCTTAGCAAAGTTCAAAATGCCTCAGATCGAAACGTTTGAAGGAACGAAAGATCCTGTAGATCACCTCAATACCTACAAGAATTAGATAGAGCTACATGGATACCAGGACCCCTTTAGATGCAGAGCCTTTGCCATCACGCTCAAAGGCCTAATTTTAGCTTGGTTCAACAGACTCCCGCCGTCGTTAATCTCATTCTTCAAAGAGCTATCCATCACGTTCGTCTCCCACTTCATTGAAGCTCGGCATATAGGAAGTCGAGCTATCACTTGTTGACCATAGCGGGCCACGGATAACACGAGTCCCTACGTCGGTTTAATGTAGAGTCATTAAATTGGAACATCCCGGATGAGAAGTTTTCCACCACCGCTTTTCTGTTGTTTGGGCATCTGATGAACTGATGTTTCCGTCTCGAAAACCCTCGAGCTGAGCATGGCTAGGAGTGCTCGTAGCCAGAAATACATCAACGGTGAGAAGCCCTTCTATCTAAAGCGAAAACTCTTCGTGGAAAAGGAAAAGGCAGGGGAAAAGAAAAAGAAAGCAAAACGAAGCCCGGGAGACAATGAGACGGGGATAGATCGCGAAGGCGAGAGAAAATAGAAGCGATTTCCAAAGAGATGAGGCAATGTCGAGGATGGCGGGCTGCCTCGGCCGTCTTTGTAGCAGCAATATGCACCTTGGAAATTCACCCCCTTGACAGCCTCGGTGTCACAGGTCCTATGTGAGACGCAGCACGAAAATTTTTTAAGGTGGCCATCTCCCGGATGAAGGCGGACCAGGAAGGGACTGACGAATATTGCGTGCCGGATGTGGACATCAAGCGGATGATTGCAGTTCAGCGGGGAAGGAAATTGAATGCCCGATTCGCGTGGACATCTTCGCGGCCATTGGCCTCAGAAGGCCGAGACTAAGTGCCGCCCCCATCACCTCTTGGCCCATTGACTCAGCACGGCCAGCCGCCCAGGAGAAATCCATGCTTGATCTCAGGGGGATTTGCGAGGAGGTCGGTCTGACCCGAAGGCTATCTATGCGACATCGGTCCCGGGAGACATTTGGAAATACAAGCAGTATCCGAACTCCCTCGGCTAGACACCACCATAACTTTTTCGGACTCCGACATGGAAGGCTTCCAACATCCTCATGACGATCCCCTGGTAATAAGGGCCGTCATAGCCAACAAAATGGTACACAGGGTCCTGGTCGACAACGGAAGCTTAGCCGACATCATTTTTGCATCAGCCTTCGATAAAATGGGCATCGGAAGGGGCTTATTCGGTCAACACCCACCTCTGAGGTTCTCTAGAAAGAGTGCTACCTTGGGGTGTCTGGTAGTGCTCGCTTTAGAGATCCCCGTGCTAGACCCTGTGTGATGAGGTTCCTCGTAGTGGACACCGGAAATCGGCTATAACATTCCTGATAGGCGGGCCCATCCTCGTCTTAGTAGGGCCATCCCTTCCGCCTATCATATGGTTATCAAATTCCCCACTACGAATGGGGTAGGAATGGTTTGAGGAAATCAGCGCATAGCCAGGGAGTGCTACTCGACATCAATGAAGAAAAAAGCGGTAGGCAACATCTACAAGGATGGGCTGACGCAAGGATGAAGTAGGCATCAGACCTACGCCCTCGAAGAATTAGAGCGGAATACAACGATAACCAACGAGACATCTCGTCTACATCAAATCCAGATTAGCCAAAGACGTCCGGGACCTCCTTATCCACTTCTTAAAACATAATATAGAGGTATTCGCCTGGAAGTAGGAGGATATGGGAGGAATTGACCCCGCAGTAATCACACACAAGTTGAACATCAACCCCTCCTTCAAACCTATCAAACAAAAAAGTAGTTTCGCCCCAGAAAGGCAGAAGGCGATCAATGAAGAGGTTAACAAACTTCTCTAAGCCAAAGCCATCCGAGAAGTAGAATACTCTGACTGGTTGGCTAATGTAGTCCTCGTCGAACGAGGCAAGCGGAATGGCGGCTGCGAATTGGCTTCAGATGTCAGCGAGCTGTCTTAAAGATAACTTCTACCTCGAGATCAGCCTCGTGGACGCCACAGCTGGCCACGAGCTTCTCATCTTCATGGACGCTTTCTCCAGATATAATCAAATCAGAATGGACCTAAGCGATCACGAGAAGACTTCATTTGTGACGGATAGGTCACTTACTGTTACCAGGTGATGCCTTTCGGGTTGAAGAACGCTAGGGCCACTTATCAGAGGCTAGTGAACAAAATGTTTCAGAAGCAGATTGGAGCGTCTATGGAGGTATATATAGATGACATGCTGGTGAAGTCAGTTAAGGCCGAGCTCCACGTAGCCCACCTAGCTGAGTCATTCCAGGTCTTGAAGAACTATAACATGAAGCTAAATCTAACCAAATGCGCCTTTGGAGTCTTAGTCAGAAAATTCTTGGGTTTCATAGTCAACAGTCGAGGAATAAAGGCAAATCCAGACAAGCTAAAAGCTATGCTAGACATGCAATCGCCTTCGAACACCAAAGAAATTCAGTGTTTAACTAGGAGAATAAATGCTCTGAGCCGCTTTGTATCTAGATCCAGCGACAAATGCCGACCATTCTTTCATGTTCTGAAAAAGGCTTTCCACTGGGATGCCCAATGCGAAGAGGCGTTCTCTGCACTAAAGACTTACCCGAGCTCCCCTCCTATCCTAGTGAGCCCTTCCGAGGGAGAACTCCTTACCCTTTATTTGGCCGTTTCAGATTTCTCAACTAGCGTCGCTCTTGTCAGAGAGCGAGATAGAATACAATAATCGGTCTATTACTGCAACTGAGCTCTAAGGGGAGCAAAGGAAAGGTATCCAAAGATGGAGAAATTAATCCTAGCGTTGGTAACCCTTGCCCGAAGCTGGCTAGGTATTCCCGACTCACAGCTGTTGAAATCCCCAACAGGCACCCGATGAAGCGAGATGTGCACAAGCAGACCTCGGGGAAGGCGATGGAATAGGTCATAGAGGCTCGATTAGGTTCAACATCGAGATACAAGCCCAGGGCGGTCAAGGGGCGGAGTCTTGGAAGATTTCATCATGGAATTTACTCCTGGAAATACCCGGCCTGACCCCGCCGAAACTACTTAGTTGGCCTTAGACTTACCCATATGGAAATTGTCAGTGAAGCGGCGCCAATTCCCAAGGAAGTGGTATGAGGTATGGTCTGTCCCTTTCAGACGGGATTGGCGTGGAATACCTTTTTCGGTCGGTTGAGCCTCGATAACGAGGCTGAGTACGAAGCTGTCATAGTCGGGCTTAATCTTACCCACTCTGTAGGCGATCAAGCGGAGATATGCGGTGATTCGATTAGTGGTGAAGCGGATAGAAGACTCCTCTGAAGCCCGGGGTGAAAAATGATCTGTACCTCGAGTCTGAGCGTCGAAAGTTTATAACGAGGATTCGAGGTAAGGCGTAGCCACGAGGGCGAGGAGTAATGTGACGGATGCCACGGAAAAACTAATAACACCACGGGAAGATCTAGACAAGCGTGTCGGTCGAGCACCTCCCGGAGCCCTCGGTGAGCGTCGGCGATGAAGAAGTGTCCCATTAATGTACGAGCGGTACAGGATGGATTGTCTGGGACTACTTGGTGGGCCGGAACATTTACGCGAGTGACCTGAAAGGAGGCCTCCAAGCTCAAGACGAGGTCGACTAGGTTCACCTTTCATCGGGGGACCCTTTATTAACGGGGCTTCTCTACACCCATCCTTAAATGCGTAGGAAAGAAGACGCTGACTATGTGTGCTCGGAAGAGGGTGCGTGAAGGCATTTGTAGCGACCATGTTGGAGAATTTAGAACCTTGGCATAAAGACGAGGCAAGGGGGTATTATTGGCTACAATGCTAAAACCCGCAGGCTATTTAAAATGGGCACATCAAGAGCATGCCTAGATCTCTCACCTCCCCTCCGAGCCGCTGACCTCAATCACAAGCCCTTGGCCTTTTCGACAGTCGGGGCTTGACATACTAGGGCCCTTACCCATTGGGAAGGGCCAGTGCAAGTTTATTGTTGTAGGAGTGGATTACTTCACTAAGTGGGCTGAGGCCGAGCCTTTAGATACGATCATAAGGAAAAAGGTACATAACTTTGTTTGGCGTTCCATAATTTGAAGGTTTAGAATCCACACAGAGTACGGTATCGATAATGGGAAACGATTCGAGCAATCCCAGTTCGGAGATTTACGTGCTAGAGCTGGTATCAAGAATTACCTACTCATCCCAGCTCATCGCAGTCAAAGGGCGGTAAGAAGTCACTATAAGGACTCTCAAGGCAGCGTTGAAGACTAAACTGGAAAATCTAAAGGGAAAATGGGTAGAATACATCTTCGAGGTATTATGGGCATACAGAACTATGCGTAAATCAGCAACTTAAGAAACCTCGTTTGCTCTAGCATTCGGCGCTGAAGCAGTAGCTCCCGTTGGGGTTGGGCTAAAGTCACCAAGAGTTGAGTTCGAAAATGCCTAACCTGCGGGGAGATTCTTCCTTTGAACGCTACCTTACAGAAGAAAAAAGCATTGGCGAGTTAGGCGTGCGAGGTATCGAAGAGCGGCAAAATACTACGATCGGTCGGGCCGGAGTTTTTAAGCCCAGCGACACGGTTTTGAAGAGCTCACGCCGTAAGAAAAGACCCCACACACGGGAAGCTAGGGCCAAATTGGGAAGGACCCTATGTGATATCGCGAATAGTCTAACCTAGCAACTACGAACTTCAGACGGAAGAGGGAGAAACCCTGCCACATTCTTGGAACGTTGAGCACCTCAGGCGATTCTACCAATAAACCTCGGATTGTAGCTTTTAATAAGAATTTACAGTTTTAATATAATAACATTCTTTGTGTCCATTTTCGGCTGACAATATTCTCTCATCGCTGAAAAAACAAACAAACATCAGACAAGTACACATGCTTCCATAAGACTGTACTTTTATTTCAAATATCTCAGAAAATTACAATCAGCAAAGCTATTTTACAATCAGCAAATCCGTTCTCTACATCTCAGGAAATTACAATCAGCAAAGCCTTTCTCTACATCAAACATTCTCTACATCCCGGAAGATCACGATCGACCAACCCCAGTTAAGGCAAAAACCACAAGAAAGAGAAAAAGAAGGAGAAGGAGAAGGAGAAAGAAAAAAGGAAGGAGAATGAGAAAGAGAAAAGGAAGGAGAGGGAGAAAGAGAAAAGGAATGAGAAAGCAGGGGAAGGAAGGTACTCGCGGAGCGGGACTTAAAACATTCCCTGCGAGCGTACCGCCCCCTCAGGAATATGTTCCACTGTCGATTCCATCAATGGGTGGACAGGGAACCTTTTAACTCCACAAGGAAGAACTAGGGAAAAACACAACTCCTACAAATGGCAGAACTTCAAAACTAAACGTCGACCTGAGATCACCAAACGAACTCCGTGTAGTGACGATGAAATCCTAAAGCTTCATCATGTATGAACTCCAACACTGTTGAAAAGAGGTAGAAGGTTGGGAGCGGAGTATGACACAAATCGTCGAAGAGAGGCAGTTATTTATAAAGAAACTTGGACGTTTGGCAAGCCACGCAGTCTGTTTCGATTCTTCATCGGTCTGCATTAAAACCGCGCATGCTCCATAGATCCGCATTAAAACCACGCACGCCTTCCCTAGGGGAGGAAGATGAAAGGGCCTCGTAGCTCAGATCAAGAGTCGAGGAGCTCAGTTTCAAAAGAGCCTTGTAGCTCAGTTTAGAAGGGGCCAAGTAGCCAAGGAGCCATGTAGCTCAGTTTCAAAGGGCCAAGTAGCCGAGGAGATATGTAGCTCAGTTTCAAAAGAGCCTTGTAGCTCAGTTTCGAAGGGGCCAAGTAGCCAAGGAGCCATGTAGCTTCGGCTTGAGGAGCCACATGCTTTCCCGATTTCAAAGAAATTTGAAAGGGAGCCATACAATTCGGTTCTTAAAAAATCGGATAGCCTACAAGGCCGTGGCAAGGGGCCCTGGCAGCTTAGTCCCAAAGAGCTGTAGTAGCCGGTTCAGGCCTTGTGGCTCAATTTCGAAGGGGCTAAGTAGCTAAGGATCCATGTAGCTCAGTTTCAAAAGAGCCTTGTAGCTCAGTTTCGAAGGGGCCAAGTAGCCGAGGAGCCATGTAGCTCAGTTTTAAAAGAGCCTTGTAGCTTAGTTTCGAAGGGGCCAAGTAGCCGAGGAGCCATGTAGCTCAGTTTCAAAAGAGCCTTGTAGCTCAGTTTCGAAAGGGCCAAGTAGCCAAGGAGCCATGTAGCTCCGCTTCGAAGGAGCCACGTAGCTCAATTTCAAAGGGGCTGAAAGGGGCCATACAGGTCGGTTCTTAAAGAATCGGACAGCCCAGAAGGCCAAGTAGCCAAGGGGCCTAGCAGCTTAGTCCCAGATCCTTGTAGGTTAGTTTCAAAAGAGCCTTGTAGCTCAGTTTCGAAGAGCCATGTAGCTCCGCTTCAAAAGAGCCTGGTAGCCCAGCTTCGAAAGAGCCATGTAGCTCCGCTTTGAAGGAGCCACGTAGCTCAGTTTCAAAAGGGCTAAAATGGGCCATATAGGTTGGTTCTTAAAGAGATCGAGACGGCTCCCGGAGGCCCAGGCTGCTTGAGGACCCTAGCCGGCTCCCGGTCGAAAAGAAGCCTATGCTTCAGTTTCAAAAGAATACATGCTTCGATTTCGAAAGATGCCATGTTGCTCCGCTTTGGAAAGACACGTAGCTTCCGATTTCAAAGAAATTTGAAAAGGGGCCATCTGAGTTGGTTCTTAAAGAATCGGACAACCCGAGGAAGGCCCAGTAGCGAGGGGCCTAATGGTTAGGTCCAAAGAGCCTGTGGCTTCGGTTTTCAAAGAGCCATGTAGTTAAAGCTTCAAAGAGCTTGGTAGCTTAGTTTCGAAAGCGCCCTGTAGCTTAGTTTCAAAAGAGCCCTGTAGCTCATTTTCGAAAGAGCCATGTAGCTCCGCTTCAAAAGAGCCTGGTAGCTCAGTTTCGAAAGAGCCCTGTAGCTTAGTTTCGAAGAAGCCACATAGCTCAGTCTCAAAGGGCCATGCAACTCGGTTCTTAAAGAACTTGACAACCCAAAAGGCCAAGTAGCCAAGGAGCCATGTAGCTCAGTGTCAAAAGAGGCATATAGCTCCGCCTCAAACAAGCCTTGTATCTCAATTCCAAAAGAGCCTTATAGCTTAGTTTCAAAGGGGCCATGCAGCTTAGTTCTTAAGAACCTAACAGCCTATAAGGCCTAGCAACCAAGGAGCCAAGGGCCGCATAACTCAGCAACAACCCAGCCATTTGAAGATTGGATGATTAGGAAACCTCTCAACACAGGTAAAAAAAAAAAAACAACAAAAACAGAAAACAAAGAAGGAAGAAAGATGGATACCCATAGAACAACAAAATTGATGTCAGTGTTACAAATATTCAAAGTGTAGAACTCGCAGTTAGCCAGAGTAAGCAAAGATTATACAAAGGGGACTAGATGTTGGGGGTAGAGCTACGAGCAACTTCAGTGGTGCGAGCCTCCAAGTCGTGCGTATCAAAAGGAAAAGCCCCAACAGGCGGGGGGGAAGAGCTAGCCTCGTCAGGAAACTCAGCTTCATTAAGGAGAGAAACCGAGCTAGGGGTATCAAAGAACACCTCGGGATCTACCTCGTAATCGAAAATGGATTCTTCCACCTTCTCTTCATCAGGAACTTGAAGATTGAAGTCCAAACCAAGGAAAGCCTTGGCAGCTCTGCGTCGGAAAGCGAGCCATCCGGAGGCTTATAAGGTGCAGGCCTCGTCCCTTAGCTTTGCTATTACTCCATCCCTTTGGCTGATCATAGCCTCCCACCTCTGGAGGTCCCCTCGTAATGTGTTGCACTCCTCGGCTAAGCGTTCCAATGAGCTCTCAGCGGGCCCAATCCAACGCCGCTGCTTAGGTGTATAGTTCTTCCTTGGCAGCCTGGAACTCTTCCTTAACCACCCGCAACTCATCCTCGACAAACCTTAGACCCTCTACGACCTTCTTTTCTGCATGTGGCTCTACTCCTTGCGGTGAGAGTGTGCTTGGTCGGATTTATACCTCAAACATCATCGGTTGATTCGATGCCCACGATGGTGAGCTAAAATCAACAAAATTTATATACACCTAAGTTCCTACTACTGCATTAGTCAAACTCTTTGCTTGATATAGTGGTCTAGGGTCGAACACGGGGATGGGTTTTTTTTCATCCTAAAAAATGGTTTGCATTAGTGCATGAAGGTAAGGCTTTCTATTTGGACTCTTTTGGATTTGGGTTTCAAAAGCGATTAGGAATGGTTTGGCGAAAATTGTAAAGCGAAGTTAAAGTGTGAAAAAGTTAACTTTGAAGAATTAGGTCACTAACTTGGCAAGTTAGGGCAAACAAGTGTCCTCGGGTTTTATCCTCGCGTTATGACATGCAACATAGTCCATGGCATAACCGGATCTATATTTAACTAGCAAACCTCACCCGTGAAACATCTCTTAATTTGAGTCAAAGCAGGTAGCATACGAGTTATGGCCCCTTGCAGTTTAAAACCTAACATTAAATTATCATTTGAGAGGCTCGTAAAGACCATCTAAGAACAACCAGTGCATCTCTCACCCGAGCCTTTGCATCTAAAGCGCATGAAGTATTGGCCAAAATAATAACCGAGTAAATGTTATTTAACCTAATTTGAAGAACCCTAACATGTAAATATTATCTCGAGCTCGTAAAAACCATCTAAAGAACAAGCAGTCCTAAAGCATGGAGAGTATTGGCCAAATCAATATATCCCATGTTATGCAACTAAGTTTGAGAATAAAGAGCCATAAATACACTACGTACCTTTTAATACAAGAGGAATGACATGCATATGCCGCCCACCAAGCTAGCTTCCTTCCCTCTTCCAAGAAAGGAAGCAGCCAAGCATCTCTTGAGTTGTCATCCTCGAAATTGTGTTTGGCAGTAGGAAAGGGAGAGAAAAGAAGAGAGAGAAGAGAGAAAGAAATAAAAGAAAAAACCTAAAATAAAAGACTTTGTTACAAACGATAAAGAAAATAACTTACAAATCACCAAAAGCTTGTATTCACCTTCTATCACTCCTCTTTTTTATTACAAAACTTATGAAATTGTTATAACCTCCTCAAGGTATGAAACTACCAAAGCCTAATAACTAGGCTAAGTTATAGGACAATTGGGTAATAAACCAAGTTTGGAAGCGGTTGCATTAATTACGAGAGGATAGTGAGGCACGCAAATTTCGCTAGAGGTGAGAATTTCGCTAATTAGCGAATTTGGCAAGGGTTAGCGAATTTGGCAATGGCTTAGCGAAATTGGCAAGGCTTTAGCGAATTTGGCAATGTTGAAATTTCGCTAGCTAGCGAAATTTCGCTAAGCTAGCGAAATTGTCAGTGAGAAGCGAATTTCGCAAATGCACAGTGCAAGTTGGCTAGCGAATTTCGCAATTTGTGCTGAGATTGCGAACAGTTTGCGAGTTGGTTGCGAAATTCGCTAAGATTGCGAATTGATTGCGAAATTCGCTTGCATTGCTGTTCTTCCTGCTTCCCGTCTATCTTCAGCGCATCATTTCCTTCACCTTGCCTTTGTTTATCGATTTTTGGGCTTGATAGTGAGACTAAACTTCAACCTCATGATCGATCATTTTGCATTGAGAGTTGAAGTCAAATGTGTATAAAAGTCTACAAAACAACCAAACACCCTCGAAGTTGGTATAAGTGTTACTAAGGTAACATGAACACTTCAATTGGGATATATGACATGATTAATGATCAAAAAGTACTCAAAACCTATCTAATATAGGGTTCAAAATTGCACTTTTTGAGCACTAATCATCAGTCAAGCTTTTTATCTGAGCTCGCAGCTTGGCCCTCTCGGAAGTCAAGGAGGCGACCTTAGCTTTGTATGCTCTCGCCGCCTTTGCAGAGCTCTAGGCCGAGCTGACCCTCCTTGCTAGGTCCTTTATATAAGTAGTCGTCTACCAAGGAATAAGATGGAGTTAGCAGATAACATTAACACAACCCGCAAGGCAGACAAGACGGCTCGGACATATGAGGCGGTCGGAGGGACGGGGCAAGCTCAGCACACGGGGCCTCGGCGGAGAGCTCTCAGCGTTAGTGAGTGCGAGTCCTCACCTTAGCCCAGCGATCATCCCCCACATCTCCCCGTGTCGGAGGGGGAGGCGAGAAGTTTTGCACCAAAGGGCTCCAGATAGAGATAGAAAGGACTTTCAAAGGAGGCTCGAAAGCCTTTCTTGAAGAACCCTTGACTCCTACAACGGAGGATAAGCGACGTTGCACACCCACCACCTCGAACACCTTGGCCAGAAGAGAGGGAATGATGCTGCCTTGCACGGGCAGGCGCGCGGCGAATCGAGATACTCCCAACTTTGGGACCTTACTCCAAGACGGGAGGTTGCTCTCAGGATGATCTTGAGCCTTTCCCTTTACGCTCCTCCTCTTCTTCTCTAGCAACTTGACACAGGCTCGAAGTTCTCCTAGAGTTGGCTTCACAATAAGAGGGCCCCCAAGAGAAGTTTCCATGGCAAAGGGCGGAGGAGATGTTGAACAAGAGGCAAGAAGAATTTCCGATCTGGCGTAGGAATGTCGACTTTGTCCGGTCGGAATACGCCCGGAGGGAGACACCTTGTGGCTTCTTCCTTGTCCTCAGGAGTAAGGTCAGGATGAATACTTGAAAGCAACGCACCAAAGCAAAGTCAGGAGCATGACATGACCTCTAAAAAAGTTGACCCTCACTAGCATATACAGAAAACTCGCAAAGGTTCTCAGGGGTAGTCCATATTATCGGAATCCCTAGCATATCGTCTTGATCGGTAGGGTTGTATTCCCAATGTTGACCCCCGACAAAGAAATAACGCTCTTTCCAATGATTATGGGAAGATGGGAGGTCGGAAATCATAGGTATGGCAATGGCCCGCTTCGAAATATACAAGAAGCCTTATGAGGCCTCTTTCACTTATTTGAAGGAAATCTAGCGTGAGCTATACTAGGGACCACAGAGCGCCTCACGAGAAAAACTAGAGGCCACGACTAAGACGCCACAAGGGTGGGAGAGCTGGGACGGGCATTGAAATGTTGTATGATGTTTTTTGATGAAAGGTGTAGGGGAAGCGGAGAGTCGTTCAAGGCCACCTCGAAAGCGAGACCATCTTGGGGCAGAGACAACATAAGATGTAAGAAGATCAAGAGACCTGGGTCGGACCGGAAGGAGGTCCGTAGCAATTAGCGAAAGTTTTACACAGCAAATGAAGGCTCGGCTCGGCTAGGTCCCATGACGTAAGCGTGCCTGCTTTAGCAACCCTCTCAGGTATTAAGGCCACAAGGATACCTAATCTCACTAATCTTCTCCTTACCCTTGCCTAACGGAGGAAGATAACCCACCGGAAGGACCCCAGCAACCATAGTAGCAAGGCTACCGAGCCCGCTGCCAGGTCACGCTGACTCAGAATCCTTAGCTAGTCTTCCCTCTTTGCGCAAGCCTACAGAATGAGAATACCCAAAAGAAGCACGCATGATTAAGCGACGGAGAGAAAGAACGAACAAAATGATGAGAGAGGCGGGACCCCAACCCAACACGCCCTAAATTCAAAACGAGGAAAGAAAAACGAGCGAAGAAGAAGAAAGGCTCACCGAACTAAGAAGGAAAAGCGGGGAAAACGACCCCTAAGGAGATAGGGTGACAGAAAGCACCACAAGTAGTTCTGAGCGCTGATCAAAGACGCTTCCAAACCTGTAGAAGAAGTGGAAAAGGGTGATACAAGGAATGTTTCTAAAGATATGAGAAGCAACAATCGAAATGGGCGCGAAAACCGAAAGAGTGCCATCATTATCATAAGACGTTTGACGGCAACAAAGCCCATATCAAACCATCCTCGGATAGCCACGTGGAAGCTCAGCCCGATCCCAGAAACAAGCGCCCTTTCGCTTGCTTCAGCCAGAGTGGGAGCCGCTAATGGAGTAGAAAACAATATGTGCATAGGCTCAAAGCGCAAGCCCAGAGCACAAACCACGGATGCAAGCCCAGACCTCCACCTTATGAAGGGAGTTGGGGGACAGACCCAACCAAGCAGCTCGGCCCATAGTGAGATCCTACCCATGCCAAAGTATATGGGCCTAAGCCCCCACAGTGAGATCCTACCCATGCCAAAGTATACGGGCCCAAGCCCAGAGTTGAAACCACCCTGCCAGGTAATCAAGTAATATAGGTGGCCCAGAAACTCATGCAAGAGGAAAAAACGCCCAGTCTCCATGATCTGCGCCCCGCGGATTAGGAAAGACGAATCTTACATGACCACGGTTCCTCCATTATCCCTTAATAGTCGGTCTATGATAAGGAAAAGGAAACTCCTCACCCAATGGGAGAGATACCGTATCCTTTGTCTACTTGAGAAAGTAGCCACTATTTCTCCTTATAAATGCAGGCCCATTCTACCCACAAAAGGTACGCAATCCTCTGCCGCGCCATCGATAGTTGATTTCTTCCCTTTCAATAAGAAATAAGCTGACTTAGGCATCAAAGAGCCAGCAGGTGCACCCCCGTCGGTCCATCCCTTCAGTGCAGGTTGTAGGTGGCACTACGATTTGACCTAGCAGACCGGCCCAGCTATTCCGAGAAGATCCATCCTAGAATCAGTAGAAAAAGCACCATAAAAAATCATTACCACATAATATATAAATAAATGAAATTCATTTTCCTTACTGAATGTTGACATATGTTATGAGGACACTAGTTCTGATAAATGATGATGGAGTTTTGGGTGGCATTTACTGTAATTCCCTAGAACGTTATCTTCCTTGCATATCATGATCCTCCTTACATAGACAAAAACAAAAGAAGAAGTTAATCACTTAAGGTTATGTTTGGTTTTTGGAAAATTTGAGGAAAAATGCAAAAAAAATAAAAATAAAAATAAAAAATAGAGAAGAAAGTATAAGGAAAATAAAAATAATGTTTAAAAGTCAATAAATTATTTTTATTTGCAATCTCAAAATTAATCATAATATTTATTTTAATTCATGAGCAAGAAGATTGAGTGATTTGAAAATTATAAATTTACAATATGCATAAAAAACATGCTTCAAAAGCTAAAGAGATTCACACTTAACATGTGCTCCACATCTTCTTTTTCTGGCTTCTCATCAAGAACGGTTTGGAAGCTCCTTTGTTGTTCCTCCTTCATGTATTAGGCCATTAACTATTTTATACTCAATTCCTTCCTTTGTGGATGTTGTTCTATCTCAGTTTCAGATTGAGTGTTAGAAGTGGTCTTTGGAGTCATTATCTCTTTCAAATTCTTGAGTGGTGTTAGCTAAAATTGGAGATTTGCCCTTGTATTTTCCATGAATTCATCTCTAGACTTAGCCCATTCAGCCATTACTTCCTCTAGATTTTACATTTTGTCTTGTGGAGGTGTGCTTATCTCATTTTGGGCATGAAAGGTGGCCGTTTGAGCATGGAAAATTTTCACTTCGGCCATTGAACTTGCCCATTCAACTCTAGACCTAGCCAAATTAGCTATGGCTTGTTCTAGTCTCGATGTGGCCATCTGAGCTTGATAATTTTCCAATTCAGCCCTTGATTTTGCCAATTCAACCATTACATTTTCAAGTTTTGACTCCTTTGTTTGTGGAGGATGAGAAGCATCTTGATTTGTTGCCCATGAAAGGCTAGGGTAATGTTTCCAACCCGCTTTGTATGTGTTCAAGTATGGGTTGCCCTAAGGGCGGATTTACCTAGTGCCTAGTGGGGGCACTTGCCCCCACTCAATTTTTTTTTTTGTATTGTATTGAAGGGCATTTGAACTCAAGTGTTATACTTTGCCCCCACTGACATATTGTAAAATTTATCTTACTTAATCTTGCCCCCACTGAGACTGAATCCTAGCTCCGCCACTAGGCTGCCCACATACTAAACTTAATCCATCAACACAGACGGGTTCCAAACTTGACATCTAACCCTTTGATGTCGATCATAGAATATTTACCTCATTCATAGTTGCTAAGGAGGGCCATTTCGGTTGTTAATTCCATGAAAAGATCCATTGTGATTTAAGTCCTACAAAAACAAAGATAAAAAATTTGAAGTAAAATAGACAAAAAGGGATAATAGATATGTACAACTGAAATGAAACAAGAAAAACAAAAAAAAATCCAAAGTAAAGAGGACTACTTGGTATCAATATTAGTAAAAACACTAATCCCCAACAATGGCTCCAAAAACTTGATAGGCGCGAATGCGTGTATATAAAATAATACGCCTATGTGCATCAGTTCATGCATCTCCTCAAGTAGTAAAGTGTGAAAAGTAAGAGTATCGTTCCCACATAGAATAGGCTACTAAGTATTGAAATTGGGATAATCCTTCCTTTATTTGGATAAGAATAAAATGAAAGTGAGAAGGAAAACAAACTAAACTAACGAAATTCTAAACTAACATGCAAATAGTTGAATTAGGAATGGAAAAACCTAGGGTTTAGATTTAATTTCGTTAATCTTTAAGAATTAGGTCTAATTTATCCCCAATTAACATTTGAATCATCTATTAATGGCAAGTCTCACTATTGCATAAGTGAGTCTCTCTCAACAACCCACAATCTACTCTAAGGATTTAGGTATTTTGAATCTCTACTCAACCCCAAAACCCTAAGAGCAGAATAAGTTCGAGAAACTTCAATTGCCACACAAAACCCTATGAGTATCTCTAGCCAATGGCAAATTGTTACATTTTATTCATGGTCTAATTTAATTATTACTTCTCATATCTCAAATCAAACCACAAATCAAGTCAATGATGATCAATCATCAATAAGCATGAAGAGTAGAATAGAACATTTGATAAAAAGTGATTCAAATATCAAACATAAATTAAATAAAGACCAAATTACATAAGTCATAATCAAACTACATCTAAAACCCTAGAAAACTAAATCAGTTCATAATGGGGAGCGATACAACCATAGAAGTGAGGGAAAACATAAAGAGGAGAAGAAATAGACAAATGTGTTGATGAAAGCCCCTTATTCTCTCCAAATCTTCCTCTCGTTCTTCAATATTCCTTCTTTCCAAGAAAGCTATGCTTTAAGGGTTCATCCAAACTAGGTTGAAAATGGGTTGAGAATGCTGGATTGTAAATGGGCCTCACGTTGTGACATCATGGTCATCACGTCGTGACGCGAGAGGCTGTCTTGACTTGAAATCTCGACCACATTGCGAGGTCGTAGCTCACACGTTTGCAATGTGAGCTGCATTTCTTCACTATTTTGTGTTTTTCTTCCATTTTTGCTCATTTTCAGCTTCATATTGCTTCATTTTGCTCAATTGCCTTAGATTTGGCCTTGAATGCAAACATGAACGAAAAACGCATTAGAATACTTATTAAAATAATAAAAACATGCATAATACTAAAAAAAATAAGGGGATAAAATGAGTATATTATAGACTCATCATAAGCTCTAGAGTCATGTCCACGCATGTGATTTGCAAACAACCATTCCTGTAATTGATTAAGGCATTTTCTATAGTGAGGAATGGTTGTCCTAATATAATAGGGACATGGTTTTGAGCTCTCATACCCGATGTGTTAGAGAAGTTCTCTAAAGGCAATCACCCATAGCACATATTGCACATATTACATATTATTTAATATGACATGCATCTTCATTAATTTGATATTCATATGTTGAATTGGCATATATCTTTAATAGAATTAATGAAGTCCATGATACATAACATAGCATGAATGGAATCATGATGAGATCATGATAATAAGATTCCTATCATGTGCAATTATGTTAGTATCTAAATTATCCCTAGTCATAGGATTAACGAGGAAGGCGGACATTGTTAGTCGGATAGACTATAAGCACATGTCATACTTCTGTGTTTGGCTCGACGATGGATCTTATAAACTATAAATGAGTTGATTAGAGGTTGACATGTGGATGCTTTCTAGAGTAGCTAAAAATACATGGAGACTTTACTATATGAGACAATCATATGGATTAATATTGTATGTAGATGATAGTCTCATCATACTTGATGGTCGCAGTATCCTTAGACTTGAGGTACTCGAAGCATATCTTGGATCTTGATTGTACTGAATTTAAATTTCACTTGTTGCTTCAAAAGAAGGACACTCCTTAGGGTGATGATTGGGTATAGCAAGGAGTATTCGAAGGTAGTGAAGTAGCAGCCAAGGGTTCGCCCACTCTAATAGAGGAAGAGTATACCTATGGCCTCTTTTTGGGATCATTACTCGGGAATCTCTAGCTAGAGTGGAAATGTCATGAATAATGTCTTCAGGTGCATTACTGTTGAGTAATGAGTTCGAGGATAAGATCTAATATCACTTAGGCTAGATGTGGCGTAGCCGATCTGATGGGAGCTACTTGTCCATGCTACGAGCAGAGTGGTCATAAGGTCTTGAAAGGATGAATTGTGCGGAAGTACGGTGTATGGAAGGTTATGATTGGATCACTAAATAATCGATTGGGGTGTGATATGTGGTAGCGATCTTTGCTCATAACTTGCTTAATTCAATAGCGTTGAATCGGTGACCAGCATAGCAAGAACTTAATGAAGCACACACTTAGAAAAGTGGGGTGATATAAAGCAGTTTGGATGTGATCCGAATATGAGGGGGAAGTCTCGGGGAATAGAATATCACGGTATTAGTGGAATCTCGAGATCAAAAGCCCTCATCGAGATATTAAAGTAACGGGCTTAAAGGCACACATAGGGAACATGTCACGCTTTATGGGATAGCGTGCGGCCTGCTCCATCTCTCTCAAAGAGAGGGCCTTGGACATTTCAAGGGCAAGGGTTTTCTTATAAGGACCTTTGGCAGAGAAACCACAACTCTAAGCCTTCATTTTACTCACACATCTCAAGAAGTGTGTTCTTGAGATAGAAAGAGTGTTCTTCAAGAACCTTTCCTCTTAGTGAGAATCGGGTTTTCGGCTTCCCTCTTCAAATCTAGACTTGGCTAGCACCGAGACATAATCCGAGACCGTTGCCTTGGAGGTTATTGGCTCCACTCTTCGTGTGGATATTGTTAGAGGCAAACTAAGGATGTGGTTTGCTTCAGTCTTTACTGTCCCGGGCATTGGATCGATTGTAGAACCAACACAAGGTAAAATCTTGCATCTTCTTTGGTTTTGAATCAGATTTGATGCCTCAAGATGATTATTGTTGGGTTTTGTTTTCAAAATTTTAAAGTTTCCGTTGTTTTGGCAAATTTTGCCACCCACAAAACCTAACACGATGTTGTATCTAAGACTATAAAATCTATAGGAAAGTATAAATTGTTCACTTGTACAAGAATATCCTCTATAATTCCTCTTTGAACTTTAATTAATCTGTCTGCTAAGGAAAGAATGATACAAGTTGGTTTTAGCTCACCTAATCCTATTTGTGTATAAACTGAATATGGAAGAAGGTTAACACTAGCTCCTAGATCTAGTAATTCTCTATCTATACAATGTTTACCATTTGTTACTAAAATGGTAAGGCATCCAGGATCTTTGTATTTCACTATTGTTTTTTTTTTCTATTTTAGCACTCACTTGTTCAGTTAAGAAGGCTTTCTTATTGATATTTAGATTCCGCTTAACCGTGCATAAATCTTTGAGAAACTTAGCATAAGGTGGCATTCTTTTGATCATATCTAATAAGGGGATATTGACCTTTACTTGTTTAAAAAGCTCAAAGTTTCAAGTGCATGGTTTTCCTTCTTTTTATTTCTTAGTGCACTAGGGCATGGAGGTGACGTGTTATACCTATGGTCTTCATTGTTATTAATCACTTCTTTAGGTTGTGTACTCTCAGGTGTTTCGATAACTTCCTCATTTTCTATTATATCTTCCTTTTCTTCTTCCTCTAAATTTTCATTATTTTCTTTATCTTGTGTGGAGGGTGAATTAGGTTGTTGTATTTGTTCTCGACTTCTTAAGGTTATGACAGATTTTACTTCTCTCAAGTTGGGTGGTATTTATCTATTATTAACTATTTCTTCTAAAATTTGTGAATTCAATGTGGATTGAGAAGATTGAGTGTTTCGTCCATGATTGAGAGAATTTGCAACTAGCTGAGAAAGAGTTAATTGCATGAGTTCCATTTTTTATCCATATGCTCAATTTTTTTTGGTTTATCATGGTTTCGTTATGAGAATGTGTTTATATGTATTTAACAAGAACTTTATGTAGGTCGGATGTACTTTGTTGACTATTGGGTGTTGAGGTTTTTGGTTTAGGATCCTTAGGTGGTTCATTGTTGGCTCCATTTCCTTGCTTTGGTACGAAATCAGGGTAACTATCCCATTCATTGTTATGGGGGTATCCATTTATCCTATTGTTATGATGATATGGAGGTTCATATTGATTGACATGAATAATTTCCTCCTCATAAGTATTTGGTCCAGTTGGGCGTGACAAACACCTAGGAACTTGATGGTTGTATGAATGACAAATATAACCTGGAATGGATTGCTTAATTTCTTTTTTTATATGTGTTGACCTTAGTGGGTGACCCACTAATGATTTTGTCAATTCTTTGGGGAATGAGAGACAACTCGGTTCTAGCCGTGGGATTTTTCTATAATTGATACGCACTACCTCTTCCAATTTGTGGGCTCCTAATTTGTCGTGCTCCCCTAGGTTAGGCTTCATCCCATCCTCTATTATCAACTATTTAACCAAGAAAGGTAAAGGCATCCTCGGGTGATTTGTGGAGAAAGCTTCCACTACACATTGACTCCAAAAGTTGTTTCATCTCTATGGTTTATCCATCATAAAAGTAGTTCACAACATCCCAATCCTCATAACCATGATATGGGTAGGGATTGATAGCTTCCATATTCTTATCCCATCATTAGTAGAATTTATCTCCCTCTTGAATTGCAAAGGAACTAGTTGTTATTTTCAATGCCTCAATTTTCAATGCCATGGTTTTATGTAAGGGGAAAATTTTCCTTAGGAATTGTGTTTGTAACTCAGGCCAGGTATGTATGCTTTCAGGTCTTAGTGTGATTAACTAATGTTTTAGCTCTATCATTCAAGGTAAGTGGAAAAAGTGCAACCCTTACACTTCCTAATGAGGCTCCTTGTCTTTGTATGGTTCTACACATGGATTTAAAATCACTAATATGAGTGTATGGATTTTCATCTTCATATCCATGATAGTTTGATAATTGGATAAGCTAGTAAGGTTCCACTACAAAATCTTACGATGGTGGCACTATGCATTGAGGAGTAGCCTCCATGGATCGGTTCCTATAGTCTAACATTGTTCTGTACCCTCCATATCCTAATAATTTGATAAGCTGATTTGTGCTATGTAAAATGTGTATGCCTATGTGCGCAAGTGCACGCTTCGTATCAAGTTATATAGTGTACCTAAGTACGGATATCGATCCACAGGGAGAAGTGCGTTGACTACTGAAACTGGTCCTATGATATTATCTGGACTTAAACTCTTAATGAATATCTAACTAATGTATCAAATTAAAACTAAGTCTAATTAACTTGTGAAATCACTTTTTGAGAAAACTAGGGTTTTGCCTCCCCCTGCCTCATTTGATGGATGTTTACTTAGAGGAATTACTATTCAGTCAATTAATGATTTCTTGATGACGGGGTGATCGTGCCTACAAGATACCCTCTCTCGAGGTATATCTGCCTATCTCGCCAGTAGGGTGGGGTGCATCTCTACCCTGACCCTATACTCAGAAAAGCTTAAAGGCTCAAACACTAATCGCCACACTTAATTTGGGATATCCTATTCGATCAATTAAGGGTTGCTCTACTAATCCCCGAGTCCTTATCTCCTAACTTCGGCCACTAACAAGATCATGCCAATGTCACAGACATTACCATGAAAATAAACCATAAGTAGAACAATCGATATAAATCATGAATAAATCGAATAATATAAGATTTAAGCCTTAATCCATATTAACCTAAACATGGTTCAACAAAATAAGAGGAAGAATTTGTAGAACATATCCGAATTAAATACAGGCATGGTTCTATAAATCATGAATAAGTTTGAGAAAAGGAATACATAAATAGAGTCTTTTCAATCTCTCGGGTTGTTGCTACTTCATTTCTCGCAATACGTCTGTATGTTCTTCGATTAAAAAAATAAAATTCGGTCTCCTTGTGCTTTTTATAATTCTGAAATAGAAATCGTGGGAGCATCGCTGGTTAATCGCTGATTTGACGCCAGATCTTGTGATTATATGTTCATCATCGCCAGAGCGATGGATGACGCTATGATTATTAGTTTCATCTATCCCGTCTAAAAACTCGAAGACCAATTCTATTCACTGCAATGCACAAGCTCCAAAAAATTAGATATCTGCAATAATGCACTTATTAAGATATAAAATGTAGCTAAAACGAAAGAACGCTGGTGTATGACATGAGAGTTTTAGACACTCAATACACTCAGAATCTTAGCTTCGCTTGTCGCCAAGAAAAAACTCTAAACTAGACACACAAGAAACCAACATACCAACACCTACCATGATCAGGATGCATGTCGCTAAAAAATAAGGATCAAAATGGACCGACTCACAAATCTTGCCTTTTTTTACAAATTTCAGAGGATCCATAAGGTTGTTCAACTTTTGAAAGAATTCAACTGAACACGATTCAGTTGACAAGTGACTCAACCTCCTAAGTTTTAAATAGCCTTTCCCAAGGAGTTTATGTGCCTTTGGTACATGATTTCTAGCATATAACTCAGTTCCGGTACCCCCAAACTTGGTTTCAACTTACCTATATGGGAGAGTCTAACTACGGAAGGATAAGAACACACCCTTTTTATTCAACTAAACTACCTACTCATGAAAGAAATACCAAAGGTTCGTAGTTTATGTCGAAGTGTTCCGTGGATTCGCTGATGACTTCAATTACTGGGTTAAGGGCACTAGACATTCAATTCCCCTTGAACTTCAACCCAAACACTCAACTAAACTTAAGGGCCCTAATATATGGAAATCCTCATCCTTCGTCCCATGTAATCTGCAAGAAGTCAATGGCTTCCACGCTTAGCTCAGTGTAGGTATTAGCTTTGAAAAAGCCCCTCGGACTGTGCCTAGGATTCCAATTAGAAGCTCCCACTTATTTTCTTCATACTTTTTTTTTTATTAGGGCTCGATGGCAATCCTCTTTTTCTAAGGTGTCCCATCACTCTGTGTTTAGGGAAACCCCAACATTTAACCTTAGTAAGCCTGCCTGGAGCCCTGTGATAATTCCTCGAGATCACATGTGTGTGGGTGCGATAGACTCCTTGAGAATTGGTTTCTTGAATACCTAGGAAGTGATTCACTATATCTCCTTACCTATCCAACATGTAATTCTTGAGCATCTAACAACCTACGGATCCTTTCTTGATTTATACTGTGCTTTTCCAAAAAAAGATTTGAATAGGTCAAAAGGGATCCTTAATTGGCAATCATGGCATCACTCACATAACTACCTAAAAAAACCCTAAGACCCAAGACAAACTAAAACAGTGGAACTCCCAATGACAAAAAACACAAAATAAACACAAAATGCATACAAATCAAGACGCCTGGTCTGAAACACCAAAGAAACCCTAAACATGACACACATAAATAAGCATAGAAATAGACTCACTAAAGTAGAAAACACATAAATAAACACAAAAAAAAACTAAATACAACCCGATCACCCACACCCCCCCAAACAAGTGTGGACAGTGTCCTCAATGTCGATGAAAGAACAAGAGAGGGTGTGGTGAACTTCCCTGGTGATCACCTGAATCACCGGCAGCATAAGGGAGGCGGGCAGTGAGCGAGGAGCCAGCCAACCGATCCTCGAAGGACTCACCGGGACACTGAGGATGGCTGGTCTCGGTTATGCATGATTTGTGTATGCCTGCCGCAGGGCCTCCATATCCCTGCCTTACGAGGACCCCAAGGCTCCCCGGTCTCATCCTAGTAGGCATCAAATTTGGTAGTAAGGTCCCGCACCTAAATTCTTCTGTGTGGCTGGAAGGACCAACCAAACCTCCTTTCGTGGGGGATGATACTGGTGGTGTGGGTCAGGAGGATTGCCCAACTTCTCCCTAAGTGCTTATGGGGAACCCAAACATAGATTGCAAGCCTAATGCATCCTCATCGTAGGGCCTTTACGTCCAGTCGTACACCTCCTCCGGTCTCGTACACCCGGCTTATTCGCTTACCTCGGGGATCGCCGATCAGTGTATTCAAGCCTACTATCCCCAAGGGCACCACACTTGCTTTGTATAAGCCGTAAATGGCAAGGCTGCGCGCCCAAGATTCATCTTCAAGGCCCTTTGTTATGTAGGACGATCCTCTATAACCCACTCTAACACCGCGGTACGCCTGATAATGGTATAGTTGAGTAAGGTGCGCTTGGCTGTCATTTCACACAAGTCGTCAGAATGAGATGCGATGTGATGAAGTGATGCCATGCCTTGGGAATATAGCCAACAAAGTTTGGCCTCCTAGCGCAATAAAGATGCACTTCACTGGGCTGAAGCCCACCTCACCGTGCCCATCGGGTTAACATCCCAAGGACCCTGGGTACCAATGCTCACGAGTCGATTAGCGCCTCCCGTGGCTGATCTTCAGTTGCCAGGTTATAGCACGCTGATAGACTTCGCACTAAAGTCTACCAACACCCCACTCACCCAAACCTTTTTCAATACATGGGAGGCGAGATTGGCATAAAATTTCGTACTCACACTTCAGGGCGCTTAGGCTGGGGAGGCTGGAGCAGAGTGCCCGCCATCCCTTATTCGCAATCGTGTTGTGAAAGAAGTCATCGGAGTGGTGAAACCCCTTCTCCTTAATGAACGACCTATTTTTGGAGATGAGGCCGAACTTCTTGGTCATGCTCTCATTGACAAACTTGTCATGATCGTAACTATGCATAGGCTCCTCACTTGCCCGACTTTCAAGGCCATCTTTTCCACTACATCGGACACACATAGGCTCTGGATGAGCTAGTGGCCAAAGTTTTTCACCTCTCCTTGGCTCTAGACTTCTAACCCGGGATGTGTGATGCACAGGTCAACTCGCCAAGTGAGGCGGCCCAACAACTCTCTTAGGCAAATGGTCGAGTACCTAGGGTGCGCTTTGGAGATGGGCTTTGTGACTCTAACCTAGGATTTCCATTATCCCTAACCACTCCTAAGGTGCCTTCATAAACCCTAGACGAGACCCAAAGAACTAAAACTGCTCACTAAAAGTGAATCGGAGCCTTCTACGTGCACTGCACCAAACCTGAGTGTGGCCCAAATGAAGGTGGGCTCAGGAACGTGGCTCTGTGTGGACGGTCATGGGCTCGGGTCTCTCAGAACCGCTGGGATAAGCTGCTTCGGGTTTTCCGGGCCCACAAACGAAACAGCTTCCGGCAGTCATCGGCAGAGAACGAACACTTCTATTCATAAAACAAGGGGCGACGGTCGCGACGTTTCGGCCCGACATCTCGACGTCTCCGTCCAACATCGACGTTCCGCATCGTGAAAGTGCTAACGTCGCAACTTTCCCAAGAGTCCTTTAAGCCAACGTCGCGACGTTCCCGAGTGTTAAAATCTAACATCGCAACGTTGAAGCCTACGTCACGACGTTACAGGGAGGGGTCCAAAATAGTGTTCACTAAACGCCGCGATATCGGGATCCTGGCGAACGCCGCCGACGTGATAAAGGCCAGATTTCGCTTCTTTCAACGTCGCGACATCCCAATGTCGCGACGTGACAATGTCACGATGTTGCGATCCAGCGTCGCGACATGACAGAGAGGGTTAATTCAAAAATTTTGGAAAACTTTCTATGAAAACCCCTGAATGAGTTTCCAACAAATTAAATACTCTAGGAATGAGCTTCTCGAACTAGCTCTCCGCTGCCACTACTATCTCATGTCCTGAAAATAAGCAAACAAAAGAAAATTCTGATTACTAAAAGAAATAGAAAAACATGCCAAAAAAACTAAAAACACTCTAACTACGCTCAGGAGAGAAAAAATATCAAAAAGCTTGGGTTGCCTCCCACGTAGCGCTTTGTTTAATGTCATTAGCTCGACCTCCCTGAATCTCAATGTTCCCGAAATCCCGGTGCTGCATGACTCCCTACGGCACTATTTCTGGTGTGCTTAGATGAATGGCTTGCATGCTTGCATGAAACTCGCCCCCAAAGTATGGCTTCAACCATTGTTTGTTAACTTTAAGGTTGCTCTGCAGGTTATAATTTCCCGCTCCTCCGTGACAGGAAAACCTAAGTCACGATAAATGGTCCCGACCGCGTGACTAATTTCTAGGAAAAGTTTAGTCGGGAGTTAAATAAGAGGACCCTTTGACCTTAACTCTTTCAGCGAGATATGTTTGTCGTGCGGGCTTTCATCTTTTCCTTATATATTTTCGCGTTCTCGTATGCCTCATTGTGAAACTCCTACAATTCAACTGGTGCAACATGCTTTTCTCGTAAACCATCTTCTTTATCCATATTTAACTACCTAGTGCAGTATGGCACATGCTCAGTTCCACCGTAGTGGCCACTTTCGAACACTAGCACAGTGGTGACATTCCTAATGGTGTCTTAAATGTTGTTCTATACACCCAGAGTGCATCATTTATCTTTTTTTGCCCAATCTTTCTTTGAGCTATTGACTGTTTTCTCTAATATAGACTTGATTTCTCTGTTTGACACCTTTGCTTGGCCATTAGTCTGTGGGTGGTATGCAAGTGCAGTCCGATGCCAGACACCATATTTCTTCAACACGTTGTCGATGAGTTTGTTACAGAAGTGTGTTCCCCCATTTGTGATCAATGCCCTTGGGGTTCCGAACCAAGTGAAAATATGGCCATGGTTGCTACCACTTTGGCATCGATAGTTTGGTAGGTATGGCCTCCACCCATTTAAAGCGTAATCTACGGTCAGAAGGATTTATAGGTTCTTTGAAAGATGAGGAAAAGGACCGTGAAATCCATCCTCCATATATCAAAGCGACTCTACCTGCAAATAGTTTTCAAGAAACGGCTCATCCAGTTTTGATATGCTTCATTCTTTAGCATTTGTCACAAGTAGACACAAAGTGGTGTGCATCCTTGAATAAGGTAGGCCAATAGAATCCCGATTGAAGCACCTTTGCAGTTGTCCTATTTCCCCCAAAGACCCCCCACAGGCTAGCGCGTGACAATGAGCCAAAATACTTTCTATTTCTTCCTCTGGGACACATCTTCTTATCATTTGGTCAACGTAGTGTTTATACAAAATGGGTTCCTCTCGGTAGTAATTAGCCGGTTGAATGCGAAAAACCTCTTCTTCTTACGATAACTAAGTGCAGGGAGCTCTTTAGCTACTGAGTAGTTAACCCAATCATGAGTCACAGTCTGACTTTTTGTCTTCAATTTCAATTTGTTCGTCGAAATCATCATTGATATAGTTCTTTACTCGACTCTTCCAATGTCGTGAAAGTGGTCATTCACTAGATTTTTCGAGTTCCTTTCTTATCTTTAATTTCTAAGTCGAACTCTTGGAGTAGTAACACCAGCCTTATCATTCTCAGTTAAGCGTCATGCTTGGTCGCCAGTGCTATGGTTGAATGGTCGGTGTGCACTATGACCTGTACCAATTAAAAATACGGTCGGAACTGTCAAATACGAAACACAATAGCGAGTTCTTTCAATGGTCGCATAATTGGAGTCGCATCGTCGATATCCAGGTCGCATAGTAGATAACTAAAGTTGTAGCCCTTTTTGGCTAACCTTGCCCGATTACGTAGTCACTCGCATCACACATGAGTTCAAAAGGAAGGTTCTAGTCTGGCGCTACTATAATAGGTGTTGACACCAATTTTTGTTTGAGAAACAAGAACGCTTGCAGGCACTGATCATCAAACTCAAAGGGTGCTCCTTGAACAAGTAGATTCGACAAGGCTTAGCAATTTTGGAAAAATTCTTTATGAATCTCCTGTAGAAACCTGCATGACCTAGAAAGCTCCTTATTCCTTTCATTGAAGATGGGGGTAGTTGCTTCTCTATTGTTTCAACCTTGGCTCTGTCTACCTCGGTCCTCTTTCCGTGTCAGAGTTGCCCCAATACAATGCCTTCCCTTCCTGTGGCGTGACCGCCTCCCGGTCGGTACGGGTTGGTTTCCTCATCTTGCTCCGATTTTGTCTCGGGTTCTGCAAGCGATTATCGAAAAGATTTCCTAGCATAAATCTTCCATGAATACTTCAATAGTTCTCTCGACCGTAATACGGGAATATGGCCCATCATCTGTGAAACGTGCACAGTGAGTTACATAGTCCAAAGGGCATTCGCCTAAAAGCAAATGTACCATACGGGCACGTGAATGTTGTTTTCTCTTGGTCCTTAGGTGATATAGTGATCTTATTATAACCTGAATTACCGTCCCGGAAGCATTAATACTCATGCCACACTTGGTGGTCCTAGCATCGATCGAGATGGAAGTGGGAAATGATATTTTACGGTAGCTGATTTGGCACGGTTGTCTGTAAATACTCACGCCACATGCTTGGTGTCGAGAAAGTAGCGGTCGCGTTACTCTCGATCAGGTATTATTGTGGTCCCTCCTTTTTGGGACAACTTGTCTTTGAGTTTACCACGAACTATCCCGGAGATGGGGTAGATCACTCTGCATCCAACCATTTCAGCACCTCTTTTCTTACAGCTTCAGCCATTTGTTGGGTTTAGTCTCATACGAGCTTCTCTGCAGACGGTTTGTGCCCGTCCTCAATAGGATCCTTTGCATACATGAGAGGGCGGATCCTTTTCATCGGCTAGAGTCCACTGATAGCATTCTTGTGATCTCGAGCTTAAGCTCAAAAGCTTCTCTTCTTCATTTTCTTTGTCGGATATCTTGATATGATGCTTGAAGTAGAGTTGAGGATTCCCTAGGTCTGCGCATACTCGAGTGACTAGGGGTGGCTTTACTCCAGCTCGGTGGTTGCTCAGCGCAGGGACGCGAAGTCTAGGTGTTCTCTCCCAACGGCTCATAATATTTCCTCCTATTCTGATGGAAAGAGTCCATCCACTTCACATACTCTTCGGCCTCTTCACCTAGCTCTTCCTTAGCACTGCACTGAGAGGCTAGCCTCCCCAAGGAGGTGGTCAGGCCACCTTGTTGGAACTATAGCCTCTACTGCCTCTATCATGAAGCATGCATCACTCTCTGCTAGATGCCTCACCGCATTAAATACACTAAATCTGACTTCATCATCACACACCCTTAGTTTGGCTCTCACTTACGCATCAATCATGGCCACCCGATTCTTTGAAATAGTACGCCCGAGTTGATGGGTATCTCTTTATCTTCCTCCATGTCTAACACAATGAAGTCAGCTGGCAAGATAAACTTATCTACCTTCACTAGCACATCCTCTATCACTCCCCAAGGATGTTTCAATGATCTATTGGCCAGTTGCAGTGTGATTGTCGTAGGTCTAGCTTCACCTAAACCCAATCGTTTGAAAATGGATAAAGGCATGAGGTTAATACTGGCTCCTAAATCACATAGGGCTATCTCAAAGATTGAGTTCCCTATCTTACTGGGAATTGTAAAGATGCCTAGATCCTTCAGCTTCTGCGGTAATTTCCTCTGAAGTGTAGCACTGCACTCTTCTGTAATATTCACTATCTCAAATTCTGATAACCTTCTTTTCCTGGAGAGTATATCTTTCATGAATTTGATGTAGCTAGGCATCTGTTCTAACATGTCTATGATGGAATGTTGATATGCGGTTTCCAAATGCTTCCATGGTTAATTATTTGCTTATCTAGTTTATTAACCTCATCTGCTTTGAGGATATGATGCGGTGCATTAGGCTCGATTTATGCTTACATTTCTCGGTTTTCTTTCTTCCCATCTAATAGTGTCTCTTTGGCTTCTCCTCTTGGAAATTTACTCCTGACCTCACGATTTTTAAATTTGACGTTCCGATACCTCGGTTCCTTAACTTCTCTTACTACTGTTGGTGTGATGTAGGTACAGTTCTCTGGCTTCTTAATGTGATAGCCTTAACATGTTCCTGCCATCACCCTAGGGTTTTTCTCTAAATTGTGATGAGAGCCTTGTTGCCTCTCATTAAGTATATTAATAGTGCCCCATTTGCACCTCCGGGTTTCTCCGTGTCTTTGCTTGATTATTTTAAGCTGGATGGCTTGGTTTTGCATATTCGCCTTTGTCTCGTTCATAAAGGCGGTATGAGAAGTAAACATTTTGGCAAGGGCTTGTTCCAAGTCCACTTTTTTCTCTGGTGGCTGTTCACTCACTTGGGGTGGTGGTATGTTGTTCTAATTGTTTCTCCATCCATAATTCTGATTGCTCTGATTATTACGCCACCCTTAGCCCTGATTCTGGTTATGATAATTGTTGCTCCCATACTGACCTTGTTGTTGTGTTTGATTGAACCTCGACGCATATTGGGCATGCTTTGCATTTGTTGTCTGTTGACATTCCGTCTTGTTGTCTTTGTCCTCCACAAAGTCGCATAACTCCCATGGGTTAATACGAGCGGCATTCTGTTTGCTTCTTTGTTTAGTGGTGTCTTTACGCGAAGCGACAGTTACTAGAACCTCGTCTCATGCCTCCCACGACTGCCCCGGAAGCGATCCTATCCTGGGCCAGCGATTGGTGTTAGTCGTATCCTCCCGAGTTTCATGCTTGGTCCATAGTTTCTTCATTAATGCACCCTCTTGGGGCATCTATCAACATTACGGTCGCGTCCATGACCAGTTATGAGAAGGTATGGACTTGCATCCATCTGGTTAGCCTGTGGTGTGGACACCTCCTTAGCAGTTCATGGAATCTCTCCCATGCTTCGGCCAAGTTCTCTCTGTCTTGTTGTCTAAAAGTGTTGATCTCTTGCAATAGCTGTGCAATTTTCTTAGGCGGGAAGAACTTTGTCAGGAACTTTTGCACTAAGTCGTTCCATGAAGTAATAGAGTTCGGTGCCTGACTTGTCAACCAGTGTTTGGCTCTATCAAAGCCTTAATCCATACAACTGAAACAAGGTTCAACAAAACCCTAGAAATAATTCTAGAACATATCCGAATTAGATACAGGCATGGTTCTATAAATCATGAATAAGTTTGAGAAAAGGAATACAAAAACAGAGTCTTTTCGATATCTCGAGTTGCTGCTGCTTCGTTTCCCCCAATACGTCTGTACGTTCTTCGATAAAAAAAACAAAATTAGGTCTCCCTGTGCTTTTATAATTAAAGGCGAGGAAATCGGGGCGTCGCGTTTTGCGGCGTGGAGCGTTGCGACGTCGTGATAGAGCGTCGCGGCGTTCTGCGGCCCGGAGCGTTGCGACGTTGGCGCATCTTGGCGTTCTTTGCTGGTTTTCCACTTCTTATTCCTTGTAGTTCCAAAAAGCTTCTGAAGATCGCCCTATTCACCTACAATGCAAACAAGCTCCAAAAATCATATATCGGGCAATAATGTACTTATTAAGATATAAAATAGAGCTAAAACGTAGTAAGAACGTGGGTATGACATGAGTGTTTTAGACACTCATCAGAATTCTTGTGTTTTTTTTTTTTTTTTTGTGTTTTATGAAAATAAAAGTAAACAAACGCAAAATATGATTATTACTTTAAAAGAAAAGACTAAAACAATTTATAGAAACTAGAAAAAATACTAAGATTATCAAACCTAATTTAAATAAAAATTGCAAAAGCAAAAATAAAAACAAAAACAGAATATTAGTGCAGAAAATAAATAAATAAATAATAAGAAAAACAAACAAGTCGGCTTAATGGACACCAAATACACGTGAAGCGCCCATGTGATATGTTCTATGTTGGGTGGTTACCTAGGAGCTCGAGGAATGCACAAAATTTATAAAATCTAGTTCCAACCCCAGGTAGCTTGCAGCTACTATAGGTATAGTGGTTCTAGGGTCATCCACTGGGATGGTTATTTCATTTATTGACTATTATTAATATATGTCTAATGTTAAAATTAAGAAAATTTTTTATTTTTATGAGTTTGAAGTGGTGATTTGAATTCAAACTAGAATTTTTTGTGAAAGAGATTTGATTTAGTCAATAAAAAAGAAGATCTTAGGGTTTTTCTTTGTTAAAGTTTCATTCCTTAGGTAACTTAGGTAGGTTTTATTGTTTTCCAATCATCTGCCTGAACAATCAACCTACAGCTAATCCCTAAACTCTACCTAACTACCCAGCGTACCTACTGGGATTATCAAATTCCAAACTAGTTAACCTAATTATGAAAATTCCCTTTTAGGTTTTTGGCAGGAGGGCCCTAATGAAGATTATGGAAACCTTAGGGTTATCCCAAACCATATTAAGCACATCCTAATACAAAATTAGTTGATCAAGAGACACACCTTTATGATGCAGTCCATTGTTACCTTTGTTACCTTTGTTACCTTTGTTACCTTTGGAGAAGAAATCGAACTCCACTTTGCACCAAGAGAAGGTCCTACTCTCGCATGTTGGTGTTGTCAATATACATAATGAAAAAGGGGTCTAAGAAGAAAGAGATAGTGAAAAAATACTACTCTATACTGAAGGCTTCAATGAAAAATTACAAGAATTTGAAACCTTGACCTTACGAATGCAAAGCTGAACTAAAAACACATAATCCAACTCTCTTTGTTATTGCCACCTAAGGGCTTATTTATAGAGTCTTAAGCATGACTTGGGGGCACAATTGTCATACCACAAGGCTAAATACCCTTTACAGCATGTGAACAAATCTTAAGAAAAGAAAGAAATCGATTTTCATAAGTTTGTACAAGTCTTGCAATTTTCACAGTTCTTTTGGGTAGGGGAGTGAAATTTCACACTGTTGGGCAACTGCAATGAGAAATCAAGCAGAGACGTCATAATTTGGTCATGAGTGTGAAATCGGAGCGATTTCACACTACTTAGTAGAGGCAGTGCAAAATCCTCCAAAATGACCTTTACACCTTTGTTTTCTTATGCAACCTTCTCTCCAACTCCTGTATTCGTCTGTATTGGTTCCCAAGCATGTTAGACCCATGCTATCACCCTAGAAATGCCTTTCGTTTGCATCCATGTTCTTTAAGAGTAAAATGATGTACCTAATTTCCTATAAAAACATACTAACTCAAGGATAACATTAGTTCTAAGGTTAGGAGCTAACAAGTCTCTAAGTCGGGGGCTTAGTTTTTTATCCACTCGGAAAGATGTAAAATTAGGCATTGAAAAATTTACTTTCTGATTACTTATCAAAATAGCTAAATGCTATCCAGTCCAGGGTAAATGTCAGGCAGTTCAAACTCAACATCACAGCAAAATTTGTAAAAAGGGCATGAGATATTCTTCAAGCAATCCATGAAGGATAAGAAAGCAAAGAGCATAAAAGGGCAAGACTTTGCGAACTAAAAAGGAAACGATCTCATAAAGAAGATTAGAGCGATAAAGAAGGAAGTGATCATGATCCTATCAACCCACCTAAAGTTCTTATCAATGTGAAAACAGTAGTGGCAGAACAAAGAAAAGAAGTTCCAGAGGTAGTCCAAACACTTGCTCAAGCACATCCGAATCATACATCAATTTCCCATGATGTCCAAAATTTCAACAACTACAATAAATCAATAGATGAAGGATCTAGTAGAGAATCACCTCGTTCAAACTGAAGCTACTCAAGAAGAAGACAAGAACGGTGAATTCAGGAGTCACTCAGATTTTTAGAAAACTGCTCTAAAGAATACAAAGAAGAGCTCTTGAAGACAAAAGATTCAATCCATGATATTATGGGAACTAAGTTTTCCGATTCAAGATTAGTATTTCAAACTAGTTCAAGAATTGAGGTTTTCCGCTTTAACAAAAGGGGAAAGGCTTTGAACATGACAACTTAAGATATTAAAATCCACATGTTTGGTCGAGAGGAAAATCTAAGGAGAGACCGTTCTTGGCTCAAGACAACTATAATTGAACAAGAAAAATCTAAAACTCTTGGATTCTTCACATCCATAAGAAATATGATTGAAATGTGTAAAAAATTTTTGATAGTGGGTGATTTCTCCAGCACATGACTAGAAACAAGTGCTTCTTGACTAATCTGCAACCTTCAGTCATAGTGTGTAATCTTCAAGGATGGTGGCAAGGAAGGAGTCATGGGAAGCAAGTTCTTTAACCGCACAAGCCTATCGGCTAAAAGGATGTAATCTTATCCAAGGACTAACAGTAAATCTGATCAGCGTAAGTCAATGGTGCAGAAAATCTATTTGTAAATTTTACAAAGATAATTACATAGTACTTTATCAATATCAATAGCAATACCAAATCATGGAAGGAAGTAGGTCCTTAGACAAATACTATCTACAGACCAGTACCAACATCTCTGTATGAATGTAATGCCAATAATCAAAACTTAGTACCAACAGTCCGAACACACCAACTACAACAAGCTTAAGGACATCATCACTAGATAGACAATTGGAAATCAACCAAATTTGAGAATTGAACCTAGTCAGATGTGTTGGGATGGATAATCTAGGGAACATATCAAACCCTCTTTCACTAAGTTCCAACTTAGAACAGCAACCAGATTGTTATAACTACTTCACACGGACATAATTGGCACAATGCAAGTGGAGACCATTGGGAGAAAAAAGGTTCATCTTTTCATAATTCATTTGTATAGTCTGTTTTTACCTAAAATAATCCTACTAAAGATCTAGAACCCTCATGAATGCTTATGTAATCAAGAAAGAGAACTCCATCCAAATGAGTAGTAGAGGAGTTCATCTGGGTCATCATCCTAACGGCTGAACATGTCATGGGAGGACCATGCCAATGATAGAATCATCCATTGGTGGGAAAGACTTCTTTTCCCAAGGTAGACTTAAAAACGACTTTATCTACATTTTATCTTGAATGAAATTTGAAGAAGAAAGAAAAGTTCTTAGCTTTCCCAAGGATGATTCAACCTCAGATTGTGGAGATAGCTGCCTAGTCTTATCGAAAGTCTGGACTTCACTTAGAACCGACCATTTAATCATGAAAGACGTTTGGACGACAGAAGGCACACACCAACATCTAGATGAGCAAGAGACTGATGGACAGACGGAAAGACATGATCGTGAGCCAACTGGGAATGTTTGAAAGAATCATCCTACTTCTGACTCCATAAGATATCCAGAGGAAGTGTCGCGCGAGGTTCACAAAGTAAACTATAGGGTGATGATTTCTCTTAGTCTTACCTGCTACACCTCCACAATTAAGCTAAAAAACTGCAAAGAGGTTCTGAATGATGAGTGTTGGATCAATGCAGGAGGAACTATCATAGGTTGGATGTAATGAAGTATGGGACTTGGTAACCACATCATGTGAATGTAATTGGGATCAATTGGTTCTTCAAGAACAAGACAAATGAGGAAGGAAACATTACTAGAAACAAAGCGCGTCTAGTTGCACAAAGCTACACTCGGGTAGAAGGAGTAGACTTTGATGAGATTTTTTCTCCGGTAGCTTGAATGGAATCCAAAAAACTACTGATGGCCTTTACTTGTACACTAAGGTTTAAGCTCTATTAGATGGATGTAAAGAGTGCCTTCTTAAATGAGTGACCCCTGAAATGAGAAGTCTCGTAACACAACTAAAAGGGTTTGAAGACCCGCACTTCATCTTGACCATGTCTATAGGTTGAAAAGGCTCTCTATGAACAAAACAAGCTCAGGAGCTTGGTTTAGAAACACCAGTACCTTTTGAGGATACACTTGAGGGAGCGGGTCATACTCACTTCATCGAGAAGGGAGTTAAAGGGATATAGTGTCGTTCAACTATATGTGGATGAGGTCTTTGGATCAACGTCCGGTAACTAGTGCAACAATTCATGGAATACATAAGCACGAGAGTCGAGAATGAGCTTGGTAGAGATAACTTCTTCCTAGGTCTTCAAGTAAGGGGAAAACAGAATCGGGAACCTTAGTCTCATGGGAAAAATATACAAGAGACTTAGTCAACAACTTAGTCTTGGATTCTACAAAGCATAAGAGGACTCGATGAAGTCATGACAAGATCACCAAGATGAATCAAGTAATGCTTGGATCAAGAGCTCTAGAAGCATGATTGGGAGTCCATTGGCCACCTCACTCTGAAACCGTCGGACTTATTTCATAGTATGGAAGTTTGTCTGAAATTACCAAGCTAGTCCTAAAGAAATCTATCTCCTAGCAAAATAAGAGGAAGATCATCAAGTATGTTAGTCAAATGAGTGAATGATATGGTCTTTGGTACACACAAGTACCATAACCAACTTAGCCGAAGGTGCGATGTTTGATTGGGCAAGAAACTCGAGAAGATAGAAAAGTGTACATTAGGAGGTTGTTTTTTCCTTGGAAACAACATTGTGTCATGGTTTTAGGAAAGAAACATAACTATATAACTCCTCCACGGTTGAGGAGTAGAGTACCATGTAATTAGTAGGTTTACATAGTTGATGTGGATGAAAAATATGCTTAAAGGCTATGGTGTCTCAAAGAAAGTCCTAACTCTCTATTGTGACAACCTTAGTGCAATCAATATGTTGAAGAATCCTATTTAGCACTCGAGAACTAAACACATTGACATATGTCACCACTACATTAGAAGCCTGGTAGAAGACAAGATTATTAATTAAGGGCATTTTCAACAGAAAATCAATTGGCTTATATCTTCACTGACGGTTAGGATGGTACAAGGTATGAGACTCTCAAATCATCCCTGGGATTATGCATCATGTGACTCTTTTTTTAGTTCTTTTTCAAAATTAAAAAAAAGGGAAAATCAGTTTCCCAAGTGGCGTTTCACCCTGCTAAACCGTTACAACGGCTAGGGCATGTGTGGAGTCCTAATGGCCAAGGAGACAGATCATGAAGAGACACGTCCGTAGGGGGTAGTCCTAATGCCCTTGTTAAATAGGCGACCATTAAAGAAAAAATTAAAGTGAATCTTAAGAGGCGATGGGACCTCTATATAAAGGAGATCGTCATAATCCAAAGGGACACATCCCTTTCTGAATATTCTCTTAAGAAACCTCTGAAGGTTCAAAATTTTCTTTGTGTTCTTCCAACTTTTCTAGTTTTTAAAAATGGGGATGATAAGATCTGGTGGGTTAGGGGGAAAGAAATTTGTTGAAAAGTAGTTCCAGCAAAAAAGACAAGACCTTTGAGCAAGAAAGGTCATAAATGGACCCCATCGATGTGGAACCTTTGAGATTTGTAGGTCCAATAGCCATTGTGCCCTATGGAACATCTAAAGATGAAGATCCTGCAGAAGAAACCTCTAGGCATAAGTCTCCTAATCCAATTAAGGACAGTCCCTACATAGAGGGTCTAAACCCTAATGACACTAATGTTCGAACTCTACCTGAGACAGTGGTCCCATAAACTGAATCTAAGGCAAACAAAGAGGATTAGCCACGATCAATTCATTATACCAAATGGGGCCGATAGGACTCCTTTGTAAAGATTCCCAGATCTCAATCAAAATAACCTCGTCCCATGGTGATCGAATCCTCGAACTCCCTTTTGGTCCAAACCAGGAAAAAAACAACTCCTTGTCATCCTCCGAGTTTACTGTCACCGCCGCCGCCATCCATGAGGAAGTCTACCCGATTTTCTACGAAATCGAAGACAGTTGTACCTAAGAAACCAAATGCAAAGAATCAACGAGTTCGGACTTCCCCAGCAGTAAGTGAATCTCCGTCCCTATTCTTCAAAACGTCTTCCCATGCAAATTTGTGGGCCTCTATTTCAAAGAGGACCCTTATGCAAGTTATTGACTTTCGTCGTCCTTGAGTTCTACGTGAACATGTCCAAGGACATGGGGGACCCCGCTAGTCCGAACTTCCAATGGACTGTGGTGTGAGGACACACATTCAATTTATCCCCCAACATCATCAACCACTACTGGGAGTGTGATGACCCCGTAGAGGAAGAGGTGGAGATACCCGAGACAACTGCAATGGGCTTAGTCATCACCAAAGGGAAGGTGAGAGCTTGACAAACAAGATACATAGCCATGTCTAACAAGTTGTTAACCACCCATCGCACAACGATTACAAAGAACTTTGCCACTCTCATTTTTCATATTGGCATTGAAAGAAAGTTCAACCTAGGTAAGTTAGTGTTCGAACATATCTTAGGACATGTTGAGAACACCGCCTATTGGAAGGAATTTGGGTATCCTTCCCTAAATTTTGGGATACTCACAACACAAAAGCTTGAACTTGTGACCTCTATGGACATTCTAAGGCCTCTATGGACAAATGGAGTGGAAGAATTGAAGAAGCTCAACACTCAAGACTCCATCTTCTCTATGTCAAAAGGTGATGATGATAAGGGGGAGTATATGGACCTTATACCGTCTCATGACCTTACCACCAATCTGGACTCCGATCTAAGGACTACACCTGCTAATGAGCCTGGACTGCTGCATGAAACTATAGCACTTGCCTTTAGGACCAACATCGAGTAGTCAGTCTTTGACTCACCCTCACCAACACCAGTAGCGGTTGCCTCAAATGACCTACCTAAGTTTGAAAGAAGTGGCGATCGAAGTGGCGATCGAAGTGGAGACATTGAGCCATTGGATTTTCCATTTCCTCGATCCCCGTAATTCTAAGCCTTCATCAAAAAAAAAAAAAAAAAGAAGAAAGAATGATACAAGGGAAGGAATATTTTTTGTAATATATTTTTATTCCTTCACTATGTACATGACTGAGATGTAAAGAAGTGCAGTCCATCAATGAAATGGAAACCTTCATCCCAAGTGGCAAGTGCCTCTTGCCTCCCTTCTTCAGTGCATCTTCTTGTCTCATTCTTCAAGAGGTGTTTTGCTAAAAACATAGCCAAATGGGGAGATTGTTGGGTTTGAGATTGTCCATATCTTCGTCTCTAAGGTTCTACAAGAAGATGGCTACTTCAGAAATCGAGTTTGATGAGGATTTTATGGCTTAAACATGAAGTCCCTAGAAGAACTAGGAAGTATTTTGGACTAAGGCAACTCTTCAACATAGGGACGTGTCAGTCATGGAGGTCAGAACTAGAGATTCGAAAGTTGACGTGGGACACAAGTTAGTCTGGAACGCCCGGGCGAGTACTTAGGAAATAGTCTTGATGGGCCTAGAATTCCTCTATCAAGTGGATAAAGATCAAATCAAGAGGATCTGATCTTCCAAATCTATCAAACTAGAATTGGAATTAAATCAGCTTTCCAAATCTAAAGAGGATACTTGGGCACCAAGTTTCCTTATTCCACTGGGATAGTTGAAAGGAATGTTCAAAAAATAGAAGGTAGTGTGTGTAGTCATATTAGGATAATGATCCAGATTTATCAAGATTTCCAAGATCGAATTACAATGGCTATAAATTCAAGGGTTTGGAAGTTCTCTTCACGAATTTCAAGAGCAGAGCTTGAAGAAGAACAAGCGATGTCTAGATATGTTGAAGAGTGTAGAGTGCAAATTCTTAATTGAGGTATTGTATGTTAAAAGCCTTTCACATTGGGTGAAAGATGATGTTTTAGATTATTCATCTTATCTATGTAATGTGGGTTTGAGTGTGCAATGTTGTTGAGAGATGAATGAAGGGAGTTCATTTTGAATCCACTAGGAGTGATTAGGTTAAAGAAGGATTGTGGGCAGAGAGGGAGTCACGTACCACATAACACTAATTGTAACCTTGAATCAAATCAATAGAAATCCTTGCATCTAGGCACAACCTCGCATACTTAAGCTGTTGTCGAATCGCATAAAAATATTGTGTATTTTTACTTTATTGCATATACTTTATATCTGCTCGGCAAACACTTTGTCCCACAGGAAAGTTCGAAGTCATCGCACTAAAGTTCGAATTACAACACAATCCCAACACTAGGAATTGTATCCAAGGACACACTTATATCAGTTAGTTTTTCTATTTAGGAAAAGCCATATTTTAGAAAATGCGGAAAATATTTTAAAATCCACTCAAATTATTTCCAATTATTTTAAAGACATAAAATATTATTAATTTTAGTTTCATCAATCTATTATTTTTTAAATAAATCTGTTAAGATATTTTACATATACTATACAAATATTTTTCATTTTATTATAATAATAAAATTATATCATCATTACACAAATAAGTAATTAGTTGAATTATTTTTCTTAATGTATTTAAGATGTTGATTTTAAGCACTTTAGCGCTTTCTATGTTAGGTTTTCCACACCACAAAGAGTGTGATTTTGTCAGTCCTATTTCGCCATTTTACTTTGAGTATTTTAGTGAGGTTAGTTTTGACAAATATCTTTATTTTTTAGTGTATACTGCAATATCGGTATATTCTTGGGAGGAGTTGTACTGCATACCACTTTGAGTCTTTGCGATAGTGAAGAATTTTGTCAATTCTTACGATGGTTTAATTCGCATTGAAGAGTTT
The DNA here is from genome assembly GCA_016808115.1 of Tetrastigma voinierianum. Classification (NCBI taxonomy): domain Eukaryota; kingdom Viridiplantae; phylum Streptophyta; class Magnoliopsida; order Vitales; family Vitaceae; genus Tetrastigma; species Tetrastigma voinierianum. Next base: position 155,038 of record JAEQBH010003298.1, read on the forward strand.
TTATGGCTAGTCTTACAGTTACTATTATATATAATATTGTTCACATATATGGTACTATTCATTTGACATCAAGAAATACAACAAGAGAGTAGTATCAGAGCTGTAGAAGTCGATCCTTCATCCCCAACAATACTTTCCTCTCCATTTAATTTCTTTCTCTTGCACTTTCTTTTAAAATTTTCGGGGGAACAACCATAGCCTTAACCTACAATGAAACTTTATCCTCATTATTAACTAGGTTACACACACGAGATATTGCAGTTTATTTTTCATGATACCAAACCCTATGAAAAGGTTTTGATATTTCATTGAAACAATATCCATGAAGTTTAATAAATCCATACTGGAATCAACAAATTTAGAGCTATTTCCTCAGACAACCCATTTTAGGAATGGATATACCAGCTCTTCCATGGGCATTGAGACAAAATGAAGAAGTTGTAAATTCTTGCCCTGCTGATGTTATGTTGATATGATTCATCTGGATGTTTGTGCAAGGCACGCTCTGACTACAACTAAAATTTATAGCGGTCTTTGTCATTGACGTCCCTTGAACTCCATCATACGAAACATCACTCACCTTAACTGCAGATGTCTTCATTATAATTATTATTATAAATGAAGACATTTAAATCAAACAAATTAGTAGACAATTAAATGCATTAAATTTTCAATTACTATAGAAAAATAAAAATTTGAAGATCATAGCTTAACTTTTTTGTTCCGTGTTAATAGGCCATCATATATAGACTAATGTTGTTTAAAATTTCTCTTGAAAACACAAGTAACACTATTTTTGGTGTTCTGTGAAAACTGTTTTTATTATCTCAATTTAGTGTTTTAAATGTCCTTTCTATTTTTCAGAACATAAAAAAAATATGAATCAAACATGTTTTTTGTGTTTTTCTTGTTTTTGAAAACGAAAAACACTTTCCAAAAACTGTAACCAAACAGACCGTAATATTCTTACTTTGTTTTGGCAGTGAATTAGATGAGGGCAATAATATTGGTCGATGGTGATCGGGTTTTCGACTGCACGGAGTGTAATTCCCTGGAATGTGACCTTCCTGGCATATCAGACCTCCTGGACAGTTAAGCAAAAGAAAAGAAAAATGAAGACTGTATACCCTTGAACTGATTCATGAGAATAATTTAAGAAATGGTTGTTTTGACTGAATTTTATACCTGCCATGTCTTGATCCCTTACTCCATTCTGAGTTCCAACTTGAAAGTACAATCTTGTATGTATTTCTTCTACTGTATCATATACCCTTTCATTCCTAAACTTCCAATGCACCAAGGTATTTCCAGTTCAAAAAAAGAAAATTAAAATAGTCCAACAAGGTGTCAATCAAAACTAAATATTCTACTAGGGAATGAACCATATTTCTTTTCTCATATTCTTCTTTCTTCATTAGCAAAGTGGGGTATATATGGTCGAATTCATATCTCAAAAGTTCTAAGGTTCTTACTATCCCATTCAACCATTACACAACTTTCACCAAGTAAAAGACTGAGTAAGTAAATAAATAAAACAAAGGATAACTCTCTAACAGCATTATCCAATGATCCTTAAATTATTGTAATTTGTGTCTTCTTTATTATTGTATCAAGTTCCAAAACAATTTGAGGGAAAATACAAAGGAAAGAAAATATGAAGAAAAAAGAGAAGAAAACAAAAAATGAAAACAAAAATAAAGTTAAATCCCATATATTATTTTATTTATTACTTTAAATCAATTTTTTATTTAACTCATCAATTAATGATTAAATAATTTAATAATATATAGAATTTTCAAATAATTTTATTTATATTTGATTTTCTTTGAGATTTTTATTAAATAATAAATATAAAGAAAATTATTTTACTAAGTATTTTCTTTCCTCAATATTTTCCGAGAGCCAAACAACCATAATGCCTAGCTTTAAGAAAAGCAAAACCATCGATTTCACCCATAGTGCCTAGCTAGTCACAGGTGAACATATGAAATTAGAGGCTGCAATGAGCATATAACAAACCATACCATGGCGGGACCACAGGCTGCACTTGGGTGATGTTTAGATTGGATGTCCCCCGTTGAAATAGCAACACAATCATCGCCTATAAACATTTGTTATAGCAAAGAATAAATAATAAATTAAGTATATAATAAAATTATAATGAGAAATTGGTTTAAAAGGGATAAATCCAAATTGCAAAACTAACCTCTTGCAAACATAACCTTGAAAATGCTATATTTCGAACAAAAATACCCTTGAAAATATAATGATAAATCCCCACATGATAATTAAATCCTTCATGGGTATTTTGACTCATCCCGATGATGCAAAACAACCTGGTTTTGAGCTAATTTGAGGTTTTCGGGTTTTTCTAAGGTAGGTTAGGACCATGGATGAATTTGGGTTTCTCCAAGGTTATGGATGATGGTTTTTATTGTTCCTAGAGTGAAACAAAGTATATGGAAATGTTTTAAAAGTATGGAACAATATTTTGAAAGTTTTGGGTTGTGGTTGGAGAATTTGATTTGGAAAGTTAAAAAGAGAAGATGATGAGATGAGTAGAGATTATAGAAGGATAGGAACTTACTTCATAACTCAAGGAATCCACGAAGAGATAAGAAGCCATGAACTCACCACTCAAGGGAATCCACCCAAGATATTAGAGAACAAGAGATATACTTCGTCACCCAAGGAATCAACCAAGGGATAAGAAGCAACGAACTTGTCACTCAAATGAATCCACCAAAGAGATAAAAGAACAAGAGATAACTCTTAAAAGAGAAATTTGAAACTTTATTAAAACTTGAATGGATGAAAAAAACACAACTAAAGGGGTATTTATAGGCCCCTTACTTTCTAAAGCAAGTAAAACAACTTCTACTTTAACTAGGAAAAGAAACTTTCTAAATTACATAAAGCAACTCCTAAAAGCAAACTTTCTCAAATAAATAAAGCAAAACTTCCTAAAAGGGATAGAAAAAAAATCTTGGAGTAAATCTCCCAGCAAATCTTTCTAAAAGAAATACAACTGAATCCTAAAGCAAATCCTTAAGATCTGCGACAAATCTTTCACAAAATCAATATGGCGGCTACGTGGGGATTTGCCCAAGTTTGACCATGTTTTTTACCTTCAAAAATTTAGTAGGGTCTAAAGGAGTTTTCACATGTGTTCAATGCTTTTTTGACCTCCCGATCAATTCTTGATAATTAGAATTTGAACTCCCAATGTTTGGTGTGTTTATAGAAGCTCCTGCACCAATCCCCCATAGTTGGGAAAAAAAACTTGCCCTTAAGTCTTCGTCGTGATAAGTCCTCAAGTCCTTGACGTTGAACATTGGAGAAATTTCATATTCACCTGGCAACTGCAACTTGTAGGCATTCTCTCCAATTTTCTCTATAATCTTGAAAGGGCCATCTACCCTTGGCTTGAGCTTTCCAAACTTTCATGGTGGAAACCTATCCTTGCGAAGGTGTACCCAAACCAAGTCGCCAACCTCAAATTCAACATACTTGCGGCATCTATTTGCTTGTTCCACATATTTGGCATTCTGCTTCTCACTAAAGAAAGCAATGGGTCTTCCTTCTTGACTAAGAACAACACCAATCCCAACTTGAGATGCATCACACTCTACTTCGAACACTTTATTGAAATCGAGTAAAGCCAAACATGGGGCTTCAGTTACTTTCTTCTTAATCAACTCGAAGCTTTCTTCGACAACACTAGTCCAATTGAATTTGTTTCCCTTTAAGCATTCAGTTACAGAAGCCATTATAGAGCTAAATCCACGAATAAATCTCCTATAAAAAGAGACTAGCCCATGAAAACTTCTCACATCATGGATCAAGCTAGGGGTTGGCCAATTCGTGATCGCCTCTATCTTGCTTCAGTCCATCTCAATTCCATCTTTAGTAACCACATAACCAAGAAATATGGTTTTTTCGGCATAGAAGTCACACTTTTTCAAGTTGGCAAATAATCGTTGCTCCCTTAGAATAGAGAACAATTTCCTTAGATGCTCTAAGTGCTCCATCGAATTCTTGCTATAGATCAAAATATCATCAAAGTATACCACCATAAAATTTCCAATGCATGGCTTAAGGATATGATTCATAAACCTCATAAAAGTGTTAGAGGCATTGGACAGCTCAAATGGCGTTACCATCCACTCATAGAGCCTATCTAGAGTTTTAAAGGCCATCTTCCATTCATCTCCTTCCCTCACACGAATTTCATAGTATCCGCTCCTCAAATCAATCTTCAAAAAGATGGACACACCATAGAGTTGATCCAACAAATCATCGAGTCTTGGAATGGGAAATCAATATTCAATAGTAATTTTGTTGACTACTCTACTATCAACACACATCCTCTAAGATCCATTCTTCTTTGGTACTAGCAGGCGTGAACCACACAAGGACTCTTACTCGAATAAGCCCTTGTCAAGAAACTAATCAACTCGCTCTCTTGTAAGCTCTTCATGATCTTGTGACTCATCCTATGTGACGATATCAAGCAAAATGTAACCTGTACAAGGTCTATTTGATGTTGAATTTCTCTCTATAGGGGGTGAAATCCACAGGAATCTCCAGTACTACATCAACAAATTCTTCCATAATTAGCTCTACTCTTTTCTGGGATCTCCACTTCGGTTTCTTCACTGAAGAACCAAGGCCATCACATCTGAACCATCTCTGATTTATTTTTTCAACTCAGATTTTGACAACAAAGAATTCTCCTCCTCAAGTTTGGATGCCGGAGCAATTGTTGGTTTCAAAGGTGCCATGGACAATTTTAGCCCATCCTCGGTGGAATGTGTAAGTGTTCTGAATCCATCATAAATGACCTTCCTATCATATTGCCATGGCCTCCCATGTAGCAAGTAACAAACATCCATTGAACATCACACCATACTGGGTCCTAGTAGTCCTTCCAATTGTGTGGGCGACAAGGCATCAATGCTTTACCTGATATCACTACCCTCTCTTAGTCCTCAGCCAAGCTTATAGGGTTTCGGGTGTGGATCCATCTTTAGAACGAGCTTTACATCATCTCCTGTGGAAACACAATTCGGCTTATTTTCCGAACTGCCTCGATTTCTTTTCAACTCGCATTTTGACAACAAAGAATTCTTCTCCTCAGGTTTGAATGTTGGAGCAATTGCCGCTCTAAAGGTGCCAAGACACCTTGCACCCATCCCGCGTGCACGTGTAAGTGTTCTTGAAGCCATCATAAATGACCTTCCTATCATATTGCCATGGCCTCCCAAGTAGCAAGTAAAAAACATCCATTGGAACAACATCACACCATACTTCGTCCTGGTAGTGCTTTCCAATTGTAAAAGCGACAAGGCATCACGCTTACCTCGACACGCCACCCTTCAAAGCCGCCTAAGTTTATAGGGTTTCGAGTGTGGATCCATCTTTAAATCGAGCTTTTGCACCTTTTCTAGGGAAACACAATTTCGAAGCTCCCACTATCAATAATAACCAAACCCCGTCCTTAGATGTGTACTTCAGGTGAAAGACATCGACCAACCAATTCTTCTCACTAGGAGCTGCCCCAATCTTAAGACTCCTTTGAACAACTAAGGAAGTCCCATGGTCAAGCATAGTAAGCTCATCCTTATCTCCTTGGTAAGATTCATGGAGATTCATCCTTAACTCATCCTCTTATATGTCTTCTTCCTCAACTTCATCTTCTTCAACTAGGGCAACTACTCATCGATTAGGACATTCATAAGCTATATGCCCAAAGCATTGTCTTCACTTAGAAGTAGACTCTTGTTATGGCTTGTGCACTTCACTTTTTACTTGAGGTTTAAGGGTGGTTTTAGCACCACTAGGGCTCCTTGAAGTCGAATTCTTGATAAATCCTTCATTAACCCGATTTGTAGTAAAACCTCCATACTTGTTTAGAGCCTCAACTTTTAAGGCAAGCTTATCACATCTTGAAGGGTGTTACATGGCTATAATTGAACAGTTTTAGAAATTTTGAACCTCCAACCAGCAAGGTAGCGGGCTATGGACTGCTCCTCATCCTCTTGCAAGTCTTCTTTGATAATCAGATTTTCAAACTCAGCCAAATACTCCTCCATGGTCAGATTTTGCTGCTTCAAATTTTGAATTTTGAGGAAGATATCTTGGTGATAGTGGAAGGGAAGATACTTCCTTTTTAGTTCTTTCTTCATATTTTCCTAAGTTTCAATCTTATTGTTACCATCTCTTTGATGCTGCCACTTTAAATTTTCCACCAAAAAGAAGCATTCTTGCGCATCTTGATAGCCACTAACTTCATCTTTCGCTACTCAAGGGGATCACAATACTCAAAGACATGTTCGACAGTATTAAGCCAATCCAAGAAGTCATCAGCATGCATTCTTCCTTCAAATTTCGGAATATCAAACTTTGGATTGAATCTGGAACCTTCATCATTATTACGCTTTCTCATAGTAATCATCATCGCGATATCAATCTTCATACCTTCCCCATAATCATAGCGTCTCTGAATGCTTATCTCAGCTTATCAGACCTCAAGTAATTTCGAACTTGGCTAGGTAGCATAGTTCCCTCGTCAAAACTTTCATCACCTTCACCTTCCATGAAGGTCTTTGACACCATAGGATCATCATTGATAGTCATCTTCTTTTGTAGACACTAAACCACAGATTCAAGATCAGCAAAGCGTTTTTGCAATGGGGATTGAGAACCACTTGAACCATGATTAGGACTCTTGTCTCTGGAACCAAGAACGCCCTTTTGCTTATGATCATCCATCAATCCTTGAGCTCTGATACCACTTTGATGCAAGGACAAGATCGTGATGGATGATATAACGGTTTGGGTAAGTTAGGGTGATGGGGTAAAACTTTGATGGGTAAGGGATATGTCTGGTCTCAAAGGTTATAGGGCTAGTTTAGGGTTTATACATGATGGAATTATGGTTTAGAATGAAAGATTTTAGGTTTGGGAAGGTTTGAGTTTAGTTTGATGCAAAACATCCTTGTTTTGAGCTAATTTGAGGTTTTCGGGTTTTTCTAAGGTAGGCTAGGGTTATAGATGAATTTGGGTTTCTCCAAGGTTATGGATGATGGTTTTTATTGTTCCTAGAGTAAAGTATATGGAAAGGTTTTAAAAGTATGGAACTAGATTTTGAAAGTTTTGGGTTGTGGTTGGAGATTTGGATTTGAAAAGTTAAACAGAGAAGATGATGAGATGAGTAGAGATTATAGAAAGATAGGAACTTACTTCATAACTCAAGGAATCCACGAAGAGATAAGAAGCCACGAACTCGCCACTCAAGGGAATCCACCCAAGAGATTAGAGAACAAGAGATATACTTCGTCACCCAAGGAATCCACCAAGGGATAAGAAGCAACAAACTTGTCACTCAAAGGAATCCACCCAAGAGATAACAGAACAAGAGATAACTCTTAAAAGAGAAATTTGAAACTTTATTAAAACTTGAATGAATGAAAAAAACACAACTAAAGGGGCATTTATAGGCCCCTTACTTTCTAAAGCAAGTAAAGCAACTTCTACTTTAACTAGGAAAAGAAACTTTCTAAATTACATAAAGCAACTCCTAAAAGCAAACGATCAAATAAATAAAGCAAATCTTTCCCGAAAGGGATAGAACTTTGAGTAAATCTCCCAACAAATTTTTCTAAAAGAAATAAAGTGAATCCCCTAGCAACCTCCGTAAGATCCCGCAGAAATCTTTCTAAAATCAATATGGCGCACCCACGTCGTGATTCGCCCAAGTTTGACCACACGTTTTTCGTCTTCCAGGTCTAAATGAGGTCCAAAAAGGGAGTTTTCACATGTGTTCAATGCTTTTTGACCTCCCCAATCCAATTCTTCAATAATTAGGGCTAAACTCCCAATGTTTGGTGTGTTTATAGAAGTTCCCGCATCACCTGATATTATAACTAAATCTTTAGGGACATTTTTTGTCCAAACTGATGTCTTTTTATACATCTTTTTGGATTTGAAAGAAAATGATTAGATTTACAAATATTTTGTTGATTCATCTCTTTTAAGGGTTATCCCAATTATGATTGCATTGCAAGTCAAAAGAAGAACAAATAATTGGTTCCAATGTTACGTCATGCACTTGAATATGGCTAGACTCGGCAAATGACAATACCATCTGTATTAGCTTTCTTTAGGGCTTTATGTCAAGGTTTGAGAGACTCATTTCAGTGCATTGGAATAGCTTAACATGTTTGTTAGACTGTTGATAACATTTAGTCCAGAGATTTGAAGATTATTGCAGAAAGAAATTGTTAATGCCTGTCCACCAACACATATATATTATTTGGGGAAAATCATACTGCTGGAAGCTAGAAGAAAAGGACAAAATTTAATATCATATACTTACAATGGGTCTTAGTTCATTCATCTCCCCCTAGACATATAGAACATGAGTAAGTATCAGATGAATAAAGATAAAAGAACAAATAATTACTAATGTTGAAATTACAAACTAGAAAATAGCTAGAGTGATGAATTTGTTAACTCACTACATCTGAATTAGTATTGTTAGGTAGTTCCTGTTTATGATATAGTGATGACCACCAAACAGACCCTTGCCCATTAAGTGTTCCCTTTCCATTAATAATAAGCCAATCTACGTACTGGAAAATGAGCCAATAAGTTGTTGGAGCGAGGAGATGTCCCTGCTAATCTTGTTTTGGGTGCAGTAAGATCTCCTAAAACCTGCAATCCGAATGGAAAATTATGTGTCAAATTTTGAGTAGATTGAAACACAAAGGCAGTGAAAAAGCATAGATATATTGATATGCGACATTAATTACCCCTAGTATGAGTCAAATATACATAAAAAAAAAAACTAATTATAGGTGGCTCTTTGTTAAAATTTAACTCATTCGTATAAATTCTTTTTTAAAAGAATATCATATTGATCATTTCTCTTGTCACTATATTATTATAATATTAGATTTCTTTGCATAATAAGGAAACACTTCCTTATAAAATAAAGTTAGAAATATCACTTTAAAAATTTGGGTTATCAGGTAAAAAAAATTTGGGAATATGAGATCTTTTGAGAACCCAATAATATTATATTTGATCCGCTGCAACTAGAATGACACCCTTAAGTCCATTTTTTTTATCATGGGAAAAAGGGTTATGTTACCCGGGCAAAGCCAGAATTTAAGGTCATTGGCAAAAAAACTAAAAATATTTGATTAAAATACCTTCAATAAGTTAAAATTTGTAAATAAAATACTCCCGTGTTTTTTCTTGGAAAATGACTCATTTTGGTAAAAAAATGTCATTTATCATTTCATAAATAAGATAAAAATTTGATGAAGGGTTAGTTTTTAAAAGGTCTTTTAATCAAATCAGCTAAAAAAACTAATGGATGTGGGGCTCAAAATTTTAATGGGGACATGCAATAGGTCTTGGTTTCAAGTTGCAGTGCCTCCTTCAAAGGAAAAAAAATTTCTACAAAAAAATACAAAAATAGACGCCCCCGGCATAACCTAGCTTTGCCCTTGTAGAGAACCATTGAGGAAAATACCCTGATATTTATTTGACGAGGTTTGCATGGGCCGGTGAAGACCGTAGGGCTCAATAAGAATGTCTTCTTTGGTATTATAAGCTTGGTACTGATGTCGGGGCAGTGCACCAGGTTCATGCCTTGAGAAAAGCCTGAAAATATTTGAAGTATTGGATTAAAACACATCAAATACTCTTAAATTTGTGAATATAACATTTTTCATATTTTTTTAAAAAAATAATCAATTTTGGACAAAAATATCATTTTCTCTTTTATGTATTTTCATTGTTTTTTTAAAAAATGAGTTATTTTTACAAGAAAACAAAAAGATTTTTATCAAAATCATGCCAAAAATTAAGAAAGGATCAGATTTTAAAATTTGGGTTCTCAAATATTCATTTAATCAAATCACCCAAAATTTGATGAAAACAGGAACCTGATCTGTGGCTGTACCTCTTTGTGTTAAACATAAGAAAGATACTCAACCATAGTCAACAATAATCAACTTTGAATTTTGTATAATTAAAATATGTGAACTTACATGGGAATCATCTCTCACTCCATCTCCAATTGCTCCAAAATGCAGCACATTAAAAACACTGCTTGATCCACATGAGGCCATGCTCAAAATTAAGAAAATCAAGACAGAAAAATCCTGCATAGCATATATATCTCGGAAAAATGTGAGAATCACCAACGAAAAAATAAAACTAGTTAGAAGTAAAAATAAAACAATACTAATAATTAGAAAAAAAAAAATTAGGGCTATTATTCCCTTCATACCATAATATGAATCATAGTGAAAAGGTGTGTGAAGGAGATAAGGGGTAGAGGAGAACACAACCAGCATTTCAAACTCTCTATAAATGCCCTTATTTATATATATTTCAGATTTCTAGAAATAAAAGCTTGACTTCAGCAATAGTAATTTAAAATAATAGTTTTACAGTCAAAGTTTGGATTTTCTATTGAAAAGAAAATTAATGTTACTTTCCAAATTTGAAGATATAGATAATGCGTGCGGAATCTTTCACTTAATCAGTTATTTCCTTTTTTATGAGCACATATGTTTTTTAATTTTCCATTTATAGATGAGTATCCACACATATCTGATATCTCATTCAAAATTCTAGTAAAACGAGGGACAAGGGTAATAAATTGTTTTTAAAAAATTGCCTTTTCTCTGCGATGACTTTAGAGTTGAGTTATATCTATTAATTTCCTGTCTATTAATCAGTTAATAGATGAGTATTACTATTAAATGCGATGATTTTAGAGGTAAGTTATATCTATTAATTCACTTAATTAGTTCTTTCCTTTTTTATGAGCACATATGTTTTTTAATTTTCCATTTATAGATGAGTATCCTTACATATCTCATTCAAAATTTAATAAATGAGGGAAAAGGGTAATAAAATTGTTTTAAAAAAACTGCCTTTTCTCCACGATGATTTTAGAGTTGAATTATATCGTTTAATTTCATGTCTTTTACCTAAGCATCTCCAAAAAGCTCAGGACTCAATGCCTGGGCCAAGCTCGGCCCAGCCCGATCCGACTAGGTAAAGCCCGACCTAAATTTGAACGGGTCAAGCCCGACTCGAGCCCGTATTTGAACGAACTGGGTTGTAGGCTTTATTTTAGGCCCGGCCCGTAGGCCTGCCCTCCTCTTCATTTAAATTTTTAAAGTGTATTCAAATTTTTGAATAAAAAGTAAGCTTAGAAAATAATTTAAAATAAAATTTCCTCTTTAATATTTTTTCATTGAATATATTATATAACATTTGGAAAACATGGGAAAAGTTTACATTACTATAAAATAAGTACACCCTAACTAAGTTGACACTTATTTGTCAATCATTTGTACTTTTCAACCACATAATAAGTAAAAAAATACAATTTACATTTAATAAAATATTTTATTCATCATTTTCAAGTGGTGATGGGAACTATCATGCATCCATTCATGTCTTGATAATTTTAAGTTCTCCAAGGCTGTCTCCAAGGCGGCTTCTCTAATAGAATCATGTGATCTTTGGTCTGCTATCTTCCAATCTTTCAAACATAATTCTACTTCTACTACTTCAATTGACAAATTGCATCGCCTTTCGCAAACCACTCTTCCACTTACACTAAAAGCATCTTCCGGCTGCAATCAGACGCCACAGCACGGTTAATACATCACGTGCAATTATAGATAAAATTGGGTATTTTGTTTAATGAGTTTTCCACCATATTAAGATATCAAAATTTTCATTATCTTCAAAGGGGATGGTTTCTACACTAAGATATTTATCTATATCATTCGTATCGTTTGGACAACTAGTTGTCTTTCTTCTAGTTTTTAATATTTCTAAAGCGCCTTTATAAAAATGTGAGGCAGGTCATGGATGAGATTTGCTCATGTACTAAATTGAAATTTTGCCTGATCCAAGAATGCTAGGTCTAAGCCCAAACCCATGAATAAAAGTCCAGGATATAAAGGCTTCTAGGATCCATTCTTAGCCAAGCCCATAGAAAAAGTCCAAGTATTTATGAAATTTTTAAAATTTTGGAAGTAAAACAAAGCTTTAATTGGCAAGTGGCAAAGAAGTGTGCGCATATGTGTCGATGTGGAATATTCTCGAGGAACAAGCCTACATAATGGAGATGTGAATGAGTTCTTGAGGAATAAGTTTTCTTAATGGAAAACATAGACAATTACTTCAAAAAATAGAGAGAATGGAGAAATAAAGACTTGGGCAGCAAGTCGTCTACGTTTATAAAATGAGTAGAAGGAGAACAAAGGATCAAACAATCAATCAACAACTCAACAAATCAATCAACTCAATGTCAATCTACTTCAGTAAATCCTAGCTTTTCAATAATCTTTTTCGGCAATTTCAGCAATTTTAGTATTCCATTTCTTAGTTTTATTCAAGTTCTATCAATCTTCCAGAACAATATTATTTTCATATTGAAATCTAATGTTTATTTCAGCAATTCCAACACTCTATTTCCAAGTTTCAGTCAAGTCTGTTAATTTTCAGTATCATGTGATTTCATTCTTTCCTAGGGAAATCTAACGCTTTTCTTCAACATTTAATTCCTGCAATATTTCCATTCATACGATGCTTTCTACTTTGATTCTAAGGAACTGTTAAGGGAACCAAGGAGCCTACATAGCCTGATTAGAAGTTTGATCTTACGAGCCATTCCCAGTTTGGAACACTTACCTCTCTAGCACGGCCGCACACTTGTATTTTGTATGTTTTGTGTGTGTTTCAAAAATCGCCACAACATATTTTTGGCACGCCCGATGGGACACATCTTTGTGAAACATTGCTCGGTGGATCCATTCTTTGCTAAAGATGCCACAAAAATTGAGAAGTAAAACCATTTTGGAGTCTTTGGACTCAGTATCTGATGTTGTAGAAGCAACACGGGAAGGACTTGTTCCAACCTTGGTGGAACAATTTGAGGGAAATACAACAAATTTTCTTCAAGGAGAATAGGCATCAAACAGCCCATTCGAGCAAAAAGCATGCATATGTAATGTAGATGATGATGATACTCATGTTCCTAATGCTGTTGAGTTTTAGGCAATGATCAAGGATCTACAGATTGAAATCACATCGATGGACAACGCTTCAATGAAAGAATGACTGCTCAAGCAGAGGCTGAGTCTAAACAACTCAAAGTTTTGGCTGAGAAAACTAAAGCCATGTCTGAGTATGCATAAGCCTTGATAGATGCGATTAATGAATAGGCTAGAACAACATCCAAGCGAGCTAAGGCCGTTGTGGCAAAGAGAGAAGAACAATCTCAAGCACAAGAGACTATCCAGAAAGCAATCTCAAAGATGGCCGGACAATAGAGGTCAGAGTTGGCTTCTCGATTTATAAGGCAACAATCTAATGAGCTCCGGAGATAACTATCTATTGAGTCAGGCAGCTCCCCATGAAATTCCTCGCAGCTGTGTGGATCTCACCTCTCCCCAGACAGTTGAAAGACAATATCTTCCTCCCTATAGGAGAGAAAAGGAAACTTCGACAAATTTCAATGGAGTAATCATTCCCATCCTGTTAAAACAATGGCTCCCAAAAGGGTGTATACTAACACCAACTCCTAAGCATACAACCCAGAGTCATATAATGGCCACTTTAGCCTCGGGAGGCACGAGGGCACTATTCCACCACCCTTAAGGGTAGGTATGAATAGAGGGCAACAAATTCCTCAGCCTTTTATGCAGCCACCTCCACCACCACTTTTACAGGCAATAAGGAAGGCGGTACAAGAGCTATACGGGCCTAGCCTTAGATAAGCTAACCATCTAGAATTCTATAAGCCATATCCATATGCAACAGATAAAGAGAATTCTTACCCAAGAGGGTATAAAATTCCTAAATTCTCTTTATTCTTTGGAGAAGATGAACACCCAATTTTGAGCATGTGGCTAGATTCATGCTAGGGAATCAATTAACTATGAAAATTTCCCTTATCTCAAACTTAGGTTATTTCCTAACTCATTAATAGGAGTTGCTTTTACTTGGTATGCAACATTGCCAAGGAATTCTATCATGAGTTGGTAGAAATGGAGAGACAGTTCCACACACAATTCTTTAGAGTAGAACCTGATGCTCACAAATCTCTCTCTCTTCTTCTTCTTTGTTGTTTTCTTAAGAACAAGAGAGAACTCATAAGAACAACTCTCTTGATTTAGAGAATAGTGTTTCCTTTTTCACACTTAAGGTTAGGGTTTCTCCCATAGCATCAAATTTATAGGAGAAACCTACCCTAATAAAAGACCAAAAGGCCCTCACTTTAAAAGGAATATGCTATATGCATCTCCATGCATGGTAGCATGCTCTCTCATAGGCCTTAAGTCCTTGAGCAAGCTTAAGCCTATCCCATTCTCTATATGAGTCCTTTTAGTTTCGGGGTTCCACTAATCCCGGCGCCTAATCCCCAAAATGAGGTCCCCATGATTGGATCATATCTGCCCGTTTTATATTAAGTCTTCATCTTCTAAGCGTGCAGGACCCATTAGGTTCCCAATTATGTTAGCCACTTAATTCAACTATTGAATTAAGCAAGTCATGAGCGGCATCTAGCAACACTTCATGAACCCCAATTGACCAGAGAGTTGGTGGTCTAACTGCTAACCCTTCCATAGACAATGGTCGCACCCGTCCATCCACTAATCTATACCCCACTCGGTTCAGAGCATGGATAATGTGTAGCTCCTACTAGACTAGTGATGAGTATACTTTATACTCATTTTATCTCCATATTTGGTTAATGTTTAGAGTGTTTTATCATATAAATAAGTGTTTTGATGTCCTTTTTGGTTTATTTTTTATCAAGTAAGCATGTGGGTGGTTAAGGACGAGAATGAGCTGAAAGGCATAAAAAAAAAGAGGTTATATGCATCAAGAAAGACAACAAGTAACCAAATTGTGCATTTTGGAGAAAAAGAAACAAAGTGATGTAAAACTAGTACAAAAGATGGATGAGAGCAGCTTGGAGAAGAACTCTAGCAAGCCTAGGTACCAACCAAAGCCAAATCTGGCGCCTAGGCGCTATTTTGAGTCCAATCTCATGCATAGGCACCATTTTGAGTTCAAGATCAGCTATGGTCGGGGCTGGATTCCACAATGCAAAAAGAAACAAGAAGATATTGGATTTAACAAAAACTTAAATTCTTTGACCAACTTAGCTCGTCAAAAGGGATCAAAAACAAGCAACAAGAGTTCAAAGCATCATATACCTTTCAAGATTTGCTATTGGAAGATGTTTTTGGCTTGACTAGAAACGAACCAAGTCCTAGGTTCGTCTATAACAGTATCCACACAAAGACAATACTCGAGAACCTCCAAGGAGACGGAGTTGAGAGTAAACTTAGTGCTAGACAAGGTTTGTCTCAATGAGGGAGGAAAAAGACTATATTTGATGCTCTCAAATAACTCTTCTTCTTGGTTGTTCTTCTCAAGAACAAGAGAGAGAGCTCATAAGAACAACTCTCTTGATTTGGAGACTAGGGTTTCCTTCTTCACACACAGGTTTAGGGTTTCTCCTATAGAATCATATTTATAAGAGAACCTATCCTATCAAAAGACCAAAAGGCCCTCACTTTAGAAGGAATATGCTATGTGCATCTCCATGCATGGTAGCATGCTCCCTCATGGACCTTAGGTCCATGACCAAGGTTTTTCTTACCCCATTCTCTAACTAAGTCCTTTCAATCTTGTGATTCCATCAATCCCGAAGCGGTTTAATCCCTAAAGTTAAGCCCCTCATGATTAGATCTTATCCAAGTCCGTTTTATATAAAGTCTTCATCTTCTAAGTGTGTGACAAATTAGGTTTCCGGTTATGTTGGCCACTTAATTCAACTATTGAATTGAGAAAGTCATGAGCTGCGTCTAACAACAACTCATGACCCTTAATTGACTGAAGAGTCAATGGTTTGACTGCTAACCCTTCCATAGACAATTACAGCGCAATTTGTCCTTTCACCAAACTATACCCATTGGTTCGCAGCATGGACAAAGTGTAGCTCCTAGTAGACTAGTTACGCCCACATCTAGCCTAAGTGATATTAGGATCTTGTCACCGAACTCATTACCACAGCTTATGCACCCAAAGACACTCTTCAGCTTCCACTTATGGCCAAAGATTTTTGAGTAATGATTCCCACAAGAGAACATAGGCATACCTCCCCCACTGGGAGTTATAACTTTCTGGTTGCTACTCCAATTACCTTCGAATTCTCAAGCAGCCTCTAACTATCACCCAAAGAGCGACCTTCAAGAGGAAACATGGATTGAGGTCAAAGTATAGAAACAACATCCAAGATATCCTTGAGCACCACAAGTCTAATTATACATGCACCATTACTATGATGAGACAATCATCTACATTTAAATAGATAATCCATATGATTGTATATGGCAGGTCTCTGATGTACTTAGCTACTCTTAGCAAGCATCCACACGTTAACTCTAATCAACTCATGATAAAATTTTAAAAGATCCACTGATTGATCCAATCAAGGAGTATGAGATATGCTAGTCTATCTGGATTAATAATGTCCAGTCTTGTTAATCTTTGACGAGGGATAATTTAGATATTAACATAATTACGCATGATAGAAATCTTATTATCATGATCTCATCATAATTTCCTTCATGCTATGTTATGTATCATGGACTTCATTAATTCGATTAAACATCTAAATCAATTCAATGTATGACTATCAAATTAATGAAGATGCCTTTAATAGTAAAAAAAGACATACAACAAGTGCTAAGGGAGATTGCCTTTAGAGCACTTCTCTAACAAACTCCCACTTGCACTAAAGCCAATCGCCTCAGATCTCACATTAGGTAAGTGATTAATCATACTTCTTTGGGGAAGTGGCTTGGCAAAGAGATCAAACATTATGATCATTAGGCATTTATCTTAACATCATGATCACCAAAGATTTCTCAAATCAAATGGTATCACCTTTGATGAGATTATGGTTCCTTTTGTTTTCGCAATGGCTCCATTGTCATCCCAATACTAAAGTATCATATCAACAATGTTAGGGACCACTCCTAGTTCATAAATAAACTACCTTGTCCAAACCGCTTCCTAAGTTGCCATCGGAAGCAACGATGTACTTTGATTCAGTTATAGAATCCATAATGATCTCCTATTTGGAACTTTTCCAACTGATTGTGCCACCATTCAATGTGAACATTTAGCCTGATTGAGATTTGAAATTGTCTCCATTAGATTGGAAGCTTGTGGCACCCCAACTCGGTACCCTGTGTCAGGAAAGGGTGTCACAAATCTGAGAACTATAACCTGTTAACTTATATAATTCTAAACATAAACTTACAAAAAATTTCATATACATCCACCGTAGTGGTATTTTACAGTTGTCCCGCATATTATTCTCGAGTCCCATTTACTTCAGACTTTACATTTACACTGTCTCCAAAATCTTACATTTACATTTACAAAATCGAGTCAAACTTACATGTGGTGGACTCCTATAGTTGTGTTGGCCCTACTATATGCGGAATATCATGGACGTCCTCTTCGGTACCTACACGGATAAACTCCCATGCTAAGCTTTTTAGCTTAGTGGGAATCCATAAATATGGACTACCACTATAACGATCGTCACAATACTTCATAACATTTTATTCATATTATATATTAATTCTCATATCATTATAATTCAATTACATATTGCATTTCATATCATCTTCATGTTTCACGCCTTTTATAAACATTCCAAAAATTTCATCTCATCTTATGTCATGCTTGCATATTCCAAAGAAGTGGATAGAAAGAAATGTATGTACCCGAGGGTACTATCATTGTACAAGATAGTGATCTCTATCTATACTGTACTGTATGACCCAAACAGGGCCGTTGTAATGACCCAAACGGAGCCGCTGTAATGACCCAAACGGGGCCAATTATATCTGTATGTTGCAGCATCTATATCCTTAATAGGCATGCCTACTTATCAATCTACTCGAACATGCAATCAAAGTTTATTAAGTTTTTATTCGAAAGTCGTAGATACTCTTAATTTTTCATATCTCATATACATGGATAATTACAATCGCATGTATTCATATGGGATACTTACAGACCATTATTCCTTTATACTTGTGAGATGACTGTCACATTTATCACAACTAGCATGCTCATATTCTCAGGATTCATTTGTTGTCTTACACGGATTCATATATAAAAAATGCTTGTATTTTTGTTCATGTGATCAAATTTCATATCAGAAACTATCATAATCATGTCAATGTACACAATTTCTTATAACAACCACTCTTATAATTTATATGCAATTTCATTTACTTACTTCAATTCCTTTATAACGAAATATTCTCATTCAAAACCATCTCCTGATACTAGAAACCATATAAGAGACATTAGGATGTTTAAAGTTTTATAGTAGAAGACATGAAAATCATCTCCCAAAATAGGACTTTGCTTATTTTCTGGGTACAATGAGTTCTCAACATGCTTCCTTCAAGTCCATTGTTCCTCTATTATTTTATTCAGAAATTGGAATCACTCCATTTGAATCATCCCAACTCAATTTATGGAATTTTAATGCCAAACTGGTATGTTTGCCCAGTTTACACTGGTAACTGACTGTGAGACCCGATTTCAAGGGTCTTAACTCCATCATTTGACACTGGTTCCTTATACTTAGTTGAAGCTACGGTACTAATGGTTTTTCTCCAATTTGGAGCACCAAAACTCAAGATATGTCCTAAACAACTGGACTACTCTATTTTCAAAACATAACCAAAAATTTCCTACAAACAGAATTCCACTTTGACGAATTTTTAGGTATAATGGGGTCCAAATTTAAATACGCTTCTTCCAATTAAATTGTTCTCCTAGAATTCTAGTTTACCTAGAAATTTAAATCACTCAATTTGGATGAGTGAAACTCAACTTATGACCTAAACACCAAAACAGTACCAAAATAGAGGATAACTCGGTAGCTTACCCATATTTTCACTTCAGTCTAAAACACAGCAGACTTAGGGTCAGTTTTGCTTCTTGGTACCTTATATACTTTTGTAGGTTTACCTCTTAGGGTTTCTTTCCCAACTGAAATGACTCAATTTGGATGACTAATGGCCAAGTTATGGCAAAAACAAAAACATGGGTTTTGGAAAATTTTTGACAACATCTCCCCTAAAACCCCAACATTTTCTTTATACAAAAATTATTCTATTGAGGACCACAACCAATCAATAAAAGCCAAAGCACAACAAAACAACTCCCAAATCTGACTTATGCCAACCCAAAATCACTTTTATACAAAGTTAGGGTTTTCCTAAATCAAACATAAACAAAGAAGGAGTTTGGAGAATTTGCAAACATACTCAAACTTATACTAGTGTCTATACTTTTCATACAAGTGTTCTATACTTATAATTTCCACATATCAAAGTAGAGATTTCCATACCTTGATCTTCAAATACTTAAGCCAAACTTATCCTTTTATTCACTTCTTCTCTTGAACAAGTCTAGATCAAGAAATGGAGAGAATCAAACACTTGGCTCTTCTTCTCCACACCCGTAAATGCCCTAGCCCCAAAACCCAAATGAAAAAATATCTCATTCAAGAGACCAAATGTGGTCTTATCCTCTTTTCATGTACAAGGACTTGTTTGGCTTTTCTCATTTTTTTTGTTTAACTTTCCTATTTTTGCATTCCAGTCCCTTCCATTCCCAATCGCACAACAACTTATTACTATTTCTAATTAAGTATATACTCTTCTTCATTTATTGCACTTAGTCCTAATGTGACATTTTACTATTTCACCCTTAACTCTTGAATTAATTCCAGGTTTTATCAATTTTCTTACTTAGCATCTAGATTCCGGATAAAAATACACATTTACTTTTATTATACCCTAAACATGTTATAAAACTACTAGGGTATGATTTGGGGTGTTACAAAGCTGGTATCGGTACACCCACTAACAATAAGATCAACATCTCAATAAATTAAGAACAAATCCTTAGTGCTTCTCAAGTACCAAAGGATATTCTTGACAACCACCCAATGACCCTTACCTAGGTCCAACTGGTATCTGCTCGTGACACTCAGAGCATATGATACATCGAGGCCTAGTACATTACACAACATACATGATTGATCCTATAGCCAAAGCATATGGGGTCATACTCATGTGTGTCCTCTCATCTTGTGTCTTTTAGACACATGGATTTCAAGAGGGTGATCCCACTAGACATGGGAACGTATCCTCTCTTGGACTGCTTCATGCTAAACCTCTTTTGCATCTAAGCTATGTATGTAGATTGTGAAAGACCAAACAACCTTTCTGATCTATCTCTATAGATCTATCCCCAATGGTAGGTTTCTTCTCAAAGGTCTTTCATGGAGAAAATTCTTGGATAACTAATATATTGATAGATCATTGAGACATTGTTTCCAATAAGTAATATGCCATCCACACATTACACTAGGAACACGACTACACTCACACTAACCTTCTTGTAGACACAAGGCTCATCCGTATTTCGTGAGAAAATAAACTCTTTGATTGTCTCACCAAATTAGATATTCCAACTCCTAGATGTCATTTCCAATCCATCAGATCTACAGAAGTTTACTTACCGCTATTTCCAGATGTGAAGCCCTCGGGTTATGTCATGTAAACTTCCTCGAACAGGTTTCCATTAAGGAAAGTTGTCTTCACATCCATTTTCCATATCTTATAATCATAATGAGTAGCAATGACTAGGACTATCCTTATGGATTTAAGCATGGTTACTGGACTAAAAGTCTCGCTATAGTAAATTCCTTGTCTTTGACGATAACCCTTAGCTATAAGCTCAGCTTTATAGGTAATCACATTACCTTCTATGTTTCTCTTCTTTTGAAGACCCACTTGCACTTTATGGGTTTTATCCGTTTGGGTGATTCAACCAAAGTCCACGCTTGGTTGACTCACATGGAATCCATCTCTGACTTTATGGCTCCAAACCACTTGTCATACTTTGAACTATTCAGAGAATCATCGTAGGTAGTAGGCTCATCATCCTCTATGAGAAATACGTCCCTCTGTTCACTGATAAGAAATCCATATTTCTCTGGAACAGTACGTATCCTACTTGTGCTACGATGTGCTTGTATTTTAGAAGGATCTACTATCACTTCAGCCTTAGATTAAGTTAGTTGATTTGTGTCTGTTTGAGCACTTTGTACTTCACTAAGCTCACCTTTGCTCCCACTATCTCTTCTTAGAAGAAACACTTCTCTGCTGAACATTTGAAACAAACAACCTTTGTTCCAAAGTGTTGTAGAATTGATATCCAATGGATTCTTTAGGATATCCTACAAACAAACACCTATCAGATTTAACTTTAAGGCTGTTTGACATTATCCGCGTCACATAAGCAGGACAACCCCATACTTTCAGATGAGAAAGATAGGGCTCCTTGTTATTCCATATCCCATATGGAGTAACCTCAACTGTCTTAGATTGGACTTTGTTTAGCACTTAAACACTAGTCTCCTATGCATACCTCTAAAGTGACTTGTGTAGGTCCACCTTGCCCATCATAGACCTCACTAAGTCCAACAAGGATCGATTTGTCCTTTTCACCACACTATTTAATGCGGTGCGTAAGGTGGAGTCCACTTGGATAAAGTTTCATCATCCCGAAGATAAGCTAGAAACTCGACTGGTATCTGGCCACTGGGATATCAATCTATGATTTGATACTGTCCTGAAGCTTTTTCTATTTCATCTCACCTTCAACCTTCAATGGATTTAGATTTGCATCTTATCAGATACAAATACCCAAATCATGAATGATCATTGATAAAGGTAATGAAGTAGACGAAACCACCTTTGGAATTAATGGATATTTAACCACAAACATCAGAATTTATTAGGTCTAATAGTCCATAAGCACATTCATCCTTTCCGATAAAGGGCAACTAGATCATCTTCACCTAACAAGCAAGATCTACATGTGTCGTCGATTCACGCATCAAATGACCCTAAGCTACTACACATGTGTAACTCAATCATGCTGCCTCTCTTATTTGAAGGGCTAAGACGAGAATGCTATATAAAAATGTTGGATTTCAAATTATCTTCCTTTGGCCATTTATTATCATTAACATTTAATTGATTTGACATATCTATTATGTATACCTTGCTAGCATGGTGCTCCTAAAAGCATGTAATTTGTACGTTTCATGAAAGCAATTTTCTATTTGATTCTTTATACATGTGTTGTATAATTTAGTAAATATCAGAAAATCTCAAGTTTATTAATGTAACTATAATCAGTATATACGCTATATATGAGATGATCAAGATTATAGATAGCAAACTAAACTGTCCGTAGTAAATCAAAGCAAGGATGTTTGATCTATAATACTACTAGCACGTGTCCACTAAACATTAAGAATGCGCACTTGATCCGGATTACTGATGTAGTGACATTAAAATGGAGGTGTTTTATGTAATATGATTACATAGGTTAGGACCAGACATGGATTAAACTCTTAAATAACATATCGTTACAATTAAGAGTTTAAACTATGTCACTAGATGATCATATGCAGATTGATCTTAATCCTAAGTAGCCATGGACTCCTGTCTATTTCAATAGGGCCTTTTGATTCATGTCATACCGTCTGGGAAGACAAGTTTCTAATACTTAAGGTTCTGGGAGGCCCATTGAGATAGTGGTCGGGAAACATGTCCTACAAGATATGGAATCCAAAACCTTCTTGAGGGAAGATGGATAATTGGTTCCCTTAAGTGTTAATTCGAATTGAATAAATTTGAGCGCTCTAATTTATAATAGGTTTATAAATTAACTATTCAATTAAAGGAATTAATGGAACCTAAGGGATAAAGATGTCACTAGAGGTAAAACGTAATTTCACTCTAGCTCTAACAGATGGACCACCCTTGGAGTGATTGTGGTTGGTATGTAATGACTATAATAATGGATCGCTGAGTATCAATACAGAAAATTATTCTATAATTACAAGAGTTCGCTTTGCATTTTTATGAAATAATAATGCTCGGGCTTTAGATTTTTAGTGGAATAATACTGGAACTAATAAATTAGATTAATTGATTAAATAGTTTAATTAATTATCAAATTTATTGGATTTTGGAATTACAGGTCCATAGGTCCCCGAGTCGCCTCTGTAAACATCAGATATGATTAAATTAACAAAGAAATCCCTTTGAGGGTATAGTTGTAAAAGAAATTGTTTCATAGCAACTATGTAGTAATTATTAGATAATTAAATGTTAATTAATAATTATTGTCTAATTAATAGCAACTATGTAGTAATTAACGTTTCGGGCATACTGCTTCAAAATTAAATATAAGAGCAAGCTAGAGAAACGATACATTTTAATCTCAGTCACTCATTGATGCTACAACACCTGTCCAAATATACAAACATGTCTATTCATCTCAAAGAATCGGTCTCGACAAAACACTAGATTATTGGTACTTAACTAATCACCCTTGGACCCGCATAGACCCTGATTCTCAAGAATCCAAAATGGAACCACATTAACCTGAAATAAACCCCATTTCAGACCCTAAATATAGCCCTACATTGATTTAGGGCGAATGGGCTGGACTCACAAAGATCATGGGCTTCAATTAAACTGAAATCGAAGGACCCTTACGAAACCCAACAAATCGACCGACGAAGTTCCCAACCGGTTCAGCCAAGAGAGAGGGCTCCAAAATTTTGTAAGAACCTTCCTCAAAGATCGCGAATCCAACAAGACAAACGGAGTTCAATTCGAATTCGAAAATCCAAGAACCAACACAACAAATCAAACCACTCCAAACTGCTCCAAAGAACTGAACCAAATGAGCCGCGCTGGTCAATTTCCAACCGGTCTGGACGATTGACAAAATATTTCAAAAAATCTTCAGAACCTTCCTTAAGGTGTCAGGAATCCACTGAAGACAAACGGAGTTCAATTCCGACCGGCAACCAAGAACCAACAATAAAAACAACTAAACCACCTATAAACTGCCGCTCCAGCAAACTTAACCAAATGAGCCGGTTGGTTTGGTTTCCCAACCGGTCTGGACGGTTGACAAAATATTTCAAAAATCTTCAGAACCTTCCTTACAAAGTCAGGAATCCAACAAGACAAACGGAGTTCAATTCCGACTCCGAGTAACCAAGAACCAACACAAACAAATCAAACCACCCAACCGCCGCTCCAGCAAACTGAACCAAATGAGCTGAAGGGAGTTTGGTTTCCCAACCGGTCTGGACGGTTGAGAAAATATTTGAAAAAAATGTCGTAACTTCTTTAAGGAGTCAGGAATCCAAAAACAACGGTGATCGATTCGTCGGATGATGAGAACCAACCAAAACAAATCAAACCACCTAAATCCGCCAGAATAGCTGTTCCAGTAAACTAAACCAAATGGACCGTTGGTTCAGTTTTCCAACCAGTCTGACTTTGCTGAGAAAATAATTGAAAATTGTCGAATCTTCTTTTTAAGGAGTCAGGAATCCAAAACGGTGATTGATTCTCAGCCCGGATGAGTGAGAACCAACCAAAACAAATCAAACTGACCTAAACCGTCAGAACAGCCGCTCCAGCAAACCAAACTTTCAAATGGACCGGGTTGGTTCAGTTTTCCAACCGGTTCGACGATTGAGAAAAATATTTGAAAAAATTTTTTGTAATCTTCTTTAAGGAGTTAGGAATCCAAAATAAACGGTGATTGATTCTCAGTTCGAATGAGGGAGAACCAACCAAACAATCAACCGCCGAAACTGCCGTTCCAGCAGAAATCGTTGAACTCCATTCACGTATGAGCGTGAAAACTGGTTCAAATGGTTGAGGTAAAACCTAAAATTCTGGTCAGAATATCCTGTATAGAATAGAGTGGAGCCAGGTTCCATTTCTTACCCTTCACATAAAACGCGAACAGAAACCAAGCCATCCCGGAAAAATCCAAAGAACGTGTCCTGAGCCCCATGTACCTCCTCCAAAGGTTCTTTCTCCTCCAATCTGATCTCTATGTCCTTTTTATGCTAATTCCCACCTCCAGCCATCAAAGCCTCTTCGCTTTTTCTCTCTCCTTCAAGCTTTGAAAGATCCCCCAATCAGTCTCGAAATAGCTTCCCATTCACCTCTCCTCATTTCCATGCAAGCCGAATCACTTAAGTTTTCACCTTGCTTCACCACCAAATATCCACATGGGTTCATGGTGGGCTGTATGTAACCTAAGACAAGGCCCAAAATAGACCCACAATACTTCCTGTCGAGCTGGAGCTTATGTGGGCCCGAACCATTAGGATTCGGGGTCTAAAATCACAAAAACAAGGTCTACACACAAGCCGTCCCAACTAACCGGTTGAACTGTGACAACCAAATGAGCCGCTGAGGAAAATTATGAAATTTGATAGAATGTTTCCTGGAAGAATAAGGAGAATACCAACAAAAACGGTGCAACTATCTCTAAGTTCGACGAGGGAGATATGATCAAAACAAGGAGGAGTGCTTGCCAAAATCACCCAAAAACCAGTGTTTAAGGCATACTACATCGACGAACTAGCTGCAAACCGATTGGTCAAACGGTTGACCAAAATTATGAATTTAACATAAACCTCCTGGGCGAATAAGGAATCCAACAAAACAAATGAAGGAACAATACCGAGCCGACAAAGGAGATACAATCGAAACAAGCCTGCGGTTCGAATTTGACATACGCTAATAAACTTTAATTTGAGCTAAAAACCTCGAGGGGGGGTCCCACTTGCCCCTATAGCACGATGCCAATAACTAACACTCCGATGACACTCAAGGAAATACATACGCACCAATGGACCATATACAAGCCCACCCGAGGATCTGAGAGCACTGTGCCTCTAAAAGGGCCTAAATGGTGTTATATGAGAATAATGGGTGAGTATGACACCCATAGAATAAATGCAAGTGCTTAGGGACAAAATTGAGGGTCTACACCTGACATGGACTTGCTTAAGCTGAAAGCATTCCCACTAACACTGAAAGACAAGGCCAAGATTTGGCTCAATTCACTGAGGCCGAGAACAATTAGAAATTGGGTCGAACTTCAAGCTGAGTTTTTGAAAAAAAATTTCAGTACAACCAAGACCAACAGTTTGAAGAGGCAAATCTACACTTACTCGGCCTACGATAATGAGAAGTTTTATCAGTGTTGGGAGAGGTTCATGGAGACCATCAGCATTCCAGTACCATGGTTTCACACATGGATGCTTGTGAATCATTTCTATGATGGTGTCTCCATCCATGAAGCAACTATTGGAAACCATGTGGAGGGGACTTCCCGAGCAAGCACCCGTGATGAAGCCACGGACTTTGGAACTATGTGGCCGAAACCTCCAAGGCATGGATGAACCAAACCATGGAAGCCGAAAGAATGAGGCCTTCAACCCATCAAAGGGAGGCATTTATGCACCTGAAGACACGTAAGATGAAAGTAAAACTCGACCACTTTGACCCGAAGGTCGGAGGAGCTGAAAATGAGAAATCAAAGATTAAGTGCAAGCAAGAACAGAATTGCCTGATCTCAACCAAGTTTGTCTTAATTGTCACCAAGAAGCCATCCCGGGAGCATCGTCCAATAGTTCTTCCGGGGCCGTAGGGACTTAACGCAAGAGCATGCCCATGTCTTAGGTCAAAATAAGTCACCTACAAATGCTCCTTATGGCAACACCTATAACCCCAATTGGAGGAATCATCCAAACCTATCATGGAAGCCAAAACCTCCTGCATATGCTCCCCAAGGAGCACAACAACAGTTTAGCTCCACCTCAAAGACAGCCAGCACTTCCACCTTCTTTCCTCGTTGAGCGTGCATCAATTTAAGTAAGGTAGTTTACCCGGTAGAGGAAAATCAAAACCCTGTTTCGAATGTTCAAACTAATCTAAAATTAAAAAACTTCAAGAGAGCTTTCACCTTCAACAAGAAATTAGGCAAAGATGCATTCGCAGATCTACAACAAATATGACAACTGTAAAATTTCATTTCAGTTGTCTAACCACAGCCAGTGGTCCTCAAAAAGGGAAATTCCTCCTGCACATCAAAAACCCTAGGGGAATGCATGAGATAGGCTCCTCCAGTGATCCCAATGCAAGAGTTGATGAAGTCAAAGCAGTAGTGACTTTGAGAAGTGGTAAAGAACTGAGACCAGCAGTCCCAGAACCAACCAAGAAAGCTCCCACATACAAGTTAAACCACTGTGGGAAGAACAACCAAATATCCAAAGAGGTGAAATGACAAAATTCCTCCTTTCCTATAGGCACTTCAAAAAAGGAAAAATTCAGTTAACCAAACTGAAATTTTAAACAAACGGCAAGTGTGAAGGTTAACATCCCTCTTCTCGATATGATCAAGCTTAGTCCCCACGATGCAAAATGTTTCAAGGACCTATGTACGAAACAGTGTTGAGGCTTCAATGTGAATAAAAGGCCTTTGACCTGAGCAAGTGAGTGCCATCATTGAATGCAAGACCCCATGAAGTAAAGATCCGGTGTCCTATAAATCTCCGTGAACATAGGCGCACTGTGTGAAAAAGGCATTGCTCATTAGTAAAGGGCGCAACCATCCGCTTTCCATGTACCAAGAAGCAGTGGTTGAAGCGAACTTAAGCCAACCACTATCACATTGTCTCTGGAATGATAAGTTCATCAAAAATACCAAAGGGGATGCTTGAGGATAGTTTCGATTCAGTGACAAATTCTACTATCCAAAGGGATTTTGTAGTGCTTGATACTGAACCGGTCGCAGTAGGAGCTAACCATGTGCCAATCATCCGGGAAGGCTTGGCCACCACGTATCATCAATTGTCGAAATGGGGTTATGCAACCCACCTTTGGGAACATGATTGGGAACTCAGCGCCTTCCACTTGAGTAAGCATATGCAACTAAAGTGAGTAGAGCGACTGTGGAAGAAGTTTGGTATAATAGATACACTTTTGAAGAATGTGCTAATGAGCAAAGAAGTACATATGATAAAGTAACTGCAGAGTTATCTGAGTGTACTTCAGAGCAACAACTCAACGCATGAGCTCAGCAAGGGTGCCGGAGGAAAAGCAGAAATTCTACCTTGTTGACTGAGAAGGAAAAGAACCTCAACATTTGGATCTCAAACCTCGTCGGAATTAAAATATGCATTGGAAGAAACAAGCAAGGTTCACGCTTGTAATATCGCCATTACGACCACCCACAGAAGACAACTGGCCGTACTCCAAGATGAACAAGCTAGTAAATTTCATTTAAAAGGCATCACTCAACAACTGCACCCATCACATTTATATTTAGAAGAGGAGTCAAAAGTCGTTAGGCAAACCACGTAGAGATCAATCCTCACAATGCAGAGGTAGTTCATCAAGTCCCGGTCATAAGGTTTACTTCATATACCCCATATCTGATAGCACTTGGGTAAGCCCAACCCAAGTGGTGCCCAAGAAGTTAGGGGTGACAACCGTTAAAAATGAAAAGGAGACAATGACTGTTCACCCGCCTTACCACTCGGTGCCGGAGGGTATGCATAGATTACAGGAGGCTCAATGCAGTAACAAGAAAAGATCACTTTCCACTGCCCTTCATTGATCAGCTTCTTGAGAGAGTTTCTGAGTACCCATTCTATTGCTTTTTGGATGGGTATTCAGGGTACTTTCAAATAGAGATCGCACTAGAAGATCAAGAAAAGACCACCTTTACTTGTCCATTTGGAACTTATGCTTGTGAGGATTCTTTCATATTTTGCAACGCCCTCGCCACCTTCCGTAGGATGATGTCATAATA
Organism: Tetrastigma voinierianum; assembly: GCA_016808115.1. Classification (NCBI taxonomy): domain Eukaryota; kingdom Viridiplantae; phylum Streptophyta; class Magnoliopsida; order Vitales; family Vitaceae; genus Tetrastigma; species Tetrastigma voinierianum. Next base: position 183,919 of record JAEQBH010003298.1, read on the forward strand.
GTTCAGCTTACATGGAAACAGATAATGGAAGTGCGATAATATGGATGACATCATCAGATAATGGATAGTGATTATGAAGAATCACCAACTAATCTTTTGGAAGTTGTCCCCATGAAAAATGAAAAGAAACTCCGGTGCTTAATCAAGTAGAAATGCCATCTTTTATGGTGAACCAAGGATTAAAGCTAGACAATGTAATTTAGTTGTGGAATAGAGCTCCATATAAAATTGAAACTTATTTCCAAACTGCCTTCTCCAATAAATAAAAACAAATGTGCAATTCTTGGCCAGTGTGCTTTACGTGAGATTTATCAAGGACTTTTCAAGATTGCTAAGCCCTTTATAAGCGTTTAAGTAAAGATGCTAACTTTTCGGAAAGACACTAATAAGAGCTTTAAATATTTGAGTCCCATTTGACCACTGCACCAATAGTGGGCAATCACTAGCGCTTGCTTTGAGGTGATGATGCAAGTGATCTTGCTATTGGAGCAGTTCTTAGACAAAGAGAAGGTGGAAAACCTTATGTAGTCTATTAAGCAAAGCAAAACCTAGAATGAAGCACAAAGGAACTACACTACTATAGAGAAAGAATTGTCGCAAAGTGGGTCTATGCCTAGACAAATCCCGGCATACTGTCAACTGGAGTATAGTCATTTTTACAAAGATCATTCGCTTTGAAATATCTCCTAACTAAGCAAATGTTATGCACTTATCCGATAATCCCCATGAATTTAACTGCAAATTACGACAAAAGTAGAGAATGTCAGGGCGCATCATCTTTCAAGATTAACCATAGCCCAATTTACACTCATAGCGCCCACCAACGAAGGAATTTCAAGAATCTCTAATGCTTGGACGTTCCCTGGCATGCCCACATTGCCAATTTCCTAGCAACAGAAGAAATTCCAACTGATTGGAAAGAACAAGATATAAGTATTTTAGCTAAGATCCATTCCTATTATATCAGGAAGAACCTTTCTTGTTAAATTGTAACGATAAGATAACAGGAAGTTTGTTCTCAAGAAGAGCAACAGAATTCTAAGCCACCGCCATGGAGAACACCTGCAGGTCACTTCGCTCCCAAGACAACAATGAAGGTGCCGCAAATCGGGTTTCTACCGGGCCTTCTTTTAAAGAAAGCTCACCGATAAAGCGAGTATGATAGATGCCAAAGGCTCGAAATTGTCTTCTGCTGACATATGATGCCCTAAACCCACCCTTAGTAGTCGAGCTATTTGACAAGCTTAGTACGATTTCATAGACCTTCCCCACGCCCCACGGGCATGCATACATATTGCTGGGTAGATCATGTATCTAAATGGGTCGAGGCAATCCCCGCAAACCAATGACCAGCTGTGGTGGTGCTAAAATTTTGAAAGAAAACATCTTTTCCAAGTCACAGCAACAAAGTTATTTATTAGTGAGATGGGGGTCTACACTTCAGAATATACCTTTCAAAACCTCATGGCTGTTCTGGTGTTAAACATGGCTACCCCCTACCACCTCAAACAAGTGGTCAAGTAGAGCCACAACGTGAGATACAAAGACCATTTTAATGAAGGTGGTGAATGCCAAATGCAAAAGATCGGTCCCTCAATTTTTTGATTCACCGGGGCCTGCTAACAACTTTCAAGACAATTCTCGAATGTCCTCTTACCGTCAGTATGGCAAGGCATGCCATCTTCCAGCTGAAATCGAAAATGTTACATGGTGGGCAATCACAGTCGAACATGGATTTAAGTGAAATGGGCTCAAAAGATCTCAATCTCAATGAGTTGGAGGAACTACGAAATGATGCCTACTTGAACTCGAAGATTGCAAAGGAAAGATCGAAAAAATGGCATGATCAGATGATAACTCGCAAGAATTTCAATCAGGGGGATCAAGTCCTCCTGTATGATTCCAAACTCCATCTATTTCCGGGCAAGCTCAAATCGCGTTGGACGGGCCCATTTATCATCCACCAAGCATACTTGAATGGTTCAGTTGACCTTCTCAACTCGAAAGACAAGAAAATATTCAAGGTTAACGGGCAAAGAGTCAAGCCCTATGTTGTTTGCCATTCTCAAGGTAAGGAGGAGATTTCCTCTCCTGATCCCCTCCATGATCGATATTCCAGCCACCGAAATGGGTTTGGTCTCAATCGAGACAAAACCGCAGCCAAAATTTTGATTTTCTTGGTCAATTTTTGCCATTTTATTTTATTTTTAGTATTTTTATTTATTTCATTTTTTAATCAAAACCTTTTTTTTTTTTTTGAAATATTCAATAATATTTTACTATTATTTATTTATTTTATTTTATTTTATTTTACCATTCATTTGTTTTTATTTTTGCAGGATAAATGTCGTGCGGTAAATTTTGCTATAATAGCTTAAATTCGCCTACTTCGCTTCTACGCTCGGGACCTTTCAAACGCGCAAATGCTCTATAGTTGCGTGTGGCGTGGTGTGCAATTGCACGGTGCGGCGTTTTTGGAAGCAATTTCGGAGCGTATGAGGCGTGGCATAAAGATACCGAACGCCGCGACGTCCCAACGCCGCGACGCTGCAAACTAATATAAAAGTCATCGTTTAATCAACGTCGCTACATCTTAACGCCGCGACGTCTAACGCCGCGGACGCTCAACGCCGCGACGCAGAACATCGCGATGTCGCTGAAGTTCTCGCTTCTCTCATCATTAAAAGCAAAAAGTGCACTGAGGCATCGGAATCGTGACGGACTAGCACTAAATCGTAGCAAAGAATGACGCTCATGAAGAAGGAAAGCCCGTGATTTGTATTTTTCCTCTTATAATAAGATCGATGTTTTACATACTACATATTGGTATTTTCATTCAAGATGTTCTAGATCTACACTTAGGGAAGAGTCAACCTCGTCACATTTTCATGGATTAAAGATTAGTCAATATATTATTCAAGTTATTTATAATTTGTTAGCAGACCGCTTTATATCCGTTAATCATTTTACATGGTGACGTCTCGTCAACATTAGCATGACTATACCGAGATCCGAGATTAGAGAGATGAGGATACCTGTGGATTCGAAAGTGCAGCAGCCTTCGTCGATTCGGTAACAGAGACTCTGATCCCGAAGGTGGCAAATAAGGTTAGAACATTTAAGCATTTCGGAGTATCGAGTTAGGGTAGAGATACACTCAACTCTACTAGCGAGATAGGCGGATACACCTCGAGAGAGGGTATTTCGTAAGCAAGATCACCTAGCCATTAATAAATCATAAATAAACTGAATAATATTCTCTTTAAGAAATAATCCATCGAAAGTGACAGAGATATAGCCTTGACTTCCATTACACGCACTAATTCCAGACTGCTTGTTTATTTACATTCGCACACTAGTACCCTTTCGTTACAACACACATCCGCATATTTGAAAAGCAAATCAGAGGTCAACACAATTCCATCCTTCGTGGATAGATATCCGCACTACTTGGTACAATTATATTACTGGGGCGCACGCGTGCATCATGTTATAGGCGTACATTTTACACACCACGCTTTCTAGCCATCAAGTTTTTAAGCCAAGGTCGGATAGGTTTAGAGGATATGTAGAATACAACAATTAGATATTACTCGAATTTTTGTTTTTATTTGCTTACAAGTGTCAACCGGGTCTTGTTGTTTAAAGGTGTGATTGCGCTAGGTTTCGAAGGAGGGCATGTTGACGAGATCAAAGGACCAACATCCGTTTATCCCGAGCCGTAAAGAACTTTGCCACGTATCACGCCAGAACAGAACTAATAGATTAGAATTCAAGCAAACATGGAGAACAATGAAGAGCAGATCTTTTAGCATTGAGCAAAACGAGCCCCGTGAGAGGCCTAAATGGGAATAACGGAAGGAACTGCCACCCGTGACCGCTTATACGCCTAGATGATCCATTCATGTTACTGTGAGGAGTTTGCACTACTCACCCACCGCTGCTCGTGCATAACCATCGAAGACCACCTATTCAGCAAACACCTCGAGTCGGGGTCGGCCACTTTACGATGCTTCGTAACATCCCCGTCTCCACTACCCCACGAATCCAAATATGCATTTGACTACTTCGCCCACCACAGTCGGCAACGCGGTCACCAGAGCACCAAAACAGACTTGTCTCATCTCACCAGTGTGATAGAGCTAAGCATTGGCTAACAAGTCAGCCACTGGACTCCATTACTTCATGGAATGATTTAGTGCAGAAATTCCTGACCAAGTTCTTTCCACCCTCGAAAATTGCACAACTCGTGCAAGAGATCAATACTTTTGGACAACTAGAAGGAGAGAACCTGGCAGAGGCATGGGACAGATTTCACGAACTACTGAGAAAGTGCCCACATCACAGACTAACCAGATGGATGCAGGTCCATACGTTCTATAATGGTCTGAGGAATGCAACTAGAACAATGATTGATGCCTCGACTGGAGGAGCACTAATGAAGAAAACCACGGACCAAGCTTATGAAATCTTGGAAGATGCTGCGACTAATACAAATCAGTGGCCTAGGGAGAAGACTACACCAGTAAAAGCCATGGGTGGCACGGACAATGAGGTTCTCAACAATCTGGTTAATCATGTTGCACAGCTGACTAAACAGTTAACTAGACAGCAAGGAACCGCGAATGCCATACAGACTAACCCATGGGAGTTGTGTGAATTCTGTGGAGGACAACACAATAGCACAGAATGCCAGGCAGGAAACCAAACCGTAGAGTGTGCCCGCATGTGTCGAGATTCAATCGTGAACCGCCTACAACAACAAGGACAAGATGGGGAAACAATCATCATAATCAAAATCAAGGCCAAGGGTGGCGAATAATCGTAATCAGAACAATCAAAATGTTTCAAGGGTAATACGGGAGGAACAATCAAAGATAAACATGCCACCAACTCCGACCGGGAAAGTGAACCACCCCGAGAAAAGGTGGACTTAGAACAAGCCTCCTCGCGACAAATGTCACTCTACCTCAGCTTTTATGAATGAGACCATGCTTAATATGCAAAGAATGAAGCCACCCAATCGAACAACTGCTGCCCTGGGCTTTAGAAATTTAGAGGTAACAGAGTGGGTCGATGGCCAACATATCGATTAAAGGTAGCCTGGTTCCTACTACACCCGTATAAACCCAAGAAGAGATGGGAATGAACACGCAAAAGCAAATTTCATGCCGAAGTGGTAAGGAATTGGAGACACAAGGAACTTTATAGAGGAGGTAGAGACTTGGTATATCATCCAAATCATCGTGAATTTCGGGATTCATGGAGGCGGAATGTTCTCAGGAGAGACAAATCATACAGAAACACCATCAAGCAAGGGACAACCTACAAATTCCATATCCACAACGTCTAAAGAAGCATAAGCTGGATAAGCAGTTCACCAAATTCATGGAAGTGTTCAAGAAGTTACACATCAATATCCCGTTTGTTGATGCCGAATGTGATGCCCAGCTATGTAAGTTTGGCGAAAAGACATACCGGGCCTTGTGAAGAGAAGATCGGGTTGATTTCAAAACAGCTTAACTTAATCGAGGAATGTAAAGGCCATACTGCAGGAAGCCGCCGCAAAAAGCCATGACCCCGGTGCGCCACTATCCTGCACCATTGAAATGCTATCTTCGAGAGAGCCCTATGTGATTTAGCATAGCATTAATCTCATGCCCTTATCCATTTTTAAACGCTCGTATCAGTGGCTCCCACCAACTACAATACACTCGCCGTTTACGCATCCCTTGAAAGCATCCTGTAGGGGTAATAATAGAAGATGTCTTAGTAAAGTTGACAAGTTTATTCCTTCCCAAAGAGATTTTACTTGTCTTAGATATGGAAGAGATAAAGAAATACCCATAATTTTGGGCGCACTGCTTCTTGCAACCTTGAATGTACCACTGATTCCAGAACTAAAATTGAGAGTGCAGCAGCGATGAAGTCAAGTTCAACGTGCTCAGCTCGTGAGACATCCAAGCAGAGAGTGATACGTGTTTCACAAGTGTAGGATAGTAGAGGCTATAGTGTCTAAACTAAAGTGGTTCCACTGATCCTTTGAGCTGTTCAGCCAGAATATCCCCGAGAATAAGGAGCGGAAGAGCAGGAATATGTAAAATGGATGGATTCTTTCGACTCCAATAAGGAAATACTAATCTCAGTGAAGGAGCTAAAACGCCGCTGCTACTCCATGAACAAACTACCCAAGATGGAGCAAAACTCTACCTAGCTAGGTCAGCATGCATATCTTGGGAGCAGCATCTACCTTTACCAAAGGATCACACGATCCTTGACCGAATTAGAGGAGGAGAAGTTATTTGAGTCCCTGTAGACTATAAATCAAGGCCGAGCGGTCTCTAGCCGATTGCGCGAATTCGCCCTTCCATGTGCATGCATCGTATTTTGCTAGAAGATGGGCATAAACCTTCGAAGCCAAAGGAGGTTGAATCCATGATGCAAAGAGGTAGTCCGAAGTAGTTACGCAAATGGTCGGATACCGGGTAAATTTTATCCTAGTTCGCATGCTGTAATGGTAAGTCCAGTTCAAGTAAAGATCAAGAAGGAGGAACCACTGTCATAAGAACTCGAATATATTACCGCCTTTCTCGATCAGCTACTGTGTGGAGGATTTGTATTGATTATCGGAACCGAACAAAGCCAATTAAAAGATCATTTCCCATTGTTTAGATCGTGATGTTGGATCTAATAGCTGGCCCATTTATCATTATTGATTGGATGGATATTTCGGCCATAATCAATGCTATAAACGAAGATCGTGAGAAGACGACATTCATACATGTCCCTATGGGACATTCGCAGATTCAGCGATGTCCTCTTTGATCAATGTCGCACCTTCAACGCGATGTGCGATGGCCATTTTCTCCGACATGCACTGAGAGAAGACAATCGAAATCTTCATGATATTTCGTATCAGTAATTCATTTGATAAATCTGCTGAAAATTGAGATCAAAGATTGATAAGATGTGTGAGTGAGACTCAACTTAGTACTCACTGGGAGAAGTGCCATTTTATGGCACAAGAGGGTATTGTACGACATCTGGATTTCAAAGAAGAGGAATAGAGGTAGACAGAGCAAAGATTTTAGCTAATTGAAAATTACCTCCACCCTAATTCCAAAAGGGATTATTAGGAAGTTTTTAGCCACTGATTCTATAGCGATTCATCAAAGGTTCTTCCCCGTATTGCAAAACCGCTTGTCTAACCTTTCCGTCCAAGTGGATCCCATTTGAGTTCGATTCACAGCTGGTTTGCATGCATTTTCGCAGCAAAGATAAGTTGCATCAGCCCCCATTGTCGTGGCTCGATTGGTCCTTTCCATTCAACTTATGTAAGACGCAGAAGCGACCTTGCGATTGGGGCGTTGTTAGCAGAAACGAGAGAAAATTTTCCAGGTAATCTACTATGCAAGCAGAACCTTGAACGTGACGCCACTTAATTACGCCACCACGTAGGGAAAAGAACTATTTATTACCGATTTGCTTTCGGCTAAATTCAAATCTTATTTGATTGGTAACAAGGTCGCGACCTCGAAATATACCCTACAGCACCCTTCGGACTTATTTAGGAATTAAAAATCCAAATAGGAAATTTCGAAATAAAACGGAGAGACCTAATTAATAATAGAGCCAAGAGTAAATATGTGTAATTTACCACTTGAGGAGATATGAGATGCATAAATCAATAAGTATTATGTAATTATGGGATTCAGAAAGATGAGGGGCAAATTAGAATATGTCATAAGTTGTCTTTATGAAAGAAAGAAGTCTAAGGACCTAAATGCACTATAAAATTTAAAGCAAAAAATGGCCTTTCATTTCTCGCAAACATGGCCTTAGCAAAACATGGATTACAAATCAGCCCTCATTTTGAGAGAGACCAAACCAGAGAGAGAGAGAGGAGAGAAAAGAGAGAAGAAGAGGAAGAGGGAAGAAGAGAAGCAGTTATAAGAAGAGCAGAAGCCAGTGATCACAAAGGTATGGAACTAACCTTGATGAATTCTAAAGTATGGATCATATGGATTTTGTATGGTTAATGAATTGTCTTCAAATCTAGGGTTTTGTTAGAATTCATTCTAACCTTGGATTTCATGAAAATAGGGTTGGTAAAACCCCATATGGTACAAGATAATCATAGAATCCTCTCTTTTAGGATGATTCATGGTTAATGTGAGAGTCATCGAGTTAGGGTTTAGAATAAACTCTAACTACTCATCATGTTTGGTTTGTGTATGGGTCATAATCCATTGAATGATTTTCCTCATAATTCACAGAAAGAATTTGAAGAAAGATATGTACTCAGAGATGAATTGAATAGGAAAAGAGATTCCAAGGTGAATTTGAAAATGGCCTTGAGGTGTATATGGAAGCATTGCCGAATCGGTATCAAACATATGGAAAAGTGGAGGAAAACACACATTCTGGGCATTTACTGTGTCATGTGTACTGGGCATGATTTGATGTGTACCGGTACACCCTTCCTTAACCGAATGTGCACAAGATATTAGTGTACTTTACACCCTCGCTCGCTTCCTGCGCCGACAAGTTTTTGTGTATTTTGGCCATAATTTCCTCATTTCTTATCCGCTGGGACTTGTTGGATTCAAGTGGAAAAGTAAAAATAGACTTCAAGGAAAATCAAACATAAAGAAATAGGACATCATCAATTCTGACTCTAAGTGGCCCAAAAAATTACCAGTGGGCCATGCAAAGCCTGTAAATTCTGGTTTCACTGGATCACAAAGCAGTCCTGGTTGTTTTGGACGTAACTTGAGTTTCCTGGTGTCTGAATCAGTGATTCCAGTTGGAATAGAACCCTAGCACCTTAGCTTTAAATGAGTACAAAGCACCTAGTGTTAAAATGAAGTTAATACTCCCGTGAAAATGATAATGCAAGCAAACTATCCCTAGTATAATTCCAGAATTGATCGTTGGCATTAAATGCCATAACTTTATTTTGATGATCCAATTGGAATAAATCTTGTACTTTAATTAAAATAGATTCATTGAAGGACAAGAATATGTGAATGAGTATTTTCATGAATGAGTATACATGAATGAGTATACATGAAGGGAGTATAATGGAATGAATACGGAATGAGTATTTGGTGAATGAAGTATACATGAATGAGTATCGTGAATGAATATGTGAATGAGTATACATGAAATGAGTATACGGGAACGAATATGTGAATGAGTATTTATGAATGAGTATATACTAGAATGAGTGGCAATACGCGGAATGAATACGCGGAATGAGCATTTATGAATGAGTATACATGAATGATACATGGAAACAATGCGGAAAAGTATATAAAACAGATAATACGAAACTATACATGAACGACTATGAATGACGCTGGCGAATTATACAACGGTACGTCATGAAATGTTTTAAGCAGGGATTATATGTCTCTCAAGTATACACGTACCATTTGAAACGAATATGTTTTAAACAAATGGTAGAACAATAATAAGGACGGATTCATCAAACGGAACTGGCCATAAATGTGAATACAAAAGTGAATAAGTGGAATTGAAATGTGATATTTGAAAACGCCAATGATAATGAATGATGACGCGACGATTCATTGAACGGAACTGGGTCATAAATGTGAATTAATTGATATATCAACAACCGCCTGACGATGTACAAAACGACATCCGCCATGAAGGCAATTCCCAAATTTTCCACGTCCCACTTAAGTGGATGCACCAATCGGCATCCGTCATGATTGGCGTATGGTAACAAGAAATGTCCCATCATGGATACCACCCGCATCCGTCTTGATGGCGTATGATATTTAATTGATACCACATGTCGGGATGCACCAAACGACATCCGCTATGATGGGAGAACCGAATAAGTGATACCACGCAATGTGGATGCACCAAACGCATCCGCATGGGAGAATCGACAAGTGATACCACGCGGTCGGGATGTAAATTCAAACGGCATCCTGCGCGATGGGAGAATCGGTCAATTGATACCGCCACGCGGGTCGGATGTACCGCTTACATTCGCCAAAGCGATGGGAGAAACGCACGCGATACCATATGTCGATGCACCAAACGACATCCGTCGCGATGGGAGAACCAAATAATTGATACCACGCGGCTCGATGCACTCAAAACAACACCCGGCCATGATGGGGAGAATCGGTCGGCGATACCACGTGTCGGGATGCACCAAACGACATCCGGCATGATGGAGAATCGGTCAAACATACCACGCGGTTGGGATGCACCAAACGTACATCCGCTGCGATGGGAGAATTGAATAAGTGATACCATCACGGTTTCGGAGCACCAAACGGCATCCGTCATGATGGAAGAATCGAATAATTGATACCACGGGTCGGGATGCACCAAACGACATCCGTCACGGGTCGGGATGCACCAAACGACATCCGTCATGATGGGAGAATCGAATAAGTGATACCACGTGTCGGGATGCACCAAACGACATCCGGGCCAGCGATGGAGAACCGAATAATTGATACCACGCGGTTTCCGATGCACAAAACGCCATCCGCGAGGGAGAACCGACAAGTACAGATACTACGTGCCGGATGCACCAAACGGCATCCGGCTGCGTGATGGGAGAATCGACAAATGATACCACGTATCGGATGCACCGCGTGCATCCGCTGCGACGGAGAACCGATTGCGATACCACGCGGCTTCCGATGCACCAAAGTCTTCACACCCGCCATACGGAGAATCGGTCGCGCGATATCAATGCGGTTTCCGGATGCACCGTAACCGCATCCGCCATGATGGGAGAACTAATAAGCAGATAACACGGTTTCCGATGCATTCAAACGGCATCCATGATGGGAGAATTCAATAAACATACCACGTGCTCGATGCCAAAATCTAAATGCATCCGCCTATGATAGAGATAGAATCGCTAAATGTATAAGCACATTACCACGATAATAAGGGTGGGATTCATCAAACGGAACTGTAAACAGAATCAAATAGCTTCATAAGTGAAATAGCCAACATTGACGGTGTAATGGGATTGTTATGGAATATGCTTTTAAATCTCATGAATTGATTGTGAATGAATTGTCAGACGAGAATGTGCACGATGCGGTATTATGGTAAATGATTTGTATATTGAAAGCATAAAAACGAATAGCATGAGTATATGTGGGATACAAAGGCATTATTTGAAAATGCATGTTATTAAGTGTGAATGTTATGGGTCTTTTGAATTTGTAAATGGTCATGGGATTTACGTTCAAAAGAAGTGTCGCTTAATTAAAAAGGTCTAAAATGGAATACTGATAAACAACATGTTTTGGAAAGATAATTAAAATGTCGGAGTAAAACTGCTCAGCTCTTGATCCGCCAACCGGGTCAAGTCGTGATTCGGTCGCGACACTTTTGGAAAATAAAATTTAATAAGACGTAAATAAATGTTTTGATTGAAAATGCTCTGAGTAAACCGCCCAGCTTGATCCGCCAACCGGGCCAAGTAGGGGATTCGGTCACGGCACTTTTGAAAAATGAAAATTTAATAAACGAAAACTAAAAGGATTTAATCTGCATCCCGCATCATGAAATGTAATTTCGCTGAGTTGATTAATGGCTTCTACCGTGATAATGATAAGAGTTCACATGTGATTGGTATTAGTTTGATTTGATCATCACATGTAGTAGATATGAGTTACAACCTGTAAAAGACATGACACAGTAGCGCAATATGAACAAGATAATGATAAGGAATCTGAAAAGAATAAAATCTACATGTATAAATATATATGTTAGGAAGCCCATGAATAGGCTTCAAGTATATGCATATAAAAGTAAATGTAAAAGAGAGCATTTAACATTTTCATATTGGTCGTTATCGTCTATATGCCCCCACTAAGCGTAAAGCTTAGCACGGGTGTTCAATCCGTGGTAGGGACCGAAGAGGAGATGTAAAGAGACAGACATTCCACACCGCCGGCATTCAAAGCCATCTCAGTAGATAAAGCCACTAAAGATCAAGCCCACTTCGATGCTCGTATTAGATGTACATGTATATAAGTAATTGTATAAGTACTGACTTAGCATATGTGTGTGTAGAGATTTTAATGGATACCACAAAGTGGTAGTTCCTTTGTATATGTGAATGACTTTGGTTAATACAAAATTATTTGTATACCCACGGTGTATAAGGGTTCAAAAATATTGTTTGAAAAAAGTAAAGAGTCCCAAAGATATGGTTTCGCACTCTAAACCGGTTCGACGCTTAACTGGTCGGACTGAATCGGGCGCGCGATGCCGGTCCACACCCATCATTCTGCCATAAAATACTCGATGACTAAAGACGCCAAACCCCGGTTAATCCGTGGCTCTTTTTGCTGCAAGAATTCGACATTGGTAGATTAAAGACAAGAAAGGCACTGGAACCTAATGGCGATCATCATCTTTCACGACAAAGCGGGCAAGGATGAGGTTCAAGTGAATGACGATTTCCGACGAAAGCACCTAATGAAGGCTATCAAGACAAGAGGGTATTCCATGGACGTGACATGCGGAATTATTTGGTAGCCAAGGTCGTCCCTCCTGAATTCAACTATCAACAGAAAAAGAGGTTTTTCACCCACTTGAGACACTACTATTGGGATGAGCCAATCCTCTACAGACATTGCGCCGACCAAGTGATCCGGAGATGTGTGCCCGAGGATGAAATGAACAGTGTTTTAAACCACTGCCACACTCTACCATGTGGTGGACATTTTGGCGGCCAGAGAACAACAGCCAAGGTTCTCCAATCGGGTTTCTACTGGCCTTCCTTATTCAAAGATGCTCATCATTTCGTATCCACATGTGACAAATGTCAACGACAGAGCATTTAGCGACGAACCACCCACATCCCATTCTAGAAGTAGAACCTGCTTTGACCTATGGGGATAGATTTATGGACCATTTCCCTCTCTGGCAACAACCTGTACATCTGGCCGACAGTAGACTATGTCTCAAGGTCTGGGCTAATTCGACCGGCACCAACGATGCTGATGCAAGGTCGCGCTCAATTCTTTCGCAGCCCACATATTCTCACTGATTGAACCCTCGAGCACCGATCGCATTATGGTACTCCATTTCCGCAATAAGGTGATTGACAAGTTTTGGTAAAAGTATGGGGTACGCCATCGTACATCCCTGTGATACCTCACCCACAACAACAAAAAGCAAAGGTATCAAATGGAGAAATTAAGTACATTCAGAAAAACAGCCAATGTGCCTCCGTGAAGGATTGGTCTAAAAGACGAGGCGATGCACTATGGGCGCATCGAATAACATTTAAAACACCCTTTTTCAGTATGTCGCCTTTTAGAATCGCGATACAAAGCTTCTGCCATCTCCAAAGGAATTAGAGTTACCGAGCCCACTGGGCAACTCGGTAGTTGAACATGGACAATACACTAGCCGGTGAGAAGCCGCCCCGCAAGTAACTCGCTGAACTAGACGATCTGTGAAACTAAGCTACAGAAAAATGCCCTATCATTTACAAGGAAAGACAAAAAGCCCTGACGATAAACACATTACCAGGAAGGAATTCGAGGCGGGACAATAAGTTCTCTTGTTTAATTCCCCGTCTAAACTCTTCCGGGAAAATCTCCTAAGTCTAGATGGTCCTGCCTTCACAAATATCAAGGTCTTTTTTCATATGGTGGTGGGGCAGAGGTTACACATCCTCGAGAAAGGAACCCCACGCTACCACCCAACGCATTGGAAGTCGTATTTGGGCGCGCAGTTCCAAGCGGATAAGAAGATCATTCCTTTTGACCGCACTGCACGGAGTACAAGTAGGCGGTCCTAAGAGCTCCGCCCCGAGCACATCGAGATTCAAAGGCCGCCGAGCTTAACGGCTATTGTAAACATAGCGCTTCAGGAGGAAAACCAATTTTTCTTGCAATTTTCATTTCTATGGGTTCAATTTTTTATTATTAATATCCCGCTTTGGGTTATTTTGGTTTACTGTTTCGTCTGGTAATCAACCACTTTTCTACGTATAATTTTTAAAGATCTCAATTCCAAAGCACCTGTGGTATATCCATCTGTGTAGAGCATGACAAAGGTCCAGAGAGATTATTTATACGAGGAGTTTATCTTAGACCTGGCTGCCAATGCCATTTCGAGCCTCTGGGGACCACACGCCACACAATTTTTACCCTTCTTCGGAACGCCGCTTACGCTGAGTGTCCAACATCGCGACGCTGAGATTTTTTTACACTTCGAATCGCCGCACGTTGATATCTAACGTCGCGACGTTGATTTTTTACACTCGGAACGCGACGCTGATTTTAACATCGGAACGTCAGCGACGCAATTTCAACGCCGCCACGCCGAAGATTTCTTCGGAACGCCGTAAATATCCCTAACGCTCACACGGACGTTGGTTCATACCACAAACACTCCCCATTTGCTTACCCTTCCTTCACTGAACCCCAGTGTCCCGTGTCGCGCACTCCACTCCAAACCCCTTGGGCCGAGTCCACCCCCTCCTTCTCATCCGGCTCGAGCTACCTTTGCCTCCCACACCGCCTCCACCCGTCGCCAAACATCTTTCACAAATTTTAACCCCCTGTCTCTGTCAGCCATTTCCATTACCTGGCTTCCTGCGGCCTCACTGCTCAGCAATCCAATCTTAGTTCGCGAGTTCACGTTAGAGCCCGCTACAGTGTCCTACAGTCCCACTGAGGTTGGTAGGGCCCACACTTTAGGCACACACAATTTCACACAGGTCTCGTTTTTTCCTGGCAGCGTACTCAGGGTGTTCGTCAATATTGAAATAGCCTAGCTTCGGCACAAAAACCACCTGAAATATTTGTAAGATCAGACACACTCTTAGAGTCGAGTCCTTCCTTTTCACTGAACCTGGAAGAGTGGTAGGTTTGCCTGATAAAACTGGAGCCCATTCAGTGAGATCTCCACTCCACTCACACCACCAACACTGTTCTCAATTAGGAATACCTAAGATCAAGCCCAAATTTCTCATCCTACAAACCGTTTCTTCCTATTTATGAAAAAGTACTCAAATCACCCAATGATTTCTTCCTACGTAAGACACTGGAAAAACAAGGATATATGATTTGCCAACCACTCTCATCCAAATTACATGAGTATATGAGAGAATTTCTACGCAATCCGCCTCCCACGCCACAAGAAGGTCTCGAGGAGGGGCAGGTCGGGTCTAATTTTAGCGCCAGTCAATCACCAATCGCTATTATAATTGATCATGTCCCCCGAGCCGCTTGATCAAGTTTTACGGAGAGATCCGACTTACCCGAGGTCACGGGTCTGACGTCGGGGGTGAAAACGGAAACCTCGAAGAAGAGGCGTTCACTTCAAGGCCAAACATTTGGCCTATATCTCCGCAACCCGCGAGTCGTTTCATCACGCCGCGCCTCATTCCGAAATGCCATTTAACGCGGTAAGTGAAGGATCGCTTGCCGCGTTCGCCAACTATGCCATCATTCAGATATTCTTTGATACGCGTTATTGAGGACGCCATCCTCCATAACCGGACGCTAAGATGAAACGTCGCGGGGCACCCTTCCTCATTTATGGCTTATGCAAATCGGTCGGGTGCCCCTGGGGATGACAAACTGAGGCGGGTTACACCCCATCAAGGGGCAATACTCACTTAAGAGGACACAAACTCGGGTGTACTACACGACCCGAGGGGTCTACGATTCCGACCATGAGCCCTGACTCAGACAGAGCTTCCCGACTACCGGCCCGCTGGACTCCCCTCGGGGGTGACCCCCCTGAGGATAATGGGCAAACCCTCGCCTCACCCACCTCCGCCACCACCACAAAGAAATTCCCACTTCCGGGAGGCAGATCCCTCCAGCCCCACTTCCCGACCCCAGGACCCGGTGCTCTCCCCACTCTGAGCGACGGCCCCTAGGACGAGACCCAAAGATACACCCGGGAAACCTCATCACAGATATGGGAGTCTCTTCACTACTGATATGCAGACGGTGTCGCCAACCAAAGCCACTATCTCACAGCCAAAGAATCGCTCCAGCCCGCCTAGCTCAGATTCTAGCACTAGCAACCGTCACCGCCACTACCTCACAGCTGGATTCGCCTCGATCACCGTGGAGTTCCTTCCACCTTTCCTTTGTTATTTCATTGCTGGGGACACCGCCCATTTTTTCGTGGTGGGTGGTGCCTGTTTTTTTCTAGATTAGCTTTATGTTTATGTGTGTGTTGTAGCTTATTTTCATTTATGCATGTTAGTTTACGCGTTTCTGTTTAGTTTTATTTACGCTGCTTATCATATAGATGTTAAGTTTTGCTTAGTCATGTTTGTGTTTTAAGTAGATCATATACATGTGTGTAGGTGTCGTGTTTAGGTAGTTGTGTGTGTGATGCCATGCTTAAGAGTAGATTTACTTTGTCGAATCCACTTTTGTCATAGAAGAAAGGTTTCATTAGATTTGAATGCTCGGGAATTAGTTGCATAGGCAAGGAGGTGAATCACCTCCTGCTATTTAAGAAAACCATTTCTCACAGCCTATCACACTCACACACAAATGATCTCAGTGGTATGCCTAGGTACCCGAGCCCGACTACTAAGGTAAGGTTCAACAAACCCCGGAATCCTAAACACTAAAGAGAGATGGGACACCATGAATAAAAAGCAGGGACTGCTCTCTGAGCCCCAAAATAAAAAAAATAAAAAAATAAAAAAAACAAAAAACAAAAAAAAAAAAAGTAAAAGAAAAACAAAGAAAAAAGAAACATATATATATATATATATATAGAATAAGCGGATCTTCCAATCGAATCTCCGCACAACTAGGGGCCTTTCAAAGCCCAATGCCCCGAGCCAACCGGTCTGAGTCATTGACTTCACCGCCTGCTACAGGACAAGATGGAGGTTTCCCCACACTTAGGGCCTTATGTTTGGTCGGAAGTGTTCTGGGGCACGCCTCAGGAACTGAATGCCCTATGTCTTTAACCAATCGGGGTGAGCCACCAACCAATCCCCGCTTACATGAACACTTTAACATAAACTTACGCACTAGTTTTGTTCTTTGTTGTGAGTAGGTATATGAAAATCGTAAACTGGGTATGCCCGATCCTTTGTTGTTAGATTTTCCCAATTAGGCTGAATGAACTCAAGTTCGTGGGGCGTTTTATCTAAGTGTAAACTAGAGGTCATTTATTTAACGCATTACGTGGTCCTCGGGAAAAGTTATTGAATAATTCGAGGTCACCTGTTATCTCACCGAGTTCAAACCAGTTCTAAAGTCAACACCTTGCAAATCCCGTGAACTCTCAAACAGAATCACAAAGATATGTGAATCGGTCCACTCTGATCCCCATCTATCGCATATCACTACCTTCTCGTGTTAGACTATAAAGATGTAGAGTGTGTGTTCGCTTTAGATGGCTTCGTGGACAAGCAAGAAGCTAAGTTTGGGGGTGTAATGAGTGCTTAAAACACTCAGGTTATACCCGCGTTTGTCTTACGTTTTTAGCATTATTTTACATTTAAATACGTATTTTTTTAGCTCAATATCTAATTAGTATAGTTGGTGTGTATGCAAAGCAAATGAGCGGAAGGGCACTTTGAAGCAATTTTGGAGCGTATGAGGCAAGGCATAAAGATGGTCGGAACGCCGCGACGCCCCCATCGCCGCGACGTTCCTAACGCCGCGACGCTCCCCACGTTGCGAATACGCCCCAACGCCACGCTGGTCAAACAATCCAATATAAAAGTCAACAAGCGCAACGCCGCGACGGGGGCCTCAACGCCGCGACGCCTCTCAACGCCGCGACGCCGCGGCGAAGTTCTGCCTTCATCATTAAAATCAAAAAGGTGCAAAATTAGGCATCGGAAATTGTATGAATCAGTGGCATGGAAATCGTGAGTGAAGAAATATGCTTAGCGAAGAAGGAGAGCCTGATTTGCATTCTTCCTTTCCATTAACAAATTAGATGTTTTACATACTACATATCGGGGTATTTTCTCATTCGCATGTTCTATCTACACTTAGTGGTGTGTCATACAAACTCGCCACATTTTCATGGATTAAACATTAGTCAATTATATTATCTTCGTTATTTATAATTTGTTAGCATCCGCTAAGTATCTCGTTAATCATTTTGGCATGGTGATGTCTCGCCAACATTAGCATGACTATACCGAGATCCGGTGATTCGAGATGATGAGGATACCCAAAATCAGTAGAGTGTACTTCGCCGATCTGCAAATAGAGATATTCCCCATCCCGAAGGTGGCAAATAAGGTTAGAACATTTGCCACTTTGTTAATGAGTTAAAGTGGTGAGATACACCTTCAACTCTACTATTAGCGAGATAGGCGATACACACCTCGAGAGAGAGGGTATTTTAAGCAAGATAGCCATTAATAAATCATAAATAAACTGAATAATATTCTCTTTAAGAAATAATCCATCGAAAGTGACAAGGGGAGACATAGCCCTAATCTCCATTACACAGTAATTAATTTAGATCAGTTTGTTTAGTTTACATTCAGACACTAGTACCCTTTCACACAACATATATCCAGATAATATTTGAAAAGAAATCAGTCAACACACCTATCCCCGTGGAGTCACATCCGCACTCCATTGGGTACACTATATTAATTCGGGGCTGGCCACGTGCACTTGGCGCCACAGCGCGACATTTTGGCACACCACGCCGTTTATTGGTACCACGCGCCACGCCATCCAACTCGAGCCGCCCAACCGTCACTCAAAGAAGCCCACTGGCCGCGCGCCACGCCCTCTGCCGCTGCACTCCCGTTCTTTTGGCCCCTCCACTGCTTCTCTGTCATGGTTCGCACACGCGGGGGCATCGGGACCTCGGCCCAGGTTCGTGTCTGAAGACTGGCCAAATAATAGTTGCCCACTCGGGGGCCATCTGGCCACTCTTTGGCTCAGGATACAGAGGCACCTCCTGCATTGACTCTTGATGTAGCTGGGGATGCAAAAAGTCCAGCCTCTCGTCGCTATTCTGGGAGCGGGGCTCGTGGTTTTGAGCCCCCATCCAGCGAGACACACTCCCGGTGGGATCCGCCCCTCTCCTGTGCATCCGCTACCACCCCGGAGGGCCCGCCTTCAAAGCGGGCCCGGACATCTGGCCCGGGGGAGTCTTCACGTCCTAGGCCCGAGCCTTCGCCTCCTCCTCCACCTGCTCGCAGTCTGGTCGCCCCGCTATCGCCACCGACACAGGATCAGCGCCAAATGTTTAGTCAGGGTCTGACACCGGAACCCGACTGAGTCGGCACACTCACAGTAGAGTCTCATATTCATGATATATCGACACCGGCAACGGACCCGGCGGCCCGCAGATTTGATGCGACTGGTCTAGAGGTATTCCCTCGCCGCCGGCTTATGTCCCGAGAGGCAGCTATCCCCGGGTGTTACTTGAGTTTTATCATACTACACATCCCCGGAGGTCCGATCCGAGAGTATGTTTTCCGGTTTCAGCATAGATGGCCGTCCCGGTATTCCGCGAGCCCCACATCACCGGCCGCTTGCGCCGCCAAGAGTTATGGCAACCCACAGACATGGGCGCTGGCCTCATCCATCGCCTAAAGAGATGATTCGCTCTCTATCTCGACACCGCAAATGATCTATACTTTTTCCCCTCGCAGCCTCTCCCTCAAGCAGATGTTCTCGCGGACCACGTACTTTGTCCAACTGTCTCCCACTCGCAAAGACATTATTTACAACAAGCAGAGGAGATATTCTCGAGGCCTGCACGATATCCGAAGGGTACGGTCTGTCCGCAGGAGTTGGCGCACGCTTTACTTCACTTCGAGGAGAGGTCCACCGCAAGGACCTGGCTCGGGCGGAGGCTATTCCACTATTGATGTCGAGGTTACTATGCCACGTCTTGGAGCATCTTAGGTTCCCGGAGGAGCCAAGCATGTAGCGGCCTGTCCTCGCATCTTATCCCGTGAGTTTTAATCTTTGCTCCATGCCGCCCTTTCTCTACACTGCCAGGAGTGAGCAGAGGATGACTAAGCACCACTCCTAGGGGTGGAGCAACCTCGCCCCGCCCTCAAGATCCATCCGCCCTAGTTCTTCTGAGTCCCGCCCTACCTCCCTCCTCCCCGAGACTGCGTGCCCGTCCCTCCACGTCGAGAGCCACCCGAGCACATTCCTACCACTTCTAGGATTTATCGATGTCACGGATGCTGGGTTCCACACTTACTACACACATCGGTGAGATTCTCTTAGCGGTCGTCGCACAAAGACTTGTAGAGCCGGATGCAGGCTCTGCCGAGGTCACTCTCGCGCAAAATCAGGCCATACTTCTTCAGATACAGAGCTACCTTGGTCTCCCCACCAGCAGTCACAGCTGATAGCCTATACAACTCCACTAATTACTCATGATCAACAGTTTCAAGCCTCGCAGCCTCTCGCCGGATATGTCAGCGTACGCAGTGAGCTTTCCGCATCCACTGCATTCCACACCACCCGCAGAGTGAGGTGGTCGTGACTCCCTCTCTAGCTCTATCCCTAACCCGGAGGACACTGCTATACTTTGTCGGGTGTGGAGAGAAACACATACGCGCCTGCTGGCATTTATAGTACTTATGTTTGGTTTTGTTCATACTTGTGTTGTTTTAGCTTCTTTATCAACGCCTACTAGTTTTTTAAATTATTTGTATGTATGTATTAGCCAATAGTAGGCAGTGGTTTATTTTGTTTAGCTATATGTATAGTGTTTTTCACGATAAAGCTTCATAGATTTCAGCCCTTTTGGTTATATTAAAAGCTTTATAGCAGTATTTACATTTTCTACTTTTGCACCAACAATTATTTTATTTTTATTTTTATTTTACTTAACTTTTGTATATGCATAATGTTTAGCCTTGCAGTGTGTTGAACTTAAACCTTTTCCACACGGCAAACGTTAGAGGAACCTATGCCGAGTCGAAAGTGGCTCGACTAGTCAAATTTCACAGAGATACCCCGGCTTCTTCCGTCTTTAGCTCGCCACACACCAAAGCACGCAGGGTCTCAATGATAGGCTAAGAAACAAAGACAAAACCCCGCGATGCAAACCCCCACTGTGTCGTTTACTCCATTGAATATGTCAAGGACTTCATGAATACAATGTGTGTCTTCCAAAAAAAAAAAAAAAAAGTGAAAAGAAAAGAAAAGAATTGAATCGCATTGCTTTGCCTTGAAACCCAAGCACGGTCCGAGGGGTATATGGCGAAAGCCTTTAAAGCCCGGTGCCCTAAACCTTCACTGGTTGGGAGTCGCCGACTTTGTGTTCGCTACACGGGTGGATGGGTGGAGGTTAGCGTAGTCAGAAAGGCCGGGAGGCCTAAATCATTGGGAGTCCGGTGAAACCTATAGAGTTTGTGGTCGAAGATCCTCATGGCTTGATGCCCTAAACCACTAGTTGGGAGTCGCTTGCTAATCCGCTACACCTGACTTCGTGAAGTCGAGCCCTCAAGACGTGACCCTACAACGCCAGAAAAAGAATCCTGTAATAAAGGGCGTCCCGACCTATTTAGGTTGTTAACACACAAGGTTATGGCATTAGCCTGCTGGGGTATGGGTTTTGGCCAGCCGTAGGGGCCATGATTAAGACTCGATCAAACAAACCCGTAGCTTTTTGTAGAAGCGCCTCGGTTCATTTCGAGGAGGGCTTGTCACGCCAACGCGGTATAGTTACCTTTCGAGACGGGTCTTAGCTTAGGTTTTCGTGATTCCTTTACATCGCAGTTATGCATTACTTTTACAAACCTTTCGACCTCACATGTTTTTGTTCTCTCGCGGTTGATTATTTCTGCATTGCTACGGATTCAGCAATGTGTCGGTTGGGGGGTGATTAGTACCTTAAAAAGTGCTATTTCTAACCCTAATAAGATAGGTTCTAAGTACTTTTTGTGCAATTAATCATATTAATTAACCCAATTGACACGTGTAGGTCCCTTGTACTAATGATTGTATTTCCGAGAGGTCAAGCTAGGTGCTTTTGCAGGTGTCTGACAAACCTATCCTACCATGTCGGGTTGCTATTATCGACCTGAGCTGATTTACACCGGCAGTTCATATGATTTATATTCGATTACATCAAGCCGGGAATGAAGTAATTGAAGATAAAACAAGCTGGATGCAGGCTAGAATATGCAGGATGCAAGCAGGAGAAGACAAGGAAATTTTGGTAGAATAGCGAAATTTTCGCTAAAATAGCGAAATTTTAGCTAGAATAGCAAAATTTTCGCTAGAATAGCGAAATTTTCGCTATGTAGTGCAATTTCGCTACATAGCGAAATTTCACTACATAAAGAAATTTTCGCAATAATAGCGAAATTTTCGAAATTATAGCAAAATTTTCGCTATGTGGTGCAATTTCGCTACATAGAGAAATTTCTCTATGCTAGCGAAAATTTTCAAGCAGATAGCGAAATTCCTTCTCTTCCTCCTCCCAGCTGTCATAGCTAAATTTTCTGCTTCTGTTTTTGTGTACAAACAACCCTTCTCGCTTGGTTTTCTCCTTTTCTACCCTCACTCCAATTATACTATTTAGGATAGATTAGTATTTTCACCCGGCTTAAAAAGGGGCTATATGTTTCATTTTATGAAACGAATTTGTAACCTAACTTTAATTCTAAGGTACTCCATTACGGGCCCCCGCCCCATTTTCTCTCTCTTTCTCTCTCTTCTTTTCTCACTTTCTAGGTGGTAACCAAACAAGCCACCCTTGGAGATGACACCCGAAAGGATGTTGGCTAAAGCCTCCAAACCTTGAAGAGGAGGGCTGCTAGGCTCGCCTTGGGCTTAGGTTTACAAGGATCCCCCATTTCTCACGGCGCCATCGGTATTTATGTTTCAAACTTTCAAAACCAGGTTTAAAAGCCATCGGATGTACTTCTTCCTAATACTTGGCGTTTGAAGCCGCTGTATCCCGTAACGGCTGACACCCGCTATCCGCTTAAGTTGTCACTATGTTTCATCGTGGTAGGTGCCAGAATGCTATAGACTTCAACCACCCGCAGAACGCTAATGCTCAGCAGAATGCTATGTTTCAGTTGAAGAAAGTGCATCTATGGTTGGTTTCTAAAGTTAAACAAAGATCCTAAGGCAAACACTATAGGTCATTTGCTCCCACGCGAGGAAAACAACCCGAGGACACCTTACAACCCTATCGGAGGCCAAACTAAAGTGGCCTAAAACTCAAGGTCTTCTTTACTTATTTCAAATTAGCCTTCTGAAGCTAATATAGTGACACAACCATTACTTTTTATATAAATCCAAATCAAACAAAAAGCCCCACATTTTGAATCATTATACAAATCATTTGTAAGACTTAAAACCTTTCCTGTTGTTCGGATCCAGAGCCAGCTACGCCGTAGTAGTTTTACTACGACGCAGGAGTGAATCAGTATAAATTCTGTTGATCCAACCCTATTGCGTACCTAATCACTCATGCCAGAGGGTCGCTAATGAAGAAGACCACGGACCAAGCATAAGGAGATTTTATGATGCCTTACTACACAAATCATGGCTCAGAGAAGACTTTATACCAGTTGAAGGCCATATGCACAGATAACGAGGTTCTCAATAATCTGGTTACTCATGTCGTACAATGATACAAACAACTGAATGTTGCATGTTAGAAGGTACCCGCGATCGTGATTAGTGCCACAAAGAGGGTGCTTAACTGCAACAAATGATAATTAGCTCTTCCTATCGCGTAGCAAAGCTACTACGCAGGCCGCCTCTCAGGGCCTAACTCAGTGGATGGGTTTTCTTGCACAAATGACTACCGTGGAGTTCAAAATGGTGAATTTCGGGCTTGATTTTAAGGTTTGATGAAAAAATAAAGGAGGGTTGATTGTTAGTAGGCCGAAAAATAAAATAAAGAGAAAAATGTAAAATAGAACCCTCATGTTAGGCCACCTGGGTCGATTCCCAGCGTACCCTGTGGTCCTTCTCGTGTTGGGGAGACATTTGACATATAGTCATTTCCTCGAACCGATTCTCATTTAGCTTTTTGTAAACCTAACCCTTAATAATTATCCTTGAAAACATCCATCGCCATCAATGCTCTCACATAGCAAACGCAAATCACTTTACTCACTTCACAATGGATCATAAATGATAACTAACAAACATTCTAATGGATCTAACATTATGCATCCAATGAGCCCAAAATATTACTACAATAAATCCATTCAATGAGAGACTAAAAAGGGATGCAGAAAACTCTAATGTTAAAAGGAGAACATGCATCAGTTGACTACCCGTTGCGGAAAACAGGAACCTCCCAAAGAGAAATTTCGATTCAGACCAATGAAATCTTTCCACTAAGGAGGGAAGGGAGCCTGAGCTTCAACCATCCTCCGAGTTGTCATCCTCGGAGGGTGTTTTGTTGCCCAAAAAATAGAAAAGAAAATGAAAGAAAAGGGAGAGAAAGAAGAAAAACGAGCCGAAAGCTTTGGCTCCTAAATTTTGGCTGACAAGTGTTTTTCAGACGGTTGCCTGGGGATTTTGTAGTCAAAGCCCTCATAAATTACAAAAATAACCTCTCCAAAACGATACAATGGGGGCAAGTGGAAGAAGACCAAAGCAAAAAACGGCAAAGAAGAAGGAACAAAGTGGTCGAGGCATGAACAAGGTATCGTGAGGGCGAATGCTGGCAAAGTGGGATGCAATTTCGCAGCCGCCCCGCCTTCTCTTGCATTTTCTGGCTCTTCTTTCCTTATGGTCTCCTACCGTAATGCTGAGTTTGACTCCAAATTCTTCGTGCTTGGATCGACTCAAAGTACCCCCTGCATAAATAGCACACAAAAACTTCAAAATTGCCACAAAATGCGACAAGAGAATAATAGGGACCTTTAATGTGTAAATCAAGACTACACCCATTAGTACAAAGTGCTCAAAACCTGTAATAAATGTGGTTCAAAATACCACTTTGGGCACTAATCGAATGCCATATAGACTCAACCCATGGAGTTTCGTGGTGAATTTTTGTGGCGATGCGACAACAATATGCACGCCACGGAAACCAAAACAAGAAAGGTGCCCGTGATAAAGCCGAAGGTTTAATCGTAGTCAACCACAAAGAATATGGTCATATGGAGGCAACAACTATTAGAACCAAAATCAAGGCCAAGGGTGGTGTAATAAATCGCAATGGGCCGCATCAATCGTAACAACATGCCACCACTCCTCGAAAGTGAGCCAATCACCCTCCCGAATAAAAAAGTGACTTGGAACAAGTTCAGAATGCTTAACTCTCATAATGCTTTTATGAATGAGACAAGAGCAAATATGCAGAACAAGGCCACCCAGTTGAACAATCAAGGAAGAGCGCCGAGAAATTTAGAGGTGCAATGGCCAAATGGTCGATTGTTGGCGTAAAGGTAACTGGTTCGGTCACCAGCAATTGAGGTAAACCTAAGAGGAGGGCATGGAAGAGTACGCGCCACATTACTCTGGCGATGGAAGAGAGTTGAAATCCCGGCCACAAACTACGTAAGAGAACTGGAAATATAGCAAGACCAGATCATCCCAAAAGATTCAGATAAGGTGAGCAAATTTCAAGATACAGAGCAATCAATGATAATAAAGTCAGGAAAGAGACTGAGAAACAGACAAGAACAGATGAACCTGCCATACCAATTTCGTATCCTCAACGGTTAAAGAAGAGTAAGGTAGAGAAGCAATTCGCAAAGTTTCTTGATATCTTCAAAGAAATCGGGACATTAATGGCGCCCTTTTTTGAGGCATTGGAGAACATGCCGCCACGTGAAACGCAAAAAAGATCTTGGCAAGTAAGAAGAAGGAGGAAATGGTGGGACCATCACCTTAACCAGGAATGCACATTATCCTCGCAAAAGCAGCTTCCCCAAAACTTCAAGATCCGGTAGCTTTTGCTTATATCATTCTATAGGAACCGTATCGGAAAAGCCCTATGTGACTTGGGAGCAAGCATCGACTTGATGTCGCTTTCGATGTTTAAAAGGCTAAAGTTAGGGGAACCAAAATCGATCACAATCAGTTTGCAACTTGTGGACAGGTCCTACCAAGATCCTCGAGGTATAATCGAAAAATGTCTATGCAATCACCCTTTCCAACATTTCATTATTCGGATACGGAGGAAGATGACTCGCCTCATCATACTGCATCTTCCCGCTACGGAAAAGCGCAAATCACGTGCAAGAAGGCATTTGTAAAATTGAGAGTCCGTAGCGAGGACGGTGATCACTTTCCATGTATTCCGTACCCTCATGAAGCATCCGCATGACGATCCAAATGAAGATATCCTGAACTTCACTACACGTAGATTTTGGTGCGCCGCTTTAAAACTTAAGGGATGCTTCCACATCGCATATAAAGACATCAGAAGGTCAAGGGCAAAGGAACAGAAGAATATTATTTCATCCACTCTGAGCATTGGTTAGAGCATTATAGGAGAAGATGCGTCACAAGATTCTAGTTTCTTCAAGCAAATCACACATGGCGATTTAGGGACGTCGGTTTCAACTGACATTAAACAAAGCGCTCTTGGGAGGCAACCTTCGCTTCTTTTCAAACTTTTCTTTCCATAGTCTAATTTTATTGCTCGCGTTAATTTGGTTTGGTTTTCTTCGTTTTCTTCCATAATCGGTTTTTCTTTGGTCGGCTCTGGTTCAGGTCTTAAACCGAAAGTAACGTGAAGGATACTCTTGAGAAACTCACTTCCGAAGTTAAAAGGGGTCACCAATTGCACTAGGGTGGTTTTCTCACACATTAGAGACTTGTTGGAAATTTTGCATTTTGGCCTTCAGTAACGCCACACGCCGGGCTCAACGTCAGATGTTGCAACGCCGGCGGATGGCCGGCAACGCCGCCGGGGCTGAGACGCCGCGACGCTGGTAAGTCCATTTCTCGAACGCCGCTGACGCCGCTTTTTCTCCTCTAGAACGCTAGCGGTTGGAATCCAACGCCGCGACGCTGAAAAATAGCTCGAACGTCGCTGGCGTTGGATCCCAACCGTCGCAACGCTGGAAAATAGTTCTTTGCAACGCCAATGACGCCGATCTCAACGCCGCGACGCCAGTCGCTTAATCCTTTGGGAACGCCGCGACGCTGAGCCCGAATGTCGCGGACGTCAGCTCTCTGCTTATCGCTCTAGATGCCTCATATTTTTGCCATACCCTCACACATCCCTGCACACACTCTCGTCTGAACCCTCACTCAACCCTGCCGGCACTCACTGTTGTGACTTCCGGCCACCTCGACGCTCCGCCACCACTAGTCTTCCCCCACTCACACCAGTCCTCCGTCCCTTTCTCGTGCATCCATCACCACGCAGTGGTGTCCTCACCCCTACCTCTATTGGCTCCCTATGAGTTCGAATTCTATGTGGTTTGGCTCCGTCTGGTTCCCATTTTTAGGTTTAGTTAGAGCCTACAGGTCCAGTGGGTGTCCTAAACGTTGTGTTAGCCTCTCTGTCGTCTCCTAGCCAGTGTTTTCATTGTGCACCCTAGGTGCTTGATTTTTTATCCAGGCCACCTGGGCATGGAGCCCTTGGTGCCATTAGGTTCCAGAGTACCGCTAGGAGATTAGGCAATTTAGACCAGCCTTACTCCACATCGATGCCTGCAAGTATCAAAGTCAGCTCACTAAACTATGTGGTCACAAAGGGATTCACTGACCGAACTTCGACCTCGTGAAATTTGTCAATGAAGGTGCAGCTGATCGATTTGGTACCATCTGTAAGAATAGGTCCTTTATAAAGGAAAAGGGCTTCCACCATCCCGAAAATTTCTTCCTCAAGACTATTGCGACCAAGGGATGCGGGCGCTATGTCAACCACCTCATCCAGCAGCGACGAGTGTGGTACGAGAATTCTACGCCAACCTCGCCTCCCACATCATCAAAAAGGTCCAGGTGCGTGGTATGTTGGTAGACTTCGCACCTGAGTCTATCAACCACCCTATAATCTCACCCCGCCCCGCTAAGCCTTTGACGACTCTATGAGCTGGTCGAATCACCGGTCATATCCGCCCGGCACCAATGGGCGGGGTGAGTGGAAGCTTAATAGTAAAGGGCACGCGGTGCACTTTAAGGCCAAGAATTTGGCCTATATTCCCAAGGTATGGCATCACTTCATCACGTCAAGTCTCATTCCGACGACGAACGTGTGTGAGGTGACCGCTGCCGTGTCTCGCTCAACTACGCTATCATTCAGATATTCCACTGATAAGTCAAGTGTGTTATGTAGGGATGCCATCCTCCATAACCTAACGCTTAATGAACTCCGGGCACCCCCTTTCATATACGGTTTATGCAAGCGCCGTAGGTGCCCATAGAGGTGACACGAGGCATGGATACACCCCATTAAGGCTACATCTGCCAAGCAGACAAACCGTGTACCACGACTCCATGGGACATACGACTGGGTAACGAGCTCCTGGACGAGGATGAGCTCCACGAATATCAGGTCTGCTTTTGACTAATGCGGCGATCCCTGTGGTGACATTAGCGCCTCCTCCACTCTACTCACCACACCACCACCACAGCCTAACCTCAAGGAGGTCCCATCCTGGCCCTACACTGATCTAGCGGACCCTGGCTCGCTCCACCGACCGCTTTGACGCCTCGACGAGACACGTGAGCACCGAGTCCCACTACCCAGACACGGAGGCCCTCACACCACATGAGTACCGCATGGCCAACCGTGCCACCATTCTCCAATCGCAGTCTCTCCAGCCCAAATTTCACCCAATACTGAGATTACTTCCCGCTGTCACGCCACCACCATGGTGGACCACCGATCACCGTGAAGCCTTCACCCTCTACTATTCTTTTTATCGCTGGGGACACCGGACACTTTTTTTTGGGAGGGGGTCAGGTGGGTGGTGATCGCTTTTCTAGACAGCAGATAGTTTTGTGATGGTTATTTTTATTTTCATATTTATGCGTTAGTTTAGTTTCATTTACGCTTGTTTATTTTAGGATGCCGAGCCTCAGGTTTAGCCTCTCGTTGTTGCAGTCATCTCTTTGTTTTTTAGTTGTTTCGTGGTTTAGGTAGTTATGTGATGCCATGTTGAGTCGAGGGATCACTTTGACCAGTCCACTATCATCATGGAAATGTAGATATCTCCAAAAAGGATTCGTAGGTGTTGGGGATGCTCAGAATTGGTCACAGGTGGGGAGGCATAGCGGAATCACCTCCGGATATTCAAGAAACTATTTCAACGAGCCTATCACACTCACACAATGTATTTAGACCCTGGGGTATGCCTAGGGTGCCGAGTCCCGCTACTAAGGTTCAAAAACCCTCGGGAGTCTCTAAAACACCAAAAGAGATGGGACATCAGAATAAAAGAGGATCATTTCGAGTCCCAAAATGAAAAAAAAAAAAAGAAAAAAAATATAGGATTAGAATAAGTGGGATCTTCCAATCGGAATCCCGGGCACAGTCCGAGGGGTCTTTCAAAGCCCAATGCCTTGAGCCAACTGGCCGGGAGTCATTGACTTCACTTTCTATAGCCCGATATCCGACATGCGCCAGGTGGAACAAAGCAGTGGAATGTGCCGTTGGGAGCATTCGGGAGCGAGAGTATGCAGAGTCAAGTGTGAACGTCGCGACGTTGGGTCAACAAAAAAAGAAGTCAATAAGTGGCAAAGTCGCGACGTCTCAACGTCGCAACGTCAGCGCTATTTCTGCCTCTCCATCATTAAAAGCAAAAAGGGACCAGAATTCGAGGGGATCGAAGGACGTACGAATAAGGGCACGGAAATCAGAACAGCAGCGACTTAGATCCGGAAGAAGAGACCTACTTTTGTATTTTCTTCTTCTTTGATAAAAGTACTGATGTTTTATAGATTAAATATTTGTGTACTCACGTTCAGTATGTTCTAGATTCATATCTAGGGTGTCATGAACCCCACACGTATCAGATGGATTAAAGATTCGTATTTTTATATTATTCAAATTGTTTATGACCTCGTTAGTATCTCGCTTCATATTTGTAATTTATTTACATGGTGATGTCTCGCCAACATTGGCATGATTGTGTTGATATCCAGATTTGAGATGAGGATGCCCAGGATCTAATATGAGCAATTTCTACACCCTAGAACAGAGATATTCCGATTCCGTGGTGGCGATTAAGGTTAGAAGATGGTTGCTTTTAGTATCGAGTCAGTAGAGATACACTCAACTCTACTAGGGAGATAGCGGATATTATTCTCAGAGGTATCTCAAGCACGATCACCCCGTCATCAATAAGTCGTGAATAAACTGAATAGTAATTTCTCTAGGAAGTAATCCATCAAAAGTGGCAGGGAGAGACATAGCCCTAGTCTCCACAACACGGTAATTCACTAAGATCGATTAGTTTAGTTTAAGTTCAGGCATTAGTAATCTGTCACTCAAAGCTTACATTAAGATAATATTCAAAAGCTAAACTATGTATTCAACACACTTATCCCCGTGATCAACATCCGTAATTCCCAGTACACTATATTACTTGGATACCACGCGCACTTGTGCACACAGCGCATACACATCACGCTTTCGCCCCACGTTGATCCCCGCCATCAATTTAGGATTTTAACACTATTAGTTAATTTTCAAACCAAATCCATTGGGATTAGCTAGGTGAATTCACAAACCTAGGTTTTAACTTTTGGCTTAGGATTTTTCTTTTATTTAATTTTGTTTTTATTCAAAATATTTTCAATCATCGAAATATAACCTAAGCTAGATTAGATCAATACTTAGTAGACCAATCCTCGTGGGAACGATTCTACTTACTCTTTATTACTTGAACACGATGTGTGCACTTGCGCACATTGGCAATTTATAATTTCATACACGTTTCGTGCCTATCAAGTTTTTGGAGCCATTGTCAGGGATTGGTGCTTCTATTAATATTGATTTGAAATAGCTTAACACTACTTTTGACATAGTTAGTTTTGTTTTATTTTCATTTTCTATTTTACTTCGGATTTTTTTTTTTTTTTGTAGGAATTAATCCACAATGGACCCTTTCATGGAATTATCAATTGAATTGGCTCTCCTAACTCTACAACTAGCTAATAGTCATCATCAAAGGGTGAGAAGTCAATTCTGGAACCTGTACATGCCTATGGGACAAGTTGTGTATTGGGGTAACCCACACATAAACACATATGACTCGAGATTCCAATATCACCCATACCTCTCATGAGAGACCCATTAAGATATTCCTCAACCTCCACAAGCAAAGGAGCTGAACCTTGAAGATGTGATGGCTAAAATGGAAAATTTTCAAGCTCAAATGACCACCTCTTATCTAGAAGAAGCCATGGCTGAGTTGGCTAGATCTCAAGCTAAATATGCAAGTTTAAGGGCTGAAATGGAAAATTCTCAAGCTGAGATAAGTCAACATCCACAAGTTCAAAAATCTCATCTAGAAGAAGTCATGAATGAATTGGCTAATTCTCAAGCTAAATTTGCCCATTTTCAAGCTCAATTCATGAATGAGACAAGGGAAATTCTTCAAATTCAATCAGAACAACTCAAGAGCTCGGAGATTCAACTGGGGCAAATGGTTGAGATACTTTCCTTAGAATAACAAATGAGTTTGCCAAACACTCTTAAGGTGAACCCGGAAAAACAAGAGATGGAGCACACAAAGGATATCACCTTGAGAAGTGAGGGAGAAATTGAAGAGCCACAAGAAGTAAAGGAAGTTGAAGAGGTTGATGCAAATGAGCTACATGAATTAGTAGAAGAGGCTAACCTAAAGCTCGTTACATAAGGTAGGTAGAAATCTTAAGGAGGTTAAGAATTGCACTACTCCATGCCTGAATGTCCATGAAAAATAAAGACTCGATGTTCTTACAGAAAAATTGTGAAAATCATGCAAGTTTAGGGGAATGACTACGTGATAAAAAGATGCAAAGACCTAAGTTTGGGGGAGAGCTTAAGAGGTCATCATAACAATGATATGCCAAAGTTATTACAACTATTTAATAAAATGAAAAACATATAGCTTTAGTAAACTAAAGCTCCCAAATATCCATTTAAATCACCTTATCTGTTTCACATTTACAAGCTTAATAATCTATTATCCCAAGGCCAGAATGTTCAATATGAGAGATGAGGCCAAACAAGTCATGATTTACATACACCCATCACAGTGGGAGCAGAGAGATCCCCATTCTCAACCAAAGTTATTCAATTCCACATCCAACTCCAGAATTTACTGAAAAGCTGAAAGATCAGCACACATACATATTCTTAGAACTTTTAGTCAAGTTGCCCAACCACAACAATATTATTTTAAATAATTAAAAGTTTTCAAAGTGTTGTATAAACATGTGTCCCTTGGTGCAAATTATCTATCTGTTTTCCAATGTTGTCAAAGATTTATATTTGCATAAGGAAAATGATTGTTTCTTTCTCATACAAACAAAGTCAAATGCTTGAGAGTAATCCATTAACATTTTTACTATTTTTTCATGTAATATGCAACTGAATGCTTAGATTCACATTCATTGATCTCTGAGAAATCTCAATGTCTCCATTTCTTATGTTTATGTGTTTAATAAAAATAAATAAAGATTGTTGTTTTTCAAGTCAATGTGTTGCTGATTTGTTGACATCTGGCCCACCACATAAGAGTTAATCGTCACACGAGATTAACAAAAATAATCGCAAGGAGTTGTTGCACCCGAAGAGTACATACAAGCTTCCCGCCAGATTTGATATAACCTGGGTTTCACACGCGAGGTTTATTGTTCACACATATCAAGTTCGTCGTAAGCAGAAAGATGACTGTGCACTGTCTCAGCTCACATGATGTCACAGCCTTCAATTAAAGAAGGTCATATGCATAGCAAACTGATTTTATTCATCATTATCTATTTTCAAGGTTTATAATATTTATTGTTAGGATATTTCAATACAATAACTTTTAGAGAGAGTGCCCCTCCTGTGGTTTCTTTCCTCTCAAGACTTGTTCATTTTCTGTATTATATTTTGATCATTAGATTTAGTCAGCCTGCACTCTCAATTGTAACAGTCCACATCAATCAATAATCTTATGGATGATCAACTGACTGAATATTCAACTACTGCAGCCAACTCCGCTTGTATTTCCTACCAATCCTCTCTACTATGCGCTTTACAGTTAATACAACATGAATATAATAGATACTTAAATGTTAAAGGTTATTTCATAGGTTGGTTATCTGATTTTGGTGTTTGATTCCTCCAATCTTTAATTAGTTGATGTTTATGTTTGTTTCTATTGTATTTGCAAGTAATATTTCAATATTGGCATTTAATAAATTTGATGAGTAGCTTGAGTAAACTTATCTCTAACCCCAACGAAAAAGTATCCTGGCATTTGGATTACTTCCAATTTAAGTTTGATCCTCTATGTGTGAATCCAACAACTCAGATCTCAATTTAACCTTTGCTTATGATATTAGGAATTATAAAATCAGCATTATTAGCCTCACTAGTGACAAAATGTATTATGATACTTGCAATGACGGAACACACCAACCGGTTTATGATATTCATTAAAGGGATTACAAATGTATTCAATAGAGTCTCTGAGGTAAACTATCTTGAAAGTAATCCCTATTAACTGAATATACTGTGAATAGTATGAAAATAGAAAATATATGGGTAAAAATGAGTTTAAAACTGATAGTGATTTCTGAAAGTCTGGATGTAATCATCAAAGATCTGTTAATTCCTAATATACTCAAAACTTTCTCTTGAGAAGTGATTCTTAATATATGGTGATATGTTAAAACATCTTCGCAAGATACACTTTCGTCATAATAAAAGCAAACGCGCTTCAATATTGATCTATAAGAAATGTGATGTTACACCAAAATGAACATTTTTCTATATCCAAAACAAAATCGCACTGATCGTTACACCAAAACCAACGGTCAAATTTCACACTGAATAAATGAAGTTTGTAAACTATGATATCATCGAAAGATAATCTAGGGCATTGGCACTGGCATCCTCTCATATCTGAAGAAAACATACCTATTGTTTGTGAAATGTTTCCCACTTGACTCTCGTCTAATCAACAAAGTCTATCCCCAGGCTAACCACCATCAATACTTCAGGTTTGCTTCACTGAATCCTTCAAGTTTGATAGAGATTTTTAAGACCCAATAGAGTCTCACACATCTAATTATTTGATACTTTACACTCACTGGTTAACTAAAGATCCATCATAAGCACTCTCACCTTTCTCAAATATCCCCATGAACTATTCACCAGCTGAGATATTAGAATCAACACATATAACACTTACACACTGGCATGGTAACTGTAAATAGAAATGGAGCACTGAATACTTAAACAGGCTTCATGGACTCACTTATTCAAACCAAAACTTAGATTAAGAAACCAAATATAATATGTTCTTCAAAATACCTGCCACCGAGAGATAAACTATGAGAAAAGAGAGAAAGAAGAAACTGATATCATATATGAGTCTTCAATTATCTCTCTCCAAATTTATTTGTTTCCCACTGGCATTGTTGTCACACGCCTCTCTCTGATCCAAAGTACAAGGATCAAGAACACATGAAGAAACCCAGTGAGGTTTTTCCTCAAAAGTCCTAGACTCAACCAATTAAGATTGGTCCCTCTCTGAGAGAGGCTGAAATGCGATATATCAGATGTTGAGTAGGGTCAAAGTACTTTCAACACAAGAACCCAGATACTTGTTAGATATTTAGTTCTGTCATAATTAAGAGTATTTCACCGATAATAATATCACCTAAGTGGAATCAGGTTTCAATTAGCTGAACAAGGAATACCACACTAAAATGCGATTTTTCTTTTTTGCTCCATCATATAATTCACTATGGCTTTAATCTAATCATAAAGATGGAACAATAGATATTATGAAACTTATTCAACACAAAAAAATATTAAAACCAAGTAATCGATATAGATAAAGTGAGGCTTAGATCATCATACCCCAAGACAACAACTCAACATGAACCAACGCAGATCTTCGCACACTTAGATATGTTGATGTTATCGGCCCAGTATACAACATAGAATAGTATGATTGATCTGATAGTCGGGCAACACCTAAATATACCCAAAGCACTCTCTGACTCATCAGATGACATTAAAAAGTCAATAAATTTTCTAAATGAAAATATCCCAAATTAATACAGAGTTATAAATATGTGCAATTATCACTCTATGATCTCATAACAGAAAACAGATGTGCCACACATGTAATTCTTCCAAAAAGAATAGGTCATGAAAACATAATGTTTGTATTAAACAAAATGAAACAACTTTACTTGCAAAATAGAACTTGAGACTTGAAGTGGAAATGAATGTGAAATCCAACTCAAAAAATGATTTGAGCCAAACACGCCTGAAGAGATCCCACTAACAAACTGTCCGCCTGGGGAGAACAAACCAGTGAGGGCAAGAAGGCGGGGCAGAAAAATATAAGAAGGAACAACAAAGAAGAAAAGATATACTTCAACTTTGGCACATGGAACCATGATCATTGAGGTGGATAACAGTTAGTCAAGAAACCAATCCTGGTCTGGAATTTGAGGAATCACACAACCTCTTGTTTTCTCAGGCCTGTTGCAAGCACCATAGTCTCACTACATGGGCTGGGCCTACACTGGTTACGTGAAAGCACTTGACATGTCAATTGCCCAGGTTCTGACAAACCTTCTTCCCAACCTGACTTAGCCAATATAACCCACAGTCTGCATAAAGATTATAATTGTGTGAGCTATGTCTGTTTCAATAGAAAGGTATAAGATGTACTCAAAAGATCTGAGCATAGAGGTCATGCACATGGAGTGGTTCTGATGCACATTGATTTATTGAGTTGATTCAAGTAACGCCAAAAACACAGGAAAAACTAGAGAAAACCATCTTTCCAGAAAATTAGGGCAACATCAAACAGAATGGTGATTCATATCATGTTGTTTCTGACTGATCGCACCATATCATCTTCAAGATCTATGATCTAATGCTCACGTAATCAGAAGGTTAGTACTGACCATAAATTGGCTCCAGTCTATCCGTTTATAGTGATCTGGGTTGTTGGTTAAAAATAGACTTAAGAGGTAACAAAAACACCTAAAGAAAATTTCAATTTCATCATTGGTCTGCAATTTCATCAGTCGGGCTATGTTCGTCAATTTATTTCAGCCATCATGAGAACAATATTGAGATTATGAATTTATTGCACTCTACCAAGACTACTGAGAAGAACCTTGAAGCAATCTTGATCTTCAAAAGTAAAATAAAGAACAAGTCAAATGTGAAGTTAAGACCTCCAGAAAATGACAAAGATGGTATACATCACAAAAATGGTTGTCAAACATTTGTCAATGTCAACTGTAGATCCTTCCGCAGACTCATTGGTAAGTATTTCGATCTCCATGAAACATTGAGTTCAGAATCAACTATTATTTGATTGGCATTTGAGTTCACGATCTTGAAGTCTGAAAATCGAATTGTTAAACATGCATCAATCGCCTGGTTAAAGCCACTCAACACAATATTGTGGCAATGACACCAACAAGTATTAGTAATCAAGAAAATTTAATGGACTTTATTTGCTTCATGAGTTCGTTTTGGCAGATTTTGTATGTCTAACTAAAACCGTTAACAAAAGATAAATTGTTACCACGAAAAATATGATAATTCGTTGATCCACTTCAAGATAATGATTATTGTTTAATAATAGATTCGTATTAGTCGCCTCAACCAGACCTAGATCAGAGGCGAACCATCTCACACTAACTCTGCTGACTGACTCTATCTATTCAAGATTTTATGAATACTGGCAATCACATGAAATGAGCACATGAAGAGTGATATGAAACTATATAAGAATGAGATAAGAAATGAGTACATTGAATGAAAAAGATATGAAATGATAAGATATTGTTCCAATAATCCACTAAGATGTAATCAATCTTTAGATCCATTAATATATAAGATGGCATTTAATAGAAATGTCCACTGGCGGATAAACTAATTCACATCCACATGATATGATATATTTACATATTACTATGTTTTAAAAAATCAACCATCCGTCATGATTGGAGATTCAATGAGCAATGCAAGCTAATATTATCAAATGATGGATATATGGATCACCAACTGAACTCATTGATAAATGTAATTGAAGAGTCATATATGAAATAACTAATGATTTATTATTTAATTTGATTTGGCATGTTAAATTCATAAATTAATTGTGAAATAATTTATGTTACTGAAGATGCATGTTGGTGATGCAGAGGAAATGATTGGAAATTCTAAATACGCAAAACAATTAGTAGATTGATACAGAAAATATATTTAATGTTAAACGCAATGTCTGAAGAAATAATATTTGAATTAGAACTGATAAATCTACAATGAAAATTTATTTATAGTTTTTATTCACGCGCGTGTTTCGCAGTAGACAGAAGGAAGACAAGATCGTAAAGCCAGAGTCATAAACAGTCATACAGATAAGTACATACACCTCCCGCCATGCATATCATTCTCTTTTAAACACGGGATAATTTAGAACAAATAGTCGAACTCAAGAAATGTTTTGTTTTGTATATCATTTTGAAAGGGCATAGAATGCCTTCTACCTGGGAATGGTTTGTTGAAATGCAATGTTTGTGGGCCTACCGCTTTTGAAAATGTTTCTGAAAATCAAACCTAAAGAGAAATAACATAAAGAAATGTTTTGATAAGATAATTTGAAAATCATCGAGTAAAACCAAAGCCTGGTTCTGATCCGCCTACCGTGATCAGTTTGGGATCTGGTCAGCACACTTTGAAAAAGAAAACATAATAAAATGTAAAATAACAAGAATTAAACGAGCGTCCCCGGGGTTTTGGTTCGGACTCGCCAATCGGGTCGGGCCGGGCTAGGGGGTCGCTACACGAAGCATAAGGAATCAAACTCATGTGTGTCCACTCATCCCGTGTTTGAGGACATAAGGACTTCGAGAGTGTAATCCTATGTGTCATGGGAATGAACCCTCTCTTAGATTGATCCATGCTAAACCTCTTTAGCATCTTTTCTATGTATGTAGACTGTGAAAGACCAAGCAACCTTTTATATCTATCTCTATAGATCTTAATCCCCAAGCTGTAGGTTGCTTCTCTAAGGTCTTTCAAGGAGAAATTCTTAGATAACCAAATTTTGACAGAATGTAAAACCGAGATGTTGTTTCCTATAAGTAGTATGTCATCCACATACAACACAAGGAACACGATAAAACTCCCACTAACCTTCTTATACATAGAAGCCTCATCCTGATTTTGTGAGAAACCAAACTCTTTGATTGTCTCATCAAATCAAATGTTCCAACTCCTAGATGCTTGCTTCAAACCACAAATGGATTTTTGAAGCTTGCATACACTACCATCTTTAAATGTAAAGCCTTGCGATTGTGTCATATACACATCCTCAGATAGGTTTCCATTAAGAAAAGTCGTCTTTACATACATTTTCCAGATCTCATAATCGTAATGAGCAACAATGGCTAGAAGTATCCTTATGGATCTATCCATAGCTACAGGACTAAAAGTCTCGTCATAGTCAACTCCTTGTCTTTGACGATAGCCTTTAGCCATAAATCTAGCTTTGTAGGTAATAACCTTACCTTTCATGTTTGTCTTCTTCTTGAAGACCCACTTGCAACCTATGGGTTTTATTCCTTCGGGTAGGTCAACCAATGTCCATACTTGGTTTTCATACATGGAATCCATTTCTCACTTCATGGATATTAGCCACTGTTTATTCTCAATCGCTTCATATATTCTTCATAGGTGGTACACTCATCATCCTCTATGAGCAAAATGTCATTTTGTTCACTGATTAGAAATTCATATCTCTTTGGAACAGTATGTATCCTACTAGACTCACAAGTGCTTCGTAAGAATCACCGGTATTTCATCCTATGAATGTCGGGCCAGCCAGGCGATTTTCGTGAAGCACAAGGGCTGCATTGCACTTAAATGGACTAACAAGTCCAAATATCAACCCATGGGAAGGTGTGGTTTTAGCGAGAATTGGCACCCTGAAGACTCCTAGCTTCAAGTTGTTCACTATTTAAGTGACTCAATGGTTGGGTGAAAAGGGTTTTAAAACCAAAATAAAATAAAACAAAGTAGGGTATGATCAATGTCCACATACAAGGACTGGGTTAATCTCAAAGAAAGCGCTCAAGGAAAGATACTAGGGTTGATTCCTTCCGTTTATGCATTTGATTTATATTTATGAAGTACTAATTAAGTGAATATATACTTATGCGTTGTCCAAGGAATGTGCATGAGGTTTACACTTTCGTGTCTCTCAATTTCTCACACCAACTCCTTATTCTCTTTTCTTGGCCCATCTAGGTTAAGGCTAGCATATGGTACTTTATAAGGCAGTGCTTTCCTCGGGAATCCTATTGGTCACCTCCTGTCCATACAACAAAGACTACCTAGCACTACGCTCTGACGACAATTCTCTTTTCAACCATAATAATCCTCACAATGTTGAGGTGGTGCTACCCTAATGAAATCCATCTAGTATTAGGCATTCCCACCCCTAGATTCTTCGATTAGGTTACCAAGTATTTCAATTTAACTTATCCATACCTTAAGAGACCTAAAACCATATTTTAGGGCATAATCCAAGTGTCACCAAGGATGCCCTAGTACGGGGATCAAAGACCTAATCCTCAAGATAGAATTAATTAGTTAAACCACATAGCTTAATCCCAAGTGAATCCACCTAACTAACATCCACACGTAAGCATGAATTCACAAAATCATTATAAAATATATAAACCAAACATTAACTTCCACAATCAGCCCTGAGGGAAGCGAGCTACTCACATAACTCCACAATTTATCAAAATCATACTATTACATCCGGAGACACAATGAAAGAGACTTAAGAGAGTGAGAGTTAGAGATACAAAATGAATATGAGATGAGAAATGCTCCAAACTTAGCTCTAAGGTTGAATGAGGTCCTCTAGTTGATGGGTTCTTCAATATTACACCAAATACAAAGTAAAATGAAGAAAAAATCAAACCCTAAAAATGGTGATTCAAGAAGAAGAGAGGAGAAACCCTAAGGAGGGTGTTCTCCCTCCAAAATCGAACCCTAGACAAGTCTAAAGAACCTCAAATTATAGGCTTTAGGAAATGGGCCTTTAAAAAAAAAATGGCTAATTTTTGCAAGGCCTAATGTCCTTGCCGAGGCGAAGGCTCATTCACCTCGTCGAGCCAATAGCTTTCTTCTTTGCATGGCTTTGGTTCACCAAAGCGAAGGCACCTTCGCTACGGCGAACAATGGCTTCACCACGACAAACACTTTCTGACTTCAAAGGATCATAACTCCCTTAATCCGACCTCTAAATGCAATGATTTTGGTCTCTACGAAAAGCTAAGAGAGAATAGAATCTATCTATATCAAGCATTGAGTAATTGGAGGCCACTAGGTTGACTGAAAATGCACAAACATTGAGGGGTGTTGCATGTGGTGTTTTGGAAAATCCTCTCTTGACTTCACGAGGCTATATCTTTTCAATCACTCGACCGGGTGATCTTGGACTCGCTGGAAATCTCAGCGTTTAGAATCCATCCGCATATCATGATTAGCCATGGGAGGTCGCGGTACAACCCATACCCATCTGGGCCCTTTATGCTCTTTGTTTCAAATGTTTTGCAGGAGCCATAAGATGACAAAATTAAGCATTAGAGCTGTTAAAAACACTACAAAATCATTTGATTGATAGGTGATTAATGGTATAAAAGAATGTATGAAAAGTACCTATCATCAGCCTTAGGTTCAGGCAGCTGCTTTGAGTCTGGTTGAGCATCTTGAACTTCTTCTATCTCAACTTTTCTCCCACTATCTCTTAGAAGAAACTCTTTGTCTAATAAAAAGACAAGCTTTGAAACAAACACCTTTTGTTCCAAATAGTTATAGAACTAATATCCCATTGTTTCTTTAGGATATCCTACAAACAAACGCATGTTAAATTTAGCTTCTAGCTAGTATGACAATATCCACTTCACATAAGTTAGACAAGCCCATACTTTCATGTGAAAAAAATAGGGTTTCTTGTTATTCCACATTTCACATGGAGTAACATCAACTGATTTTGATGGTACTCTATTTAGGATGTAAGCAACAGTTTTGATTGCATAACCTTAGAAGGACTTGGGAAGGTCTGCCTTGCCCATCATAGACCTCACTATGTCTAACAAGGTTCGGTTTCTCCTTTCAGCCACACCATTGTGTTGTGGTACGTAAGGTGGAGTCCATTAGGATTGTATCCCATGATCTACAATATAATCCAAAAACTCTTAGCTTAAGTATTCACCACCTCGATCAGATCTAAGTGTTTTAATACTTTTCCTAAGTTGTTTCTCCACTTCGATTATAAATTCTTTAACCTTTTCAAAGCTTCTGATTTGCACTTCATAAGATACAAGTACTCATACCATGAAAACTCATCAGTCAAGGTAATGAAGTATACGAAACCACCTCTGGCATGTGTGGACATCGAACCACATACATCTTTATGTATTAGGTCTAAATGACCACTTGTATTGTCACCCTTTCCCTTAATGGATAACTTAGTCATCTTGCTAAATAAACAAGATTCGCATGTGTCGTATGATTCATAATCAAATGACCCTAAGTTTCCATTCTTGTGTAGCTTAGTCATGTGTCTCTCATTTATATCCAAGGCGACAATGCCATAAATATGAGCATTTCACATTATCTTGTTTTAATCATTTGTTGTCATGGACCCCAAATAGGCTTTGCAATTCCTCCTCCAATGACCATCTTGGCCACAATCAAAGCATGTGCCTTTTGGTGGTCTCCTTTGCCCTTTAATTCTTAGCCACACTTCCCTTAGCTTTAGTAGATATTCCTTTCCTTTTGTTCTTAGAGCCTTTCTTAAAACTAGAAGGATCCATAATTGTACCTTGCCTTCGAAAGAGAAGCTTATAAAATTTTCTATTAGATAATAGACTATGGTATAGAGATCCATATCCTCATATTGCTTCTGAAGCTTTGGTGATATGGATGTGAGCATGATATACCATACTATTTCTTTCTCATCCATGTGCTTCATGTATGCCCTATGAACCTCTACAAATGCATCAAAAATTGGGGATTCTAGGAGTGGTACATCAAGGACATAGACTAACCTCTCATCTTTGAGAACTATTCTAAAATTCTTAGCCAATCCAAGAAATTAGGCCCGATCAATTTGTTGTTATCTAGAATGGATCATAGGTTCATATTTAAAGACATGATGTTGATTCTAGTAACCTAGATGTAATAAGAGATATTATTATATTTGATTAGTACCCAAAAAGTGCTGTTTTGAGTCCTATTTAAGATAGGTTTTGAGTGCTTTTTGTGTACTAACTACACACTGTTTACTGACATGCAGTCCAATTAGTACTACTGATTTTGTTTCGAGGTTGTTTTTGGTAGTTTTGCAGGTTTTGGGAACCTCAACCATCATATCAAGCTTGGCATTGCAATTGTGATGTTTTATGCCGAGTTCGTATGGATTCTCAACATTTACTGCCGGACGAAGAAATGTCGTCGAAACGTAAGAAATGCAAAAGTTGATCGACGCAGAAGAAATGCAGTATGAAATGTTGATTTTCGCTATGGCATAGCGAAATTTTCAGAATGGTAGCTAAAAATTTCCGCAGCTCTAGCGAAATTCTTCGCTATGCCATATTTTCGCTTATGATAGCGTAAATTTCTCGCTTAATATAGCCAAATTCGCTATCATAGCTGAAAACATCAGGTATAGCTAAATTCAAGCGTCCTCTTTTGCAGGATCCAAACGACTCCCGCTTTTGTGTAATCTCTATTTTGCCCTCATTAATCATATTATTTTGGTTATTTTGTACTACACATCTTGTAAGGCTATATAAGCCACCTTATGGACAAATTGTAACCCTAACTTTTCATTTCCACGCAAATTTTTCATTTTCGTCCCAATTCTTCTTCTCTCCTCTTTCTCTCATTTTCGTTGCCAAACACCTCCAAGGATGACAACTGAGGATGAGCTACAAACCATTTCTCCTTGAAGTGGAAGGCTATCAGTACGTGGATCCGAAGGTCACTGTGGTTCCCCGTTTTCACTTGTGAGGTTTTGACATTTTGGTTCCCAAATTTTCAACCTCTAGGTTTAAAGCTATATCTTCCTTCACAATACTTGGCAAGCTTTTAGGTTCATATGTATTCTTAGCTTTAGATACACCGATATCCATTAGTTGTTCTTTACGGTCACCGAGGTAGGTTAAGGGTTATATTTTCACTGATGCACCCTCTTTGATCAATACTTGGTAATCTTAGGTTCAAAGGGATGCTTATTATTAGATCCACTGAGATTCAAGAATAGTTTCTCACGTAGCCACACAGTAGGATGGGTCAAGGTGATAGATTTTCACTGTAGGAACCATAAATGCTAAATAAATGCTTTCTATTAAAAGGAAAATTATTAGGGTTTAGTTTTTAAAGCTAAATGAAGATCCGTTTCGGGAGATGACTATATGTCATCCTCCCCAATACGAGGAAATGAACCCGGGGACCTCTCAGTTGCCTTAGGACCTAAAACCAGTAGCCCAATGCTTCAAGGAGTTCTTTTTCTTATTTTTCTTCATTTTATTTTCATCCTGCAACCAACCATACACCACTGTTTTTATCACCACCTTAAAATCCAAATTAAATTCACCAATTTTGGCCTTCACTGTAAATCATTTGCATGAAGAAAACCCATCCTTGAGTTCGACCCTAGACCACTATACTGCATTAGCTTGACTACGACAGTAGGAGGAAGTTTAGGATACAAATATTGTTGATCCCGTATCACCCTACTGTGGCACAAATCAATATTGTAATTAAAATACATATTATTACGGCTTTAATGAACGTATTATGGCTCCGTCTATTTTATTGCGGGCTCATAGCCCTCACTATGAATCCGAGAGAACCTAT
Source organism: Tetrastigma voinierianum (assembly GCA_016808115.1). NCBI lineage: Eukaryota > Viridiplantae > Streptophyta > Magnoliopsida > Vitales > Vitaceae > Tetrastigma > Tetrastigma voinierianum. Next base: position 227,941 of record JAEQBH010003298.1, read on the forward strand.
ATGGAAGTTTTCCTAGTGGGTCGATATCCAATCTCACCTTAATGACCTTGGTTTTACTCAACAAGTCACCTTGGGTCAAAAGGTAGGTATCAAATGTACTTATTGCATCTCTGTAATTATCTAATCCAGTTGTTAATAACTAATCATGTACGCACCATCATCAGTGTTAATAACTCTTCACACGTGTACATCTCTTATATACACTACCCAACTTGTCTCCAAGCCCATTGACCTTGGGTTTACCTAACAAACCAATGGGCTCAGTTAAACTTGGCCCATTAATCCGAAAAACATGTTTAAATGGTTTGAACATATTCATGTAAAGAGAGCTTGTGTTTACCCAACAACCACAACTCAAAAAGAACTCTGGTTCTAGTCCTATTAATGGAAGACTTAAGGTTTAATGTTGTTTAACCGAGGGATTTCTTATTTAAGTCTCATATTTTTATTAATAAGCATGCATTTATAGTCTTTTCATTATAAGAAACAATATACTAAAAGATAGTTCACTAACTATATGGTATGGTTATGGACTTCTCTAATGCCAATTCCTCAAGCCATGAAAGAATTGACTAGGTCAAACCTAGGATATGCATGAATTACATCCTCAAAAAGAAATAACAATTTCTTCATTTAGGTCTTTCTTCTTCATGGTGCCTTCTTCTATTCCTTGGTCCTTTGCATCTTCAATCTAACCTAATCCTATGCAATCTAATTACATTTATAAAAGAAGGCCTCAAGTTCCATTTGAGGGGGATTGAGGTGAGAAGAGAAGACAATAGAGATTGATAGAGAGAGGCAGGGACTCGTAGGCCCTAAATACTCTAAAAGAAAAGCATGCATATGCTCAATTATCATTGGGCTCAATCCATAACCAACCATCATATAATTTCCTTCCCTAGCAGCTGCAAGAGAGAGGGGATCACACAGGTCCAGAGTTTATAAAGTTGATTTCCCCTGGTCATTCAAAATTAATTTTTGAGCATAATTCATAATTACCATAAACTTGTGTCAAAAAACCATAATTATGAAAATTCTATACTAAATCATAACTTGTGGAACTACCACTACAAAGGGTGTTTAAAATGTCTGCATAACTATTCTTGGAAGTCTCGATAGCTTATCTACTTACAAGTTTCACTATAACAAAGACATTACATTTATATTTACTTCATTACAAAGATATGGGCAAACGAACCCACATAAAGGAGACACCTAATGTTAAAGGCCTTCACGAGTACGGATGTCCCCGATAACTTCTTCCAAGACTCACACTGATGAAATACTCGTGCTGCTTTAAGCTTAGCGAGAAAACAGATAATATATGTGACCACCAGGGTGGTCCTCAATTACGTGATATGTACAATTCATATCATAATGTCGGCACTTCCCTTAGGAGTACATAACAAAAGTTTTATATTAGAAGGTACCCTTAGGTACACTACAGGACAGAACTAAGATATGCCTTAGCATCAGGGCTGATTGCTTTTGTTTTCTTATGGTTCATTATTCAGATACTTATCATATAAATATTTGTCCGCATGTAATTCAAGAATAATGATGAGAGGGACGCACACAATAGGGTACCGAAGGTACGCACAAGCATCAACAAAAGTGTCAAAGCATCAATTACATGTACCGCAACACGCAAATGTGAGTTTCAGAGCATTAATCGTGCGTTTGTCACATGAAACAAAAAGTGTCGCCGTACTAAAACAGAGTGTCGGTTAAATAAACAGACGTGCCTATTCATTCACTATCCGATCTTAAGCAAGCCTACAATTATATGTGTTTCAAAGCAATTTACATCGGTCTTATCAATATTCATGTTGTACTCTTAGTCAATTCTTATGACTATATTTCTCTCTTGCATACTGAAAATGTTCATTTCCAACTACAATTTTGACCCTGTAAACGAGGGTTTTAGACAAAGTGATCTTCTAATACAATGTTCCCCTATGTCTTAAGTTTACAATGGATCAAAATCAAGTCATTTTAACCTTTAAATTAGGAGGTATGACCTAAACATTTTGGAATCATTTTGACGCTTTCTGTGAACATAATATGGGATTGTGTCCTCAGATGAATAATTTTGGGGAATGATATGGACATAATTTGACATGCTTTCTTCATGAAAGTTACTTTCCTAGGTGTCTAGTTTAATTATAATTTTGATTAACCTCATTTGGATCAGTATATATCAAGATATGGTGCAAACAACATGAACTACTCCCCGTAGAGGGGATAGAATCCATATCTTTCTTTAAAACTCTTTTTCAGGGTTTTTATAGTAGATTTATGCATCTGATCTCTTCTGTAAATTCTCAGAGCTGCGGGTCTAATTTCATCTCCAATCGAATCATCCACTCAGAGGCCCATAGGTTAATTCATTTCAAACACGCTAATGGTCTAATAAAATTTTGATAGAGCTCCCAAACACCTCTTCACATCATAACCAAAACAAGATCAAAACAAACATCAAACCCAATTCAAACCAACAAAAAGATCCCAAACATGGGAAGAGTTAGAGTTTTTCCTAACTAACAAATGGAATAGTTCCATACCTTGATTTCTTCTCTTACAACTTGCTTTTTTCCTCTTCCTTTCCCTTCCTTCTCTTTGCTTGAACCAAAAATGAGCAAACAACTGTGAGAGCAAGGTTAGCTTTACCCTCCTTCTCCACAACCGTATGGCTGCCCTAGCTCCAAACACCAAATGGAGAACTCCTTTTGCCTTTTCTTCTTCAATAGACAAGTTTTGTCTATGTGCCAGGTTTTCAAAATTATGTCCCTGCTATTTGGTCCACCAATTCTATTCTATTTTCAACTAACTTATCACAATTCTACAATGGCTTGTATCTTCTTGTTTAATGACCTTGGTCCTATTATACATTCTATAATTATCCTTTTATACTTTACAAATCCTAATTATGTCCTTGTAACGCCTCAAAATAATTTAGAATTTTTATAATAATTTATTATATATCTGTGTATAAATTTGATTAAATTCTGGATTTTTCAGGAAAAACTAATAAATTGTTAACCGTGAAAAAAGTGAATGAAATGAGTATAAGGATAAGTATTATATGCTAAAATGAGAAATCGATGAACTTAAATAAACCCAAGTGAAAAATGGCAAATTTGGAAATGTGTAAATGAGGACCAAAGGGTCTATTGAGAATGAGCTTAAATGTCAAGTGAATTAAATGATAAATGAAAGTGAAATTAAGAGTTAAAACTCCAAAAAGGAGAAAAGGGGTTTATTGTGCAAGCCAAACAAGGTTTATGTAGGTGAGAAATAAGACCACATTTATCCTGGGAAGAGCACACGAAAAACGCTTGGAAAGTCAGGTTTTGGTGAAGACTGTAAGATTGGTGATTCTTCCATTTTTGCTCAAGATCTTACAAGAAGGAAGAAGGAAGAAGCTAGGGCAAAGGGTTCCAAGTGATTTGATGTAAGAACCTAAACCCTAGAAAGTGGTATTTGATATTTGGGTTAGAAAAACCCTAATCCATCAATGGGTTTTGCTCATGGTTGGTTTAGGATGACTTTGTGAATGCTCGGGAGGGATTTCATATTTTGCTCTGAGTTTTTTGAAAGATTTTTGGAGAAAATCTCAAAAGAACAAAAGAGAAAAATCAAGTAAAATCGGGCCTTCGTCGTTAGTTGAATGGCATTTTCACTGCGAATGCAGTGCTTCTCAGGGTCGCCTCATCATATACTTAAGGTCCGTAAAAGGCCCCTCGGTTCTCCGCGCGTAACCCCCGTTTCACCGCAGCGAAGTCACTGTTCACAGAGGCAAAGTTTTGTATTTTTGTTTTCGAACACCGCGTATTCGTACCCCGATAGTGTAAGGACCCTAATAAATGATTAATGTGGGTTCAAATAAGGATAAAACTAAATGAAAAACACACCGTACCTCGCTGCCTCGACGAGTTCGTCTTTAGGCAAACTTAGTGTCTTAACCCAAGACTGTTAACGAAAATTAATCGACATTCAATAAAAATGTATAATAATTGTTTATCCACTAAAAGTGGCATGATTGTTATTGATCAGTGGATTTGAGCGTGAGTGACCACCTAACCTGTGACCAGATCAAAGGGAAGGAAACTGCAGCAACAACTTCGTTGTCACGACCTCATCCAGATTTGGCGTTGGTAGCATACCAAATAAATATGAAATGATTATATAAAATAAGTATATCTTTGAAGTGATATTACGAAAGTGCATATGGACGAAATGTGATATTTGAAATCGTTTAACAATTATCAGATGTGAAGTGAAATTAATCGACCAGAACGACCAAATAATTTCGACATCTTGAATTGAATCGATATACCGAATCCACCAAAGATGATAGGATTCACCAACCGAGTCCGCCATGAAGCGCAACCCGAATTCGGTCCAATGTCCACTTGGCTGACGCATTCACCGGGCATCCGCCTTGATGGCGTATGGAATTGAAGAAATGTCCTCACTGCGGGATGCACCAATTGGCATCCACTACGGCGATGGAATTTAAATAATACATGTCGTAGGCACCAATCGCATCCAAAGATGATGGGAGACCGAAATTGTGAAATGTGTAAGCATGGCCATCGAATGATAAAGGACGGGATTCACCGAACTTAACTGGTCGGAATGTGAATTGTATATAAACAAAGGAAATAACAAACTTTGATGAGAGAAATGAGATTTAAATCAAACCCATCTTAAGAGTGTAGTGTCAATCTTCAAGTGAATTGAATTGTTGAATGATTTGTTGCATGTGAAATGCATATTTGATATGATCGATTTGTAAAGTGAAAGCATAAAATGAATAAGCGCGAGTATAGCTTTGATATAAAATGCATGGTTTAATGATAAATGCATGTCGTATACAAATTGAAGGATTGAATAGAACTATATAAACCACTGGGCGCGGCAATGTTAGCGAGAAGTTTTCTACCTGCGCGCAGTTTTGTAAGCAAGAAAGAAGGCAAAGAAAAAGAAGCTACTAGAAATATAAAGAAGTTAAGTACAGATAAGTGTATACCCCATTATACTTGGTATTATCATATCTTTGAACATGTGACATGCTATAACAAATGAGTCGAACTCGAACTACACGCTTTCGTATCATCAGAAGGCGTGATATGCCATTAAAACAATTATAAAGTAATGTTATGGGCCTACCATTTGAAAATGCTTCCGCGTAATTGAAAACCGTGAAATGAAAGGATATAAATAAATGTTTTGATAAGATAAATGAAAACGTCGAGTATACTGGCTCGCTCGATCCACTATTCAGTCGAAATGGGATTCGAGTCGCAATATTTTAAAAGAAAATTTAATAAAATGGTAAATAAAAAGGATTAACCGAGCGTCCCCAGGTTTTGATTCGGATCCGCCAATCTGGTCGAACCGGGCTTGGGGGTCGCTACAGTCCTTTTTCACATTTAGCATTTAAATTTCCGAAAAACAAAATTTAAACCATCATTATACTCTAAACATATCATAAAACTACTAAGTTATAATTCGAGGTGTTACACATCATGCTTGTTCATACACCCTTATCATGTTTCTAAAGCAATAATTCAAAGATGTCGGCATCCTAGGTTTTAACTTTCAAAAATAAACCACCACTCAACACTTTGCCCAAAGTTCAATTCAACTCGAATTATATCGTTTTATTTGTAGTCCCTTTAACCCATTGCTTTATATAAAATTTCAAATTTTAAATTCAATCAAATTAAATTAAAATCTTATGTTCCATAATTAATTCACCCTTTAAATAACATGTCAAGTGATGCCTTTGAACATTTCAAAAAAAAAATAATTTAAGGCATACTGATTTCCATTTTGGTCATACCAGAATGCATCATCAGATTAAAAATTCGATAAAAATTATATTTTAATTCAAGGTCAAGTTCCGCAGGCCTCCTTCATCAAAACAACATCCTCAAGTTTCATAAAACCCAAGGATCAAGGGCTAGAACCGAGATTTTCTAACCCAAAACTTAATTTCAAAATCAAGTGGGTTGGGCCTATACAACAGCCCAGCCTTACAGATGCAGTCACTTTAGTGAATTTTTAAAAATATTAATAAAATCAGATTTGAATACTTCTGTAGCATAATATTAAATTTAAGGAGTTTAGATAATGTAAAAAAAATTTAACACTTCCAAAAAAATGTGCTAATAGTTTTAAAAAATCGAACTCATGGACTACTTCCTTGAACATCCAGAAAAACGCAGAAAACGCAAACATGGGTTTCTTAATTTTTCTAAATTTTTCTAGAGATGATCTGATCACACAAAAGGATGGAAAAAAACCAAGACAAATAGATCATATCATCAGAGACAAAAAAAAAAATGCACAGTGAGACATAGTGTGCTGGAAATTTTGGCAATGACACCATACATGTGTAAAAACGATTTTTCATGTATGATCTGTTCTTGGATCTTGTCCAACTATTCCAGACCATTAAAACACATTTTAATCCACCAAAAAACAGGATCTCGTGATTAAGTCACATGGAGAAATGGTCGTCCATTGAAGAACAGAAAATAAAAAAAAATAAAAATGTATTCTAGGGTTTCAAAACCCTAGATTCGACAATCAACTTAAAAACCGATTCTTTTCATTTGGATTTCATCCAAACCAATTATTCTTTCCATAATAATCATCAACCATCATTAGAGGATCAGATTGTATAAACAAAAATAATCAAAAATGATTTTTACATATTTAAAAACTCAATTTTGAACCTTTAAAACCTTAGATGTCGAAATCATCATATTACCTTCCAAAATTCGATTTTGATGAACCCAATAAGGCTATGATACCCCTGTTGGGTCTCGATCCAGTAGTATATCAAAATTGCATAGTAGAAACACTAAACTTTTGAATGAGAAACCCGATCCAAGGGTCACTTGGTGCATCAAAAACGAAAAACCATTCCATAGGGTGTTTAGAAACCATTACCTTGTAGTAAGTGATGCTTCCTCTGGAGAAGATGTGTAGCAAACCACAAGTGCTCCAAGTGCAGCACCTCCAATGGTGATCCATGGGAAGAAGGTTGAAGAAGACTCCAAGGGATGGCTTGAATCAAAGCTTGGTGCTAGCCAAAGCTTTGATTCATAGAAGGAGACGTTTGAGATAGAGATCAACAAAGAGAAACATTTTCTCTCTTCTCTGTAGGATGTTCGAATGAGTGTGATGGCTGTACACTTAGGGCACACATATAACCTATTTCTATAAGCCCTTTAATGATTCAAAAAGACCATATACCCCTTCATCAAAGGGGTTAGACAACCATGTGAGTATAAGCCTGATTATGTTTATACCTCAAGGGTTTGTATCACATACGAGCCTAGATCACTCAGTGGACCCATCCATATGGCCCTAGAATTCACCTAATCCTAAGATTATCCAATTATAAAGCTCTATCTTTCATTTTGATCCAATCCAAAACTATTTCCTTCAACTTGGATCCAATCCAAGACCAAATTACTTCTTCTACACTTCTTCTAAGTGTGTGACCCATTAGGTTTCCGGTTATGTTGGCTACTTGAATCAACCCTTTGATTCGAGCAAGTCATGAGCAGTATCTAGCAACACAAATTTAATTTAATCGACTAAGAGTCAAGGGTTTGACTGCAAACCTTTCCATATGCAATATATTTTACAATGCTATCCTTTTACTTCATACTATACCCGACTTGGTTCAAAGCATGGACTATGCATTTTCTCCCACTAGATGAACTAGCCCAAGTGTATTTATCTTGTCTCCGAGATCCATTACTCACAAAGCATTCCACTGAAGACTCTTCTTCAAGACATGTTTACTCTAGCCAGAGATTCCGAGTAATGACCTCTATAAGATAGCCTAGGGTATGCCCTCCTCCTTGTATCAAGAGTGGTGAATCCTTTACTAGCTACTAAATTACCTCCAAATACCTTAAGCCATACACAATCATCACCCTACTAGCAACCTCTCTTGAGGCAACAAGGATCAAAGTCAAAGGATAGAATCAGTATCCAAGATACCATTGAGCACCTCAAGTCTAAGGATATTTGTACTATCACATATGAGACTATCATTACGTTTGAATAGATAATACATTGGTCAACCAAGGCCGGCCCTAATGAACTTAGCTACTCTTAGCAAGCATCCACATATCTACTCTAATCATGACAATGATCATAGTTTGTGAGATCGTTTGCTAGATCAAATTAAGGAGTATAACATATGCTAGTCTGTCCAGATCAACAATGTCCAATCTTGTTGATCCTATGACTAGGGATAGTTTAGATACTACATAATTACACATAATAGGAATTTCATTATCATGATCACAATTATGATTTCTTTTATGCTATGTAATGTATCAAGGACTTCATTAATTTGATTTAAGATCGATATCAATTCATATATTAAATGAACATCAAAGAAATGAAGATGCGTTTATTATAAATGAATATGAGATGTACAATAAGTGCTAAAGGTGATTGCTTTTAGAGCACTTTTCTAACACAAATTAATTGAGGTACTCAAAGAATATGGACACTTTTACATGGTCCATTAAAGATATCAGAGGCATTAGTCCTTCAACTTGTATACATAAGACTGTAATGGAGGAAGAGTATACTCCCTCAGTTGAATATCAAAGGCGGTTGAATCCCGCTATGAAGGAGGTTGTGAATAAAGAAGTCCTCAAATGGCTCCATGCTAAGTTTATTTATGCTATTTTAGACAGCTCTTGGGTTAGGCTAGTGCAAGTAGTTGTTAGATTGTCAGCTTACGTCATAAACTTGTAATGTTTGCAATATGTTTTATAAAAATAGAAACAGTCTAAACCCTCGTAAGTGCACCTGGTTTAAGAAATAAAATGGTTTTCATTATGAACCAAGATCATTCTCTAATGAGGATTTTAGGTTTTCTAGGGGGATTAAGTACCCTATTACTCAAGACCTCAATTATCCGAGTGTCTAAATGAGTTGATTGCAGAATTATCAAACTAATTAAAATAAAACTTAACAAAACAGAATGTTTAGAAGGAAAATTGATGTAATTGATTAAACATGGAAAAGAAACTCATAGGAGGAAACCAGGCTGATTATCATCCGTGATGTTTAGCAATTCATCTTCATAAAGTTCGGGTTGGTTGATTTATAACTTGAATTGGTCCTAGGTATCGGTACAAGGATCCCACTCTCGTGTTCCCCCTTGTATTTTCTCATACTATCGACTTATTCACAGTTACATACTTCTAAGTCGATAGTATGATACTTTTCAAAGGCAATTGTTCCGAGAGAGCTCTATTTGTCACAATTGCATACATACAGAACTAATTCACTAAGCTCCTGACGTCATAAGCATTATATGCAATCCCACTTATTTATCGTCCCTCCTAAAGGGAAATCCACTTAGTACTAGACCTTTCTAATGCCCTAAATTGCTTTAACTAGGTTAATTAGCATTCCAATTGATTAATTCACACCTTAAGATAATCAAAACCAGATTTTAGGGCATAATCCCCACGTCACCAAGGATACCCTAGTAAAAGGATCGAAGATCCAATTCTCAGCATGGATTAATTAATTAAAACCATAGTTTTCCAAAGATCTAACACCAAACACAACAAAACAAGTAAAGATCAACCAACCAATCAAAGAATAGACAAAAATCAACATCACATATGATAATAAACCCTATAGATGCTTAGCCTAACATTTCACCTATCAATATCCACATATTCATAATAAGAACATCAACAAAACTGTAGAAAATGAAGAAAGAGAGGAGATAGAAATAAAAAACAACGGTTAAGCTGCCAATAACTTCAATCTCCAACTCCAAACTAAAATTCCCCACTTTATACACTGATTTCGCATCTCACTATAATCCAAAATCTTTTCACAAAACAAACTAAATCTACAAAACTCGGGAAATCTAAACCTAAATGAACAAAACACAAGAGAGAAACCCTCAGCAGAGCTCCCTACCTCAAGTTCGAACTCAAACATTAGAACAATTATGGTTAATAGGTTCTGGTAATAGGCCAAAGATGGCTAAAATGGAATGTTTGCGTGTTCAAAATTTCACGCATCTCTTCACTGCATGCTTTTTTTGCCATGGCAAAACATATCATCCTTTCGTCAGTTTCTTCCCTTCGCTGAGGCGGAGCTCGACCTTCCTTGTGACTGAACCTTCTTCACATGGCGAGCAAGAGCTCTCGTGGCAAACCCGAGGCTCCTATCAACAATTTCTTCTTGACTTGATTTCTTCCATCACTTTGCTTTATTTTTCTTCTAAACCTATAAAACATAAGAAAATGGGAGATTAAAGCTTTCCTAAGAGATAATGGGGTGAATCTAGCATTTAATTGCATAAAACACATGAAAATTGAGGCCAAAAATGTCAACACGTCACACCTATCAATAGTTCTGAAAAATGGTAGCATGTGTTAGGCACTATTTGTGTGTGCACACCTTTATCAGCAAGTATACGAGCCTACAAGTAATATAGTGGACTCAGAGAGTCCGGATATCAAACCCACATGGAATGAATTGTAGTGCTTGATTGACCAAGTACCTCAATTAATTGAACTTCTCACTATTTAAGCTAATAAAAGGATTTGAAAATAGAGATTTTAAAAACTAAAAAATAAAATAAAAACAAGGGAAAGACTAATGCTCAATTGCAAGGAATGAATCAAAATTGAGGAAAGAACTAAAAGGTAAGATACTAGGGTTGGTTACTTCAATTAATGCATGTTGGTTTATACATGATAAGGGCAAATTATGTGACTCTCACTCTTGTGACTCACCTTAATTTCTCACACTAACCCACTATTCACCGTTGGGTCCTTCTAGATGATTAAGTGCAATATTTTTATAAGGCATTTTTCCCTTAGGTATCATATTGGTCACCGCTAGATCCTTACAATAGGAAACACCCGAACTGTGCTAGATTTCATCACTGCTATCAAATCTAGCACAATGCTCAATTGATGCTTTACCCAAATAAAATCCATTTAGTACTAGCCATTGCTAATTTCCTAAATTTCTTTGATTAGGTTAAGTTAATTTTACTGATTGAAATACATTTCAAAGACTTGGTCAAGGCCTCAGGTCAATTTCTAGTTGTCACAATGGGAGCCCTAGGTCAGCCTTTCATAATCTAGGTCTCAAGAACAAATCCCAACACATTTCAATTGGATAAAACCATAAAAATTCCAGATCTACATCAACAAGCATCAAATCAAGCAACATTCACAAAATTATTCTAAAAATTATATAAACCAAACACTAATGTCAGTAACCAACCCTAAATGATGGTTTAGCTATTCATTGCAACACTCAAATATGTCAAAATCATGTTTATCTCGACAAAAATCAAGAAAGAGATGAGGAGAGGAGTCGAAGTTAGAGATACAAAACCAAATATATGATGGAGAGCTTTCAAAACTTTGATTCTAGCTACAAGAGATGCAAAAATCCTCTAGCGAGTTGATTATAAAAATATCTTCAATTCCAAAGCAAAATATACAAAAATTGTAATCCTGGGTTATTCTAAGAATGAGAGGTGAGAAACCCATGGGAGGGTGTTCTCCTCCCTTAAAACTTGTCCTAAAAACATCTAAAAACATGGACTTATAGAGTCTTGGGAAATGGGCCAAAAAATAGTGAAAAAGGCTTAGTTTTTATCCCCTAATGTCGCCATGTCACAACATGAAAGGCCTTCATGTTGTGACTTGAAAGAATGGGGAATTCAGTATTTCTGCTGCCATGTCGTGACATGAAGGCCTTTCATGTTGCAACAAGGCAGAATGTCATCAAACCAACTTTGATCTTCTGACTTTAAACAATCATAGCTCTCTCATCTAACCTCCAAATGCGATGATTTTGGTCTCTACAGAAATCTAAGAGGGAGTAAAAACAATCCATATCAAGTTTGGAGTCATTGGAGGCCATTGGGTAGACTGAAAATTCACAAACATGAGGGGTGATGCATGAGGTGTTTTGGAAAATCCTCCCTTTAACTTCACGTTGTATCGCTTTTCGTCGACTCGAATCGCGATCTAGGACCACACTTAAGAAGTTTAAAAAACATTGTCAAGAGCATATCCATTCGCATGCCACCTACACACAAAAAAATAAAAGATCAAATGCTTGTTGTGTGTGGTGGCTTCTTGGTCTTCTTGGTTCCATTTAAGCTCATTTTTGTTCCTTTTTCTCCAAAGTTGACCTAATCACAAAAATGAGGCATTTAAACATTAAAACACTAATTATCATCATCAAAATCATTAGATTGCATAGAAAATGGGATGTTAATCATGGTATGAAAGGCACTCATCAACATGACAGTAGTGAAGAATGATAAGGATGAGCTCATTTCTACTCGCACAATTGATGAGTTTCTTAAATACTCATTTTATCCCCATGTTTTGCTTAGGTTTTAGTAGTTCTATGACATAAAATAAATGTCCTAATGCTATATTCCCAATTTTGTGATTGCTAACTATCGAAATGGAACGAAAGCAAATCAAGAAAATCTACAAAGTCATCATGCAATCATGGAAAACATGTGATCATTTCGCTCGTGTGATGTAATTCTATGGCTCCCTCATTGGCATGGGCAGATTTTTAATTCTGAGGGATTTCCGTGGACACCAAGATCACATAATTCGGAGTCTGAATGAGCAAGATACGACATCACAAAGTTATGGGACAAAATTCTCGAGTTAAACGGAGTTGTTTTACTTTAGCTGAGTTACCATGCTAAAGTAGAGAATTGACGCTTAGCGTGAGTATCACCACGCTCGATTCCTCCAAACAGCCACTGCCTTCAGGGAGACCCTAAAATTCCAATTCTTCTCAAAATGGCAAATTGTACTTCAGTAAAATTTGAAATTTTCTAGATCTCGATGATGAAACGGACTTCACCGTTGGAATAGTCTCGCGAAATTCAGCTACCACATCGACTTCGCGACCTCCGAGATTCGTTTAATTTACACGCTTTTTCGAGGAAACGAAGCCAAAGGACATTCCTGGCGATTTTTTGAGTGGCACACAGCGCCAAGTGTCAAGCCCCAATTCAGCCGTTGAGTTCAAGGTGGGACCCACGCTGACACATGGCATGATGCCATTGGATAGAAAAGTCAAACTAATTTGGGAAGAAGGGCACACTAATTAAAAGTTAACAGACAAGACATGAATAGTTGTCTTCAAACAGGCAACAAAAAGAAAATGTGCAAGAGGGAGACGGCTTACGTGGGGTTTGTTTTGATATTTCTAGTGAGAGAGTGCTTCACTTCTAGGTTTCGGGCATCCGACCGCCTGATTCATTCAGCCAAGAAGGAAAGTTACCCCACGCTACGAGGCCAACGCGTGAGGTAGGGGCTCCCCATCCTACTGTTTTATTCTGCTTGGGCGCTTTGTTGATGTTTGTGTTGGATTAAGGTCGTGAGTGGCCGTTTGATCGATCCCAAATCTTGGAACCAAAGTGTTGGAATTTTTTAGACCCAATGGACAATCCGTAGCAGTTTTAGGGACTATTTTGGGTGTTTTGGTGATAATTTATTAAATAAATCATGTATTGATGTGTAGGAGGCCGAATATGGCCGTGGAAATCGGTTTCAAAAAGTGAAACAAATGGTGGATGAGTGGGCTGCCATGGACAGCCCACATGTCGTTGGACTGGCAACAAATCCTGCCTCAGGTGAATTGGACCAAAATCATCCATATGTTGTGTGCTTGAATTGTTGAAATGAATGGCTTGATATGTGTGGAAATAGATAGGTTAAGACATGATTTTAATGTGTTAACACAATGACACAATTATATGGAATAAAATTGTGTTGTAAGCCATTGGAGATGATATTGTAAATTGCTCAAGTGGGCTAATTGGGAGTCAGGTTTGATCAAAGAAATTAATAAAGTTAATGCTTGATGTGTTAACGTGGAGGTCACAATTATATGGAATATAATCAGGTGTAGGCCATCGAGACGATTGTGATTTGCTCAAGGAGCTAAATTGGTGATGGTTGATGTGTTGAATTACATGTGTGTAATTGTAATTGATTGAGAATACGCATATCGACATATTGTATAAAATGGTTTTGAAAATAGCATAATGCATTTCATATGCAATCGGGTAACCTAGAAGCTGGGGGTGTGAGTGCAATGACATGAAAACAACTGACATGGTTGCGAAAGGAATTTCACAGATGATATTCCAGAATCAATGGAAATGGGCCAACCGATCATATCTGATGAGGACTATTGATCGCTTTAAAGCTCATAAACCACTCCGCCTCGGTAGTCCCATATTTTTACCCGACATTCGTAGTATATTTTCAAGAACAACAAGATTTGTTTTGAAAATGATTATTTTCTCATGCATGCTTAGCAAGTGTGAGTGAGCCTGAGACTGTGGACACGTGGGGTGGATCATGCAGACATTCAAGCAGGATCACGTGTTTACTTGAGTGTGTGTTTATTTCGGGAGCATTACATATGCAACTTAGGCGGAGAGTAACCCATTTAGGTGATTCCATTCATCGAGCGATAGCTCACCCCATCGAGGAACATAATTTTCAGGCACAGGAGCGCCAAGGAGATGCCATTTAGAGGTTGATTTCACAGTCTGCCAGGGCTTTGATGGTTTTTTTGGATATAACATGCATTGTAGAATTCAACAGATTTTAATATATGTTTGTATAAAAGTGTAATCAAACTATTGAATTAAGGGAGATACACTGGAGAACAGTCAGATATTTGTTTCTATGAGTATCGTTTATGAGCCCAAGGCATTTGTACTAAGGTATGGGTCTCAGCAAGACGAGACAAAGAGTATTTCATGAAAGTCGACGGTAGTCAACTGGACACACCCTAGGTTCGGGGTCATTACACTTCATTCCTCTAGTAGCCCGATTCGCCACACCACAACATTTATCACCTCCATCACGCTATAGCGTGATGCCAAGGCCCATGATTTTTTTCGAAGCCCATCTCCACTACTCTCTTTGATTTTTGGCCATAAAAAGGGAAATTAGGCATTTTATGGGGAGTTCGGAGGAGAGAGGAGTCGCCGTGGAGTGTAAGAAGGAGAAGATCCTTTTGCGGAAACACCCAAAAGGCAAGTCTTTCGGGAATTAGTTTCGGGCTCAAGAAGAAGAAAGAAGAAAAATTTGAAGAGTAAGTTAAATGGGCTCTTACCTATCCTCTCTCTCATTTTCTTGATTTTCTTCTGAGCATTTTCTTGGTTGTTTTTCTCTATCCTCCATGAACTAATCCCATTTTCTAGGTTTGGGGATGTAGTTTGGGCTTAGATTTATGTATTTGGGATTTGATTTCTCTCCATTTAATGTCTGGATTATAGTTCTATTAAATGTTCTAGTCTATTTCCTTTATACTATGATGATTAATCACTATCGACATGAGTCAGGTTCAATTTGAGACTGATAAGTGAGTTTAATTAGACCGTGATTAGAACATCAATTCACCATTATAAGAGATTCGGGTTTTGTGTGGTAATTAAGGTTTCTGGTTCATTACACTCTTGGGGACTTGTGGTTGAGCAGAGATGCAAAATACCTAAGCTCTAAAGGTAGATTGTGGATTCTCGAGAGAGATTCACATATGCAATAGTGAGACTTACCATTAATAGTGATTCAAATGTTAATTGGGGATAATTTGGACCTAATACATAATGATTGGCTAAATGAAATCTAAACCCTAGGCTTTTCCACTTTATTTCTTATCCTTGTATGTTAGATTAGGATTTTAGTTTATTAGCTTTCCTTTTTATTCTCATATTTTCCACCATCAAAATAAAGCTAGGATTACCCAATTTCAGTACTTAGTAACTCAATCTTCATGGGACGATACTTATACTTTCATTATATTACTTGAGGTGATGCGTGCACTTGCGCATATAGGCATACTATTTTATACACACATTTTTGCCTATCAACAATTACAGGATGTCGAGTATGTATTGATTATCAAAAGCTCAATAAGGCCACGAGGAAGGACCACTTCCCCTTGCCTTTCATAGACCAAATGCTTGATAGGTTACCAAGGCATGAATTTTATTGCTTTTTGGATGGGTATTTCGGTTATAACCAGGTCATTATTGCTTCAAAAGACAAGGAGATGACAACTTTTACTTGTCCTTATGGGACATTTGCATTCCGAAGGACGTGTTGGCGGTGATCAATTCATGTGATAAATTTAGACCCTATATCATTGGATCCAAGGTAGCCATTTATACTGATCATGCTGCTATCCGATATTTGATGATGAAGAAGGATGCTAAGCCTAGATTGATAAGATGGGTACTCTTGCTGGAAGAATTTAATGTTGAAATCTGAGATAAGAAAAGAAGTGAGAATGTGGTCGCGGGCCATTTGTCCATTCTAGAAGCTAAAAAAGGGTTGAGAAGTTGAACTTTGACTTGCATGATGTGGGAGAAAGGCTTACTTTCAATCGAATCGAACTTGAGAGATCCAAAACAGTTTGCAGAAAATTCCCAGACGATGCGACAAAACAAAGAACGGGCATGATAAGCACATTGTGAAAAAGTCATTCAAAAGAAGGTGATGTGAGTCCTTCTTTCAACTCTCGATTGAAGCTATTTCACAGCAAGTTCAGGGGATGGTTCGGGCCATACTTAGTGATTTTGCAAGCCCTTGGTACTATACGTCGAGAGTCGACGATGGTCAAGAATTCTAAAGTTAATGGTCAATGTCTCAAGCATTACTTCGGGAGAGGAACCTAAGCCAAGAAAGATATAGTTATGAGAAGCCATTGTTCGTGGTGGAACCACCATCAGATAAGAGTCTGGTCGAGCTAGTGACACTAAACTTAGTGCTTCTTGGGAATCAACCCAAGCTTTGTGAGGATCTCGTTTCTTTTTATTTTCTTTTATTTTCTTTGTTACACTTCCTTTTGTTTATTTTTATTTTTGGGATCCTAGATATGTTTATGTGTGTGTTTTAGTGTGTTTTGATTTCAGGTTTCATATTGCAAGGAAGAGGAGACTACTTGTAGGGAAAAGTGATTCGGAGGAGTATGTGGATGATATCAAGGACGAATTGGAAAGAAATGAGGAATTTGAAGCGTTTCAAGATCTAAGGTGTTAAATTACATGAGTCAGGAAGGTTTCCAAATGTTTAAATTGAAAGTGACATG
The DNA here is from genome assembly GCA_016808115.1 of Tetrastigma voinierianum. Classification (NCBI taxonomy): domain Eukaryota; kingdom Viridiplantae; phylum Streptophyta; class Magnoliopsida; order Vitales; family Vitaceae; genus Tetrastigma; species Tetrastigma voinierianum. The sequence goes on from JAEQBH010003298.1 coordinate 245,125, forward strand.
ACCAAGGGTTTGGAGTTTCAAATGTGGAGAAAACTAAGTTTTTTTTAGAAAAATTTCACTCATGTCGCAACATGGCATGTATTTTAAAAGTTTGTTTTCTCAATCTTTCAGCCATGTCATGACATGGAGGCCTAAAAAGCAAACCCTGTTTTTGACGAACCTCAGCCATGTCATGACATGGTCTCCATTTTTCAGTCATTGTTTTGCAAACTTTCTGTCATGTTAAGACATGACACCTATTCAAGTCCCATGTTTTGGGAAATCTCAGCCATGTCATGACATGGACCTGAAATTTTTTAAATTTAAACAAACCCTCCGTTCATTTTGAAAAACTTTTAAACTCCCTCTTTTCTTTCTCATTTCCAATCTCCTTCCCACTTCCATAAATCCTAACCCTAGTTCCTATACCTCCCTACAATTCCACCAGAAACCAAGCCTCCATCAAATTATTTTCTCCACACCTTAGACCTAACCTTCATTTTCTAAAGAACTTGATTAGTACCTAAAAAGTGCTATTTTGAGTCCTATTTAAGATAGATTTTGAGTGCTTTTTGCGTACTAATCATATTTCACTGTTTCGATTGGACATGTACAGTCCATTAAGATACTCGATTTTGTTTCGAGATTGTTTTTTTGTAGTTTTGCAGGTTTTATGAACCTCCTCCAACATTTCAAGCTTGACATCGTAATTTTGCTGATTTATGCCGAGTTCAAGATGACTTCTACGATTTCCCATCGCCCTCGACGAAGAAATATCAAGCCGGGAAGTGAAGAAATGCAGTCGGAGGATGCGTATGCGCATGGGAGAATTGGCATGCTAAGAGGAGCATGCTTAATTTTAGCGGGATCATAAAATTTCGCAATGGCACGAAAATTTAATCCCAGCTTAAAATTCCTCGCTATACACATTGCTATCATAGCGTACCGCCATCGTAGAAAATTCAAATTTTCGCTATGCCTGCAATTTTCGCTATGATAGCGAAATTTCGCTATCATAGCGAATTTTCGCTATCATAGCGAATTTCACTATGCATAGCGAAAATGCTTTGTGATCCAAACGACCGCTTGTGTAATCTTCTTCGTCTCAATGTAATCATATTATTTTGCTATTTCGTATTTCACATCTTTGTAAAGCCATATGTTTGTTACGGACATTTTGTAACCTAACTTTTAATCCACGCAACTTTTCATACAAATCAAGTTGGGTTCCCATTTTTCTTCTCTTCTTTCTCCTCTCCTCTTTCTTCCTCATTTTCTGTCGCTAAACACACCCTTCGAGGACGGCAACTCAAAGGATGCTCTGGCCAAGCCTCCAAAACCCAGCAGTGAGGGGTTACAGGGTTGGTTAATGGTGGCTCAGCAGTGTCTCTCCTCGCTTTAAATGGAGCAAAATCGCTCTTTTGTGTTTCAAACTTTCCAAACTAGGGTTTAATGCCATTTAATGTATTTTCGTCAATACTTGGCATGCTTTAGGTTCGTGTATTCCTTAATGGTGTATACACTAACATTCATTAGATGTCATTTACGAGCCACTAAAATTAGGTTAAATGTTGTATTTTCAATTGCTGAAACATTAAATGCTCTATAAATGCTTTGGTTTAAATAGGAATGTTTTTAAGGGTTGGTTTTTAAAGCTAAACAAAGATCCGGTTTTGGCAATGACTATATGTCATTTGCTCTAATGCGAGGAAATAACCCAAGGACACTTTATAATCCTCAAAAGATAAATTAATCTAGTTACTCAAGCCTTCTTCCAAAGGTCTCCCTTTCACATCTTGTTTTAACCATCAAGCCGCACCTAGTGACAAATAACACCACACTTTAATGCAAACTGGAACCAAAATGAAAGCCTCCCCACCATTTTAAACCATGATACAAATCATTCAGAAGATGAAAACCCATCTCTGTTCACTTACAGGCCACATCATAAAAGAGCTTGATTACTACAGTATGAGGAAATTTGTGATACAAATTTTGTTGATTTCTGATCACCCTACCGTGGTACGAACTTAACTCCATCGATAAGGTTAGTCACACGCTCAAGAAAAGGTCGGTTTTCAAATCTTCCATTTCTTGTCAAGTTGCCAGTGTTAGGTCAGGTGTGTTAGCAAGATCTTTAGAAGGGGAAAAATCAGTTTTTGAAGAGTAAAACACGTCACGTCTACTATGTGTTCGCTAAAATTCCTTAGTGAAGTCAAATGGCTTCAAATAAAAGGTAGACTAGTTCAAAGGCTACCACACTCTCCCACTCTCCTATGAATCCAAGCAAGTTTATAACGAGTGTTTTTGAGAAGAAGTACAATATCCTTAGTGTACAACCTTTCGCACAAAATAGTGAAGTCATGAGAAACAAAGGCTAACTCTTCATGCTTTCTCCCATAATAGAAGGACCTCGAATAACCTCTATGCCCATTCTGATCTCTGAGTAGTCTATTGTCTCACAGTTCCATGCCAACTTTGATAGGATCGACTCTACAGTCTATGTTACAGGAGTATGCATGCCTTTTGATAGCTTGACTATCAACACTTATTTTGAGCTCGAGGACGAGGATAGTGAAGAATGTCAAGCATTCTACCTAGCACTTAATTACAACCTGATTTTGAAAAAGTTGACCAAAGGCAAGTATGAATGGAAAAAGAGCAATACAAACCAAGTCCAGTCATTTATGACGACTGGATCGTTGAGACTGTGAAATCGTGGTTTTATTTTGTCTCTTCTAAGTTGATACCGACAAAGAACATCTCCATGGTGCAAAATGACAAGGCTATACTCACTTATGCTATAGTGAGTGGAATGAAATTCAATGTGGAAACATTTATTGAGAACTCCCTTTTGGAGTTGATCTATAGGAAGGCAATCACTCACCCATTCCTTATCACTAAGATTTGATAGGCACGAAATGTGTAAGAAAATATGAATTGCCTATGTGATATGTATCGCTGTCATGTTCAAGCACAAAGAGTAGGCAAGAGTATCATCCCATGAGGATTAGCCACTAACTACCACCCTAATCTAGCGAGAATTTATTTGGATGGTGGTACCCAGAAAGACTCCAACACACTAAATCCAATACGCAAATTCCTAAACTAACAAAAACTCAAGACTAAAAATCCTAGGGCATAAATTTCACCAATCCAAGCCTATATGAACCTCTTAACCCAATCAACTAATATTCATTTCATTAAGTTGATGGCAATTTCACTAATGCATATGTGAGTCTCTCTTGATAACTCACAATTTACTCCTAGGATCAATTCTTGCATCCTACTCAACCCCAGCATTTCCAAAGGCACATTAAATCTAAGAAACCCCAACACCACACCGAATCTCACTTATATCTCCATCGCAAGACAATTAAATGGTAATTCATCCATGGTCTAATTCAATTCTCACTTCTCATATCTTGAATTGAACCACACATCATGAAAGCGTAGCCTAATTACCCACATGAATTAAGAAATAAATAAACTTTCTCAATACATATGAAAATACAAACATAAATCAACTAAAATTAAGAGAGATTTCATAAACAAGTCATGATTACACCTAAGCTCCTAAGAAACTAACAAAATATAGCGGAAAAAGAATTACAGCCATGTAAAGCAGAGAAAACAGAGACTGAGGGAGAGATACAGCCAGATTGGAGAAAGTCCCTGCTCATCCTTCCATCTTCTTCTTCCTTTTCAAGAAACCTTCTCATCTTCCAAGAACAATGGCCTAGGGTGTTTCCACCCAAAGGGGACTCTCCCTCCAAGCCCTAATCGTGTTCTCTTTATAGGCTCCTCAAGAATAGGCCGAAAATGGGCTAAAACTGATGTTGGGGCAAAAATGACGTCGCAACGTGGCTTTGCCACAAATGCTTGGCCACATCATGATGTCATGGTTTGCACATCGCAACGTGGTGCTGAAAATGATGGTGACGTTGTGACTTCAAGGATCCATGTTGCGGCGTTGGCTGCACCTTATTTTTTGCACTTCTTTGTCACGTCACAACGTGAGATACTGCTTCACCATTTTGTGCTTTCTTCCCCTTTTTTGCTCATTTCAACTTTTTTTTTTCCTTCATATTGCTCTATTGCCTCAGGATTTGACCTACATGTAAATATGAACGAAAAACGCATCAGAACACTTATTAATATACTAAAAACATGCATAAACAACCTAAAACATGGGGATAAAATGAGTACAAACTGTACTCATCACACCCCCAAACTTAAGTCTTTACTTGTCCCCAAGCAAAGGAAACACAAACACAAACATAAAACACTAAGATAGATATAAGTAGGAGTATGGTGCTAGTACAAGTTACAAGAAAGCATGGAAGTTCTAAGAAAACACTAACTAAAATGGGATCCCAAACATTGATAATCTCTAAAGGAAGAGGGCAACTAAATGCATGGTGATCATGCAAGCTTCGCCACCAAGCTCCCACAGATCTCTTTCCTAAAGGAACTCGGTGTAAATGTATATTTTAGATCTCAAATGTAGACCAAGGTTCCAAAACACTCTTCAACCAAACTCAACTCACTCATTTGAAAGAGATTAACAAATATAGGTTGAGAATGCACCTTTTTATTCAACACTAAAACTAGGTAATAGGATGCAACGCTAAGGAGTTTTAGAAAAGTGTCTATGTAGCGGGGATCCATTGGTGACTCCCCACTAGTTGGTTAAGGGCACCAGGCACAGTCCCCTGAGACTCCTCACTAATACTCAACTAAAAACCAAAGCACCTACTTGTGAGGTTAACCTATCTTCTGTCCCATCTAACAAGAAGTGAAGTTAATGACTCCCAGCTAGTTGGCTCCAGGAATTAGGCTTTGAAAAGCCCCTTAGACTGTCTTCAAGATTCCGATTGAATCAACTCACTTATTCTTTCTTTTTCACATTTTTACTTTTTTTTTTCTTTTTTTCTCTTTGTTTTTTGCAGTAAAATTGTGGTTCATCGTCTCATTATGGAGGTGTCCTATCACTATAGAAGTTAAGGTCCCTCAAGGTAGGTTCAATTTGAGAAAAAGAGGTTGGAACCAAAATTGTATAAATGAGAACTAGTGTGTGTGTGTGTGTAGTAGTAGTTCCATTAAGAAATGATTTCTTGAAAGACAAGGGGGTTATCCAAGCTGAGTCTCCCATAACCAAAAGATACACTCAAGTCCTAGAACAAATAAATGCAAAGGTATCCCAAAATTGACTAAGAAAAACAATTTAAGCACAATACCAAAGCATTCTCAAAACAATTACTAGGCACCAACCCTACTCATATGAGACACAAAACAAACAAAAGACAGAAAGAAAAACACATGTAAATGAGAACCAAACAATTGAAAAGAAATAACTAAAATAGGTAAGGAGATACAAAAGTTGGAATTTTTGAAAAAAAAATTGAATTCATGAATTCACCTTCCCCTCCCTAAACTTGAATTAAACATTGTTCTAAATGGGAAATAAAATCAAGAAGAGATAACAAGAACTCCCCTGAGGGTTATCAAGGCCTCCTAAGTAAACAATGAACATGACTGCTTGAAATGCAAAACAGCCTTCTTCTCCATAAAGCTTGAAATTTCCAATGAGTGCAATAACTAAGTAAACCCTTTCTCGATGTTCACCACCCTCTCTTGGTGATCCCAATTCTTCAATCATACATCTTCAATTCTCAAAGAATCTCAACCATTGACTCTTAACAAATAGCCATAACAAATTCTCCTCATTTGCATAACACGACTCAACTCACCATAAGGACAGCATAACCAACATCCTCATGCCAATCTTTCAATCAAAATTCACCTAAGCATGTAGTTCAAGATCCTTCCCACTTGATGTACATTAGATCAAAATACACTTGCACACATCAATCCTCTTCATTTCCACCATAATTCAAACCTCCAAGTTGAATTCATAAACCAAATGTATGCCGAGAGAAGACATTCACTTGAACTTCAAATCTAGCACAAGGGACCTCTAAAACCTAAAATGGTCAACTCGAGAATTCCTAGCTTCATGAGCACGAGGATTTTCCATTCATCACCTCCCTGATTCAAACCCAATTATAAGAAAATTTTCATATTCTCCCAAGACTAACCTCGTCAGTCTTTCTGTCATTCATGAGAACTCCAAAGACATGCACTAGCCACTCGCTTATACTAAAATTTTCTCCTTGTGGAGCTTGGCTTTCCTCATCCCATGAACCAAGTATAAGCATTAGCCATATATGTGGTGTGTGCTGACCATGTATGTTATACTTGTCTCCTGGAAGTCAGTGGTTGAACTTGTGCAAATGGATCCTCCATTTGATAATCTATGCTCATAGGAGGCCCATTACAATACCTACATAGGGTAAGGTATACTTGAACATCATTAACCTCAAACTCTGCATCTATGGTTGGGATACTTCCAAAGTTGGCTGGTAAGAAAGATTCAATTGAGCTACCAAATTCGGCAAGTTCTTTAGTTACTGAATTAGTGAAAGCATCCATAGATAGGTAAGCTCCTACAAAACAAAAGGCAAAAATTTAAAGTAAAATAGAAAAAAAATTAAAATAAACAAGGCTAACTATATCCAAAGTAGAGTAAAACTATTTCGAATCAATATTAATAGAAACACAATCCCCGGAAACGATGTCAAAAACTTGATAGCCATGAAACGTGTGAAAATATGAATTGCCTATGCGTGCGAGTCACACGTCATATCTGGCACAAAGAGGCAAGATTATCGTCCCACGAGGATTGACCATTAACTACCCATTCTAATCTAGCTTAGGCTCTGTTTGGATGATGGAAAATTTGTGAAAGACTTAAATTACACTAAACTAGCATGCAAATTCCTAAACTAACAAAAACTCAAGACTAACAACCCTAGGGCATAGATTTCACCAATCCAAGCTTATATGAACATCTTAACCCAATCAACTAATGTTCATTTCATTAGATTAATGGTAATTTCACTAATGCATATTTGAGTCTCTCTCGATAACTCAGAATTTACCCTAGAGATAAGGTATTTGCTCTCTCATGCTCAACTCCCATTTCCAAAGGTGCATTAAATCTAAGCAAACCCCTATAACACACCTGATCTCACTTATCAGTCTATCCCATGACAATTAAATGGTAATTCATCCATGGTCTAATTCAATTCTCACTTCTTAGATGTCGAATTGAACCACACATCATGCAAGCATTGGCTAATTACCCATATGCATTAAGAACAAAATGAACTTCTCAACACATGTATGAAAATAAAACATCAATTGTTAGGGGTGATTTGTGGTTAGCTTATTAGTGCAAAAATATAGCATATTTCATGATTTTGATTCTAACTACACTTCTTACTCATTTTCATGTTCAACCCTATATTTGTGTATTTTGTAGAAACGAAGAAACGATGAAAAAGCAAGCAATTGGGTAAGATTTAAAGAAGTTATGCATGGATATCCATGTCACTAATTACAAATGCTATGATCGTGACCACAAAGAAAAGAGTCAGGAGACTGTCATTCACAACATGCAGTGTGGTCGCGACCACAGAAGACTATTCCCAGCATATCTTGGTATGGTCGCGACTAGAGAAGACTGTTCCCAGCATATCTTGGTATGGTCGCGACCACAGCTTCCCCTACAATGATTGTTTCTAGCAAATTCTCGATGTGGTCATGACTACAAGGCAATTATGGTTGTGACCACACGATGCTTTACCAAAACTTCTTCATTTTCAGTTTTTAGCTCATTTTCAATGTGTATTTAAAGGCTACCAAACTATTCTAGGGTTCAAAATTGAGATAGGAGGTTTTCCTGTGGTTTTCCTTCAAGCTGTTCCATTTTAGATTAGGTTTGGTGATTTCTTAGATTTAGGTTTTATTTGTAAACAACTTAGCTTGTAATTGATTATTGCTGGGAAACACGACCTTGTGGAGTGTGGATTTCACTTAGATATAGAGATTAAAGTCATTTGTAGTTTAAACCTTGTTTTGTATTTCTATCTCTTCTCCTTCTTCAATTTCTGCAATTTTGTGTTTGTTATTAACATGAATTTTTGGGTTTTGATGTCTAAAATGTTAGGTTAAATATTTCATAGGGTTGGCTATTAGATTTGATGTTACATTGATTGAATTTTTAGTTTGGTTGGATATTTTACACTTAATATGTTGTATTTGGTGTTAATACTTTGATTATTATGGTTTCGGTTAATTGATACATGTTGAGAATCGGATCTTTGATCCTTTTACTTGGGTCTCCTTGGTGACGCTTGGATTATGCCCTAAAATATGGTTCCAATTCTCTTAAGGTGTGAATTAATTAATCGGGATTCGAATTAACCTAGTTAAAGAGGCTTAGGGAATTAGAAAGGTCTGGTACTAAGCGGATTTCACTAGGAGGAGACACCAAATGTATTAAGTGAGGATCGAAAGGATGTAACTGTGACCAATCCGAACTTAGTCCGGGTAGCTCTATTACAAGGACGTAACTATGACCAATAGAGTTCCAGAGGAAAAATACCTTTGAAAAGTATCGCCATATCGACATAGATGGATGTAACTGTTAATAAGTGGATAGTGCGAGAAAATACAAGGGGGAACACGAAAGTGGGATCCTTAGAATCGTGATCCTGACGAATACAATACAATTCATCTCATCCTGGCCCATCTGTGATGAATCATTCGACATCAATGACTACTAACCAACCCTAGTTAACACAGAAAGGGGGATCAGACCGATCCTGACGACTAAGTTACAATTCATTCATCTCGGGCCTTATCTAGATGAATCATTTGACATCAATGACGATAACCAACCCTAGTTACTCTATAAGTAGTTTTCTCTCAATTTTAGTCAATTTAATCCAGTTTTCACAAATCAACCATTGTTTTGGTTTAGTTTCATTTTTATTAAGTCTAACAACTTCTCACCAAATCATTGAGTCACTCAAATAGTGAACAACTTTAGTAGCCGGGGTACTCAATCCACATTAAAACTACACCTTCCCCATGGGATCAATATTTGGACTTTTTAGTCCACTGTATTACTTGTACGACCCTGAGCTTACCAATATCGTAACATAAATCAACTAAAGTTAAGAGAAAGTCAAACAAACAAGTCTTGATTACATCTAAGCCCTAAGAAAACTAAAACATAGATGAAAATTGAATTACAACCATGAAAAGAGAGAAAAACAGAGATAGAGGGAGAGAATAAAAATATTGGAGTGAAAGTCCCTTCTCATCCTTCCAACTTCTTCTTCTTCCTTTTCAAGGAAGCTTATCCTCTTCCAAGAATAATGCCCTAGGGTGTTTCCACCCAAAGGGGACTCTCATTCCAAGCCCTAATCGTGCTCTCTTTATAGGCTCTCTGAGAATAGCTTCTAAATGGCCTAAATGGTGTCAGGTTCGACATGACGCTGCAACTACAAGGCAATATACGACCTGAATGCTCATTAGAAACTCCGCGAAAAATTTGAAAATCTAAATTTTGCGAAAAATGGAAAAATGGGGAATTGTAGGAATAGTCCAGAAAAAAAGTGGATTTTTCTGTGGTTGCCTGATGACAAATGACCGTAATCATTGGACCGTCTCGCTTAAATCTAGCACCCTATGAATTCGAGATCATCAATTTCATGTTTTCGAGAAAACCGGAAACTAAGGAGTAGAGGTGCCAGCGAGACTAGAGGTGACACCTGATATCCCATGTCACACTCATAAGCTACATGATATATGTCGAGGAGGAGGGACATTTGGAGTGGGGTTGATTCACACCCATCGATCAAAGTACAAAAAGAAAGAAAGGTAAAAAAGAAAGGAGAGTGGAGGGGAGGGAGAAAGAGGAGGAAAAGTCAAAGATAGAGGAGGTTGTGCAGGAGGCAACCGAGAGGCCGGATCATTTGTCGGGGAAGAACGAAAAGAAAGCAGAGGAAAGAAAGAGAGAAATGAAGGAAGTAAGAAGGAAAGGAAAAAGAAATAAAAAAAGAGGAAAGAAGAAGAAGAGGAAGGAAACCAAAAGCGCTGCAGTAGTGGTCGGATCGACAGTTCGTGAATTAACTACGCTACGAAAATTAGGTGTCTTCCTACCTCGGTTTTATTCTACGCCAAGGGGCCACGTAATGGTCTACCGGTTTCGGCCTCAAGCCTCGTTTAATTTTGTGCCGCGGTTTGTCTGCGGATCGCGGGGATAGTCATGGACCGAGTATATGAGTTCCCGGGACCATCGAGACCGAGCATGGTGCTTCGTCTATTTCGTACAAAACTATTCCCAGCGAGGAACCGATGTCGCTGCTATTATAATACCTGTCAAGTCCACAGGTCATTTGCATAGGGAGTGGTTTCCTAGATGATCTTTAGGGATTGCTATCCAATAAATGTGCAAATAAAGTAAAATCTGGGGGTTTTGGTTGATTGATTTGTTAACCGATTGACTTAAACTATTTTAAAACGAGAAGGGCGAATGATAGGATCCCAAAGTTTCCACTCTACTCCAACTAGGTAACACCCACCTCTCACTTACATTCTCATCTATGAGCCATTGATGAATGATCTTTGATGGGGGATATAACTTTAAAAGCTTTTGTAAGACAAAGAATAAATGAAAGATATCAAAAGCTTGCTTAGACGATTTGATTACACTCTTAGATTGCATTTGAGATTAAGCACAATGTGTACCAAGAATCTCTCATTCACATTTTGTCAAGAAGATGCCAAACTAAGTGGCTCTTATAAGAACTCAGTGTTGCTTAATATCATAAAATCTCATTGAAGCATAAGAGGGACAAAGTGTCATACCTTGAAAGGATGAGTTTCACCATTAGAACCTTACCATGAAGGCTTAGAACTCCATTAAAATTGAGAATTGATTCATAAATGCTAATATTAAATGAATCGAGAAATATCACTAATCGCAGTTGGAAATATAAAAATGCAGAGTTCCTCAATCTAGTACCCAGCCATGTAACCACAATTGAAAGATTACAAATGTTCAAAACTAGCTACTATACTCTAGAAAACCCTAGAAAATATGATTAAAACTCCAAAGTGAGAGCCCAAAACCTAGAACACGAACTCCCTTAATTCTGCCCTTCAGTGGGCTTAAATACAATCCACATTAGTGATCTCAAAGTGGGAATCAAAAGACAAGCGCGCCCTTGCACCTAGATCGAAATTCCTCTTAAATCCTGCAAAGATCTCATTTCGGTACCGGTACTAGTTAGTGTGGTACCGATACCAAAACCTCATTGGTTCTCCAACAACACTTGGGTACCAGTACCACTCTGTTTTGGTACCGGTACCAAGACTCCACTGCATCTTAACTGCATGTGGGTATCAATACCACCTGATTTGGTACCGGTACCAATGTCTCCACAATTGCCCAACTTCACTTCATAACTACCTAAGGCCTCCCGACAGTGCCTGGAATCGACAGCGAAGATCTATGAAGCCTCTAGAAACCAAATTATGCATGAAAATGTGCAATTTTAACATCGAACAAATTCAAGACAAGCATAAAAGAATAGAAAAGGTCAAAAACACCTATTCTACACAAAATGAGAGCAAAACATGATCTGAGGGGCTTAAAAATCTATATAAATGACACACTTTTATGTATCCAACACACCCCCCTAACTCACATCCGCTGGGTCTCCAAGATACTGAAACTAGTAACGCCTACCGACTATGAGGCTCAACAAAGTGCACTAAGGAGCAGTCAGACATTGCAAGATTCCCAAACAGAGCAAACATGAACATAGTACTATAACTTAACAGAATATGCAACCACCTACACTTAAATGAGCACCAACAGTCCCAAGTGTAGTGGACAAAATAATAAACTTTTACAAACAGATTCTCATATAAGTGGATCACTGATATCAAATCTGAATACCATGAAATCACTAAACTCGAAACGAACTTCATTAAAATCAAACATTTCACCACAACCAAGCAATCTAACATTCATAGAATTCAATGAGGAACAATTCTACATAACTAAAAAATCGTGCTGTCTTTTAAGTTGAAACGATCATCACGCGGTTACACAACAGGTTTACAGAATAAAATGGTGTCAAATGACATGGCTGGAGGTCTCACCAATTGCCAACACCACCCTATTCTAACCTAAGATACTACCTACTTTCTTCCACTTCTCTCCATCCGAGGAAAATGCATCTTCATCTACACAGTCATCCAGCTCGCCAGAATCCCCTTCCAAGTCGTGACGTGGATCATCTACAACAGAACCGGCTCTCTCGTGAATGTGACTCTCTGGCGCTTGAGAGCTCGTATCTAACCGCTTTTTGTTTCTAGGATGCATTTAAACCATCCTTTTTATTCTACACTATCTCTTTAAAGGAGATGCACTCATCGCACTCAGAGCCGAAGATGATGATGGCCTGTAGTACCGGGCTGAGGACGTCGACTGAGGCCTTATGGAAGCTGGCCGACTTTTTTCTCTTCCTCGTGATGCCTGTGACGGGCCCCAAATTTCTCGTAAGAACTCTCTTTTTTCTCTGCTAGAACACCTTATCCCTAGCCTTCCACTAGGGTTTGTAACTAAGGCTCCAGAAAGGATGCCCATGCTCTCACTCTGGGACCTTTAAAATCCCCTATTACACACCATATCACTAAAGAGCATAGTCAATAACTTTCACATTCATTACCTCATACAAGAACCGACTTCCTCTCGTTTGTAGCTTCTTCCTTTTGTCCCAATCATATCAGAATGACCTTATTCATTAATGCATATTGTGCTTTAATTTCCTGAGTAAACTCTTTGAGCATAAAACCCCCATGTGTATTTCCAAGTCAGGCACATGGTGCTTCGCGCAACAAACCGGTGATCAAACCCTGTAATAGCCCTGAGTGGGTAAGGCATGTCATGTGTTCCAAGGCGAGCATAATGTAGCGATTAGGTGATCAAATCAAGGCTGACAAGTAGTTGCTTCCCCGAGACTGTAGTCTCCAAAAGGGAATCCGCATTTAGATTCTCCCTCATGTTGGAGTAAAATTCCTCGACGCACATACCCAGATAACCTTTACTTCCCTCACTAATAAACCGTGAAATTTCGAATATGAATAACTGATTAGTGCCCAAAAAGTGCTATTTTGAGCCCTATTCGAGATAGGTTTTGAGTACTTTCGCACCAATCATACTCCAAGCCAATTGAGGTGTTCAGTCCATTTAGTATCATTTCAGCCATTGCGAAGGTTATTTTGTTCAGTTTCAGAGGGTTTTCGCATGCCTTCGCCACTGTTCTTCAGTTCGGGAGCACGATATGTGCTGAACTATAAGATTGAAACTATTTTCACCATCAAAATATCAAGATTCAAGGAAGAAATGAAGGCAAAGTGATGAAAAGGGATGCAAAGAGAAGAAGTATGGTGCAGTTGAAGGAAACAAAGAATTCCAGAGGGGCTCGGTTATGATTGCTAAAATCTCGCTGGATTGCGAAAATTTTCAGAATCATAGCTAAAATTCTCGCAACTACAGCGAAATTTCGCAATCCTAGTTTAAATTAGGCCTTCAGCTAGGCTAGCCGAAATTCTGCCAACAAATAAATTCATCGTGCCTAGCGAAATTAACCAATCTCGCTATCTCCCATTCCGTCAGCCAGCTAAATCCCCCTCACATAAATTATCGCAGATAGCGAAATTTCTCAATTCTCAAGAGATCTTGTACTCGCTTAAGAGCTTGGGCCTCGCTAGGCTAGCGAAATCCCGCTGTGCCAGCCGAAATCTCCCGCATAGCGAAATTCTACCCCCGTTAATTTTGTGTGTATTTGTTCCTAAACGACTACGCTTGGTGTATTACCACCATCCCTCGTGACGCCCAATATTTAGGTGGCATTCTCGTATTTTCACACTTTCGTACCATATAAACCCCTATATAATTTGTAACCCTAAGCAAATTCTCATGTTGTACCTTTCATTTTATAAAATTCCCACAGTCTTTCATTTTATGGTTTCATTTCGCTTCCTCTTCTCTCTCCTCTTTCTCTCATTTTCTAGACTGCCAAACACCCCCTTGAGGATGACAACTCAAGGATGCCGCTAAGCCTCATGCTTTGAAGAGGAAAGGGTTGCTTAGTCATGTCTGGGGGCTACCGCAGTGTCCTCATGTTTTAAAATGATACAGGTACCGTGATTTATGGTTCCATACCTTCCAAACTAAAAATAATGTCATTTAACACGCTTGGTCAATACTTGCCATGCTTTCTTAGTGGTACAAAGGTATACTTATTGGCAGATGCACTGGAGTTCTTAGATGGCCCCCACGAGCCAACAAACGAGGTCGAGTGCTGTGGTTTTAAACTAAAAGGGACTGTGAATGCATAATACCTATTTCACTCAACAGAGTGGTTCTAGGGTTAGGTTTTAAAGCTAAACAAAGATCCGGTTATGGCTTTGACTATATGTTACTTGCCATAATGCGAGGATATGACCCGAGGACACTTGTTAGCCCAATGTTATCAAGCTAGTGACCTAAACCTTCAAAGTTACCATTTTACACTTCACTTTAACCATTTCAAATAATGAACATACAACCTCCTCGCTTTAACAGTAAATCCAAAATCCAAACTAAAGCTCACCAATTTTTCAAACACTAATAATCATTCAGCGGGATGAAAAACCCATCCTCGTGTTCGACTTAGGATCACATCATAAAGAGTCGACTAATGCATAGAGAGGAATATAGGAAACCAATTTCATTTGATTCACACCCTACTGCAACAATCAAATGGCGCTATTGTTTGTGATGGTGCCAAACTACGATGATGAGTTGAAGTGTACTTGTAATCCCACATATGTAGGTGACCTTAGGACCCTTTTTTTGAATTTTTACTATTGTGAATCGCAAGTTTTCATTACTTCAGCTATCGTGACCGTTTTTTGTTTTTTTTTCATGTTTCGCTTATTTGACTAACATTAACCCTTTGCAAGCTTGTCGGCATTTTGTCAGGTTCATTTTTGTACAGTGTTTAAGGCAAAGATCGACAGAGGATATCAAAGTAGACGTATGCGAGTGCACCACCGAACAAGGTTAGTTGAACAAGGTTGTGAAATCAGTGTGCATAGTGATCAAATGGATCCTCTACGAGAGCGACAAAGTCAACAGCACCCTATGATCCAACGGCATACGAATTGATGAGGATCATATACCCTCAGAGTTAGTGCCCCCTCTGCGTCATACACTCCTAGAGGATGTAGCGGTGAGACCTACCTAGTGCCCCTGTAGCACTTTTCACGGTATGGAGAATGAAAATCATATTCGCATATGAGGATTTTGAGGAGGTGTGCACCTTTTTAAGGAAGGTATAGCGACATGGGTTCAATCTGAGCATTCAGTTGACCCTCAAGGACAAAGCCAAAATATGGCTCCCGACTCACTTAGGCCGAGACGATTAGAAATTGGGCCGATCTTCAAGCCTGAATTTTGAAGAAATTCTTGATTGCCACAAAGACCAGCGAGTTTGAAAGAGAGCGAGATCTACACCTACTCGGCCTATGTGATGAAAAGTTTTCGGTCATTAGGAGAGATTCATTGAGACCATCAATGCTTGTCCACATCTGTGAGTTTGATCACGGATGTTGTGATCATTTCTATAATGGTATGTCCCCCTACCGCTGAAGCAATTGCTAGAAACCATGTGTGGAGGTGATTTTACGAGCAAAAACCGGACAGACATGGATTTCTTGAGTTATATGTTTGAAGCTTCTAAGAGGTTGGGATAGGCCCGGCAGAGAGGTGGAGAAAATGAGGCCCTCGAGCACACGAGGGAGGATTTTGCTGTGGAGGACATGGAAATGAAAGCAAAATCTCAGCCTATCTAGGAAGGTGGAGGTTAGAGGAAAAGAGGCTCCATGAAGTGCATGCGTGTTGAAAATCTGCTACAAGCCAATCCATGCACAATTTCAATCCCACTTTGCCACCGGAAAACGGTAATACTATTGTAGTGGAAAGTTTGATGTCGAATATGCAAATGCCGTGGGGTCAAACAAGCCACCACAACCCATTTTCATATGGTAATGCCTCTGATTTCCAATTGGAGGAATCACCACTGGCTCCTCTCCTGGAAACCCAACCCACACTTTATGTACCACCGGTGCGAACCACGGTTTGGTTCCACCTCTCGACCCTGACCATCATCCTGCTCTCTGTGGAACAGCCATATTGAACTGAAGCGGGTGGTGAGGCAATTTTATTGGAAGGCAAGGGATCAATGCACAATTGGCGCAAGAAAGGATTGATCTTTGTAGAAGGCTTTTTAAACAAGAGAATAGATGGGCTTGAGAGCAATCTTAATCGAGAAAATAGACAGCTTGCGGTATTCGATCACGAATCGTGATATTACGGAGGTACAAGAGGAAGGTTCCCTTCCCAAACATTGCCAAATCAGGAGTGCATGAGGTAGGTTCATCTAGCAATTCGGGAATGGATGAGGTCGAGGCCCATAATCACCACGAGGAGTGGAAAAGGAGTTGATCGGCCCGATGCGAGCGAGTTGAGGAAGCAGGAGAAGAATTGGAGCCCGTAACACATTTTCTGAAGAGGACCCGATAAACGCTACGAGCCACCTCCATTTCCCCGAACACTTAGAAGCGAAGAAGGCATCAATGACTGAGGCATCTAGAAGTCTAAAGCCAGTGAAGGTAGAACATACCTTTTGGACATCCTCCAACAATCTGCTATCTGAAAGTTTTTAGAAGGATCTTTATGCAATCAAGAAGGGGTTGGGCATTGAGAAAAAAGGCATTTTCTTGAGCAAGTCGACGCCATAATCCATGAGACAGTCAAATACGGATCCGGGATCTCCACAATTTCGGTGCTTTGTTGGTGGGACTTGCATAGACAAAGCGCTCCTAGATTTAGGAGCCAGTGTAAACCTACTTCCATACTCAGTATATAAGCAGTTAGGTTTGGGAAACTTAAACCTACCCAGCATCCACTCCTATCATTGGCCGATCGATCGGTAAAGATTCTAAGGGAATAGTTGAGGATGTGTTGGTGGTAGAAAAATTCTACTACCCGATGAACTTTATAGTGCTTGATCACAGAGCGATAGAAAATGGGCCCGATCATGTGCGATTATCTGGGAAGACCATTTCTGGCCACTGCTAATGCGATCATCAATTGCCGAAATGGAGTCATGCAACTTACTTTTGGTAACATGACATTGGAGCTGAACATATTTCACTTGAATAACAAGCACAAGCTGGTGGAAACTGAAAATCAAGTAAATGATGAAGTTTGTTCAGTTGGTCAGAACTCAGGGAAGCCAAATGTCCAAGAATTGCAGGAAATACCCAACCATGGTCTTAGCGGTGTTTTAGTATTGCCCTCGGTATGCTTGTAGAGAATTTTGTCGGCCAAATTTGTCGGTGAGAATCAAGTCAACGTGGAAATCCATGACCGGGAATCGGCTCGGGCGGCTGCGGGGAGTTGAGGAGCTTCTCCTCTTGACCCTCCAGAGTAAATCAATGAATTTGGGCTGGTTGGTGTTCTCTGAAACAAATTACGCTCTCATTAATTTTTGTTTTTATTTTAATTTGGTCAATTTCAATAATTTTGGCTATTTTTAGTAAGTTTCCCGATTTAGTAGCTTTCCATTTTTAGCAATTTTGTAATTATATTATATTATCTTATATTAAATTTTGAAGTATAGCTTAATATAATAATTTTTTCTAATGTTATTTGTATTTTAAAAGTGAAAATTCAACTTCGGGAGAAAGCGAGGTTGCGGCTGAATTATTTATAATAAGCGAAATGGACTCTTCATTCTTAGAGCACCTTTACATAAAAAGGAGGAGGAGGAAGCGCTTTTTGAAATCGGAATTATTCTCCCTCGGCCTCTGTTTCTGCACTGCGCCCCGAAGCCCTTAGCTGGCTCCGGCTTAGCCGTTCAGCAGGCCTGCACCAGCCACGGTCGACTTTCCGAGCCCTTCCACGTGCGCATTTGCCTCCTGTAGAGCCACGGCGAGCCACTACACGGCGGCCTGGTGAGTCTTGCCGCCTGCGCGCCCCCCGTCCGGTGCCTGGTCGGCACCGTCGAGTGCGGTGTTCCTGGTCGTGCCTTCGCGCTTCCCACTTTGCCCGTGCCACGACCCTCAGGTGTCGGCTCTTGGCCTGGCCGCGCCTTTCCTTGGAGTCGGCATCGGTCCGGTTAGACTACGCCACCTTACGGTGTCCTTTTCGGCCCTCGACCGTAGTGCGTACTAGAGGTGGGTCCCGCCTCAGGCCTCGGGTCAGGTTCGATGCCGGCGGGGGCGGCGGGCCCGATTCGGCTGCGGATCGGCCGTGTTCCGGTCCCAGGCGAGTCCCCGAGGAGCCTCGGGGTCGGGAAGATATATCGGACCGGATGGGACCAGGGCTCCTTCACAAGAGGAGATCTAGGAGGCCGGCCCTCCCGAGAGGGACCCCGCCTTGGGACCGGGTGAGTCATCATCATCGGGCAGAAACCATCCACCCGGAAGTCGGCGGCGAGAGGCCTCATCGCTGATTCTCCTTTGCCTCGGTCGAGAGGCCACGCTGTGCGTCGAGCTCTATCACGGGGAATGTCGGCCCTACGCGAGGGATTTTCATGGGTCGTATTACGGCGTCCGTATAGTGACCCGGTCGGGGGATTATGGCTGATTGAGCATTATTATTTCTTGCCATTTATAGCCTTGAGGCGGTTATTACCGGGTGGTTCTCTGGAGTTCATTACATGACCTCGGGGGCCCAGGAAATCGTAGACTCCGTTACGATGTCGATGATCGTCGAGAGTTCTCAGGCGGCCCGGTTATGCTCCGAGCCCACGTGAGCTGCGAGGCGGTGTAGGCTAGTGCGGGGTGCTCGGGATTGGCCTCACCCGACACACAGGGAGATGGTCCGCAGTCTTGCTTCGAACCTTCTGGCGGGACTGTACTGTCGGGAGGCGACTCGCCTCGGATGCTTCTTATTGATCATCTGCTTTCAGGCCCAGCCTCTTCGGCCCGGCACTGCGTTCGTGTAAGGGGAGCCGTCTCGAGCTCACATCTTAGGATCTCGGAGGATTACAGTTCAGTCCCTCGAGTTGGTGATGACCTCCCACCCTTTCACGTTTTGAAGATAAGGTCCAGAAAGGGCACGGCTCGAAGCGAGAGGGAGTCTACCTTTATTGATCTGTGGTGAGCCGAGGTCTGGAGCACTTGGGCTCGGAGGAGCCGGATTGACGGAGGATCAAATGCCCTCGAATCTGTCTTTGGAGAGGCTATGGGTGATGCATTTCTTTTCTCCTTGACGACGGGACAGGAGGGAGGAGTGCGGATCTGCGGCGGAGGCACTCCTGAGAGGGAGAGATATTCATGCTCCTGAGGCTGAGATGGAGAGGATTCCAGTTCTAGATATATCTCCTCCATCTCCTCCTCCTAGCCGACCCGCGGCTGTTGTCTCCCAGGCCCATCGTATCGGCCGCAGCCGGAGTACATTCATGTCAGTACAAGGGAGCTAGCAGGTGTTATAGATGTTGTCTGTTCGTTGGCATCTACATAGGCGTAGATGGATCAGAGATTGACTTGAGCCGAGACCACTTTGGGGCAGTGTCATGCCATGCTCCAGCAGATCATGAGTCACCTGAGGTCTCACTTTGTTCACGATCATCGAGATGGCCGCGGCGGCAGCGGCCGGCCTCTCCCAGACATCTTTGGCCTGGCAATGGCCGGCGTCGGGATCCACCGCCTACGAGATTGAGGTGGTCGCACTCCTGTCTCTAACTTTCCTATCCCTATTACATGTCTATGCTTTTACTGGGAGGAAAAGTTAGAGGTTGGAGTGTCTTCTGTTATGTTTTTGTATAGTTTTCAGCTTTATCAGCTGCCTACTAATTTTGTATAGGATTCATGTGTGTGATAGTAGGCCGGTACTTTGTATGTTCGGCTATATTAAGCATGTCTGCTAGCCATTTGGTTATATCAAGCGTTTTACCGGTGTTATTCTGATCCTCTTACACTTTTGCAAATCACTTTTGTGCCTCAGATTTGTGTATCTACTTTTTCTTTCAATTGAAACTGATTGAATTGCTTTTAATTGAACGTTGAATTGCCTTTAATTGGAGCGGGGAGTGGGAACACCATTCCAATTCTGTAATGTTAGAACAATTCCATGTTTGATTCAGTTTTTGGTCAATTGAAGTTTCAGCATATTCAACCTTGAACATTCCTATTTGGCTAATTCACACCTTTGCGCACCATATTGTTCGATAGGCGTGAAATTATCGCCCTCCTTTCACTTTGCAAGTAGGCCTTAGGCATGTTGACGACCATAATAGGTTTGTGTTACCCATATTTGAAGACCAATGTAGTCTTCCAAAGAAAAAGAAAAGAAAAAAGAAAAAAAAGAAAAGAAGAAAAGAAAAAGAAAAATAAAAGTCAGTGACAGCTTTGCCTTGAGTGACACGGTCAGAGGGTGTATGTGAAAGCCTTTAAAAACTGAATGCCACACAAACATAGAGTGGTTGGGGAGTCATCGACTTAGTGTTCGCTACATGGGTGGATAGGTGGAGTTTAGCGTGTTGTAGGTGCTTGATTCTTAGAGTCGTGGCGAAATGGGGTGAAGCGCATAAGAGTTTGTGGTGAGTGATCCTTTTGGCTTGATGCCACTGAGCGTTAATTGGTTGGGGAGTCATCGGTGGACCAGATTACACGGACTTTGGTGAAGTCAGGTTTTAAGCATTGCACCACAATGAAGTCAGCGAAGAAGAAAGAAGAGTGTGGCTTTTCTATCTAGGTTGTTCAGCGACTTAAGGCCGTACCGATAGCTAGGTTGGGGGAGAATAATTTTGCAATTTATTGGCTCGATACGGATTTACATTAGGAACCATTAGACTTTGAGTGGAAATTCAGGTTGAGAACCATGGATCCCATGTTGACCTAAAACTTGATCTTATATGGTTTAATTTCTCGTGTCGGTTTTAGAACAAAGGTATCAATTATTCATTTAAAAGGTAATACATATTTATACATACCCTTTTTTGAACCATAAACTTTTGAGAAAACCTTTGCATGCATGTCCTTTATTGTTTTTGCATTGCAAGGGGACTAACAGCGTGTCGGTTGGGGGTGTGATTAGTGCCCCGAAGTGCTATTTTGAGGCCCTATTCGAGATAGGTTTTGAGTACTTTGCGCACTAATCATACTCCAGTCGCCAATTGAGGTGTTCGGTCATAGTATCACTTATGTCATTGCGGGTTATTTTGGTTATTTTGTAAGTTTTTGCATGCCTTGGCCACTAAGTTCGTTGACCTTAGAGATATGTGCTGAACCATGAAGATTAAAACTATTTTCCAGCCATCCAAAAATATCAAGATTCAAGGAAAATGAAGGCAAAGTGATGAAAAGGTGCGATAGAGAAGTATGGTGCGGTGAAGCAAAGCGAGGGCAACCGGAGGCCGGCTATGATTGCAAAAATTTCGCTAGGATTGCGAAGATTTGTGACCATGGCGAAAGTTTAAGTAATCTAAGCGAAAATGAAGATTTCGCTAAGTACAGCAAATTCCCGGTATCTAGCGAAATTCAGCGTGCTAAGCGAATTAACCAATTTTTGCTATCTCTCGTATTTTTAAGCTGGAGTTGGCGAAATTTAAGCTAGTTAGCGAAATTCAGCGTAGACAAGCGAAATTTCTCAATTCGCTATCTCTTTGTGTAAATTTTAAGCTAGGTTAATGACTAAACTAGTAGCAGAAATTTCATATCTAGCGGTCTCTATAAGCGACGAAATTCACCTTTGGTAATTTTCTTGTGTTGTTCTTTTGCGACTACGTTTTGGTGTATTACCACCTTGTCCGCTTATGTGTGATATTTTAGGCATTCTTGTATTTTCACACTTTTGGGTGGACTATATAAACCCCCATAATTTTGTAACCCTAAGCAATTTTGGCAGCAACTTTTCATTTTATAAAATTCCATGACTTTTTCATTTAAGTTTCAAATTTTTGCTCTCTTCTCTCTCACCTCTTTCTTTTCGTTTTAAAATTTTGCCAAACACGTGAGGATGTGGCTGAGGATGGCGGCTAAACGCCATGCTTATGAGAGAGGAGGGTTGCTAGCTTGGTTTTGGGGCTGCTGCAGGTGTCCTCATGTTTTAAATGATCTGAGATGCGCATTTTATGGTTCCATACCTTCCAAACTAGGGTTTGAGCGCCATTTAATGTCATTGCTTTGTTCAATACTTGCCATGCTTTAGGGTGCGATGCATACTTATTGGTAGATACGATATTCTTAGATGGCCCTTACGAGTACTTTGAAATGAGGTTGAGTGCTAGGGTTTTTAAACTAAAAGGGGCGTAAATGCATAATACTGTTTTGACTGAAATAAGGAGCGGATTTACAGAGTTAGGTTTTAAAAATTTATAAAGATCAGGTTATGGCTTTTTGAAACTATATGTTACTTACTTAATGCAGGATATGACCGAGGACACTTGTTAGCCCACGTGTTATCAAGCTGGTGACCTAAACCTTCAAGGTTACCATTTTACACTTCACTTTAACCATTTCCGTTGATCAGGTGAACATCTGACCTCTTTTGTTTTAACAAAATCCAATCAAACTAAAGCCTCACCCGATTTTTCAAACACTAATACACGTCATTCGTGGGATGAAAACCCATCCGTCTTCGACCACTGGCCGTATCGCGTAGCTTGACTACGGCAGTGGGAGGAATATAGTAAACAAATTTTGTTGATTCTGCTCACCCTACCGTGGCACAAATCAATAACTGCACGAATGGGATGAGTAAAAAGAAATGTTTCAATTTTCATTCCCGCCCACAGTGGAAACCTCGTCTTTCAAGCGAACACTTTTTCTCGCTCGGATTACAGGGTTCGTAAACATAGCCTCAATCTCTTCATCTTCACTTTCACTTTCTTCCTCACTTTCTGATGAATGGCCTTTTTTCTTCCCTTTACCCTTTTTCACGGTTTGCGACTTATCGGCCTTTCTTTTTTTATAGCTTGCTCCATAGAAGAGTTGGTGGCCTTTCCTTTCCGTATGTTCTTTGATCTCACCATAGATATGGCCAAGATAGAGAAGACGGAAAGAACGGCCCACATACCCAAAAACATCTCTAGAATTATTGGACTCACCCTCTCCACGTCATTGAGAGTACCTTCCCAAACCCTTCATAGAGATGCACCTGACAACCAAGAACATAAAGCCCACAGCAAAGCCAACCAAAATAATCCATATCAACCCGCGATGCAAAACAAGTCCGGGTTGCTCGAAGCTTGAGGGCCGAGAATCCCCTTACCCACAGTTCCAACACTTTCATGCTCCACATGCGGCCGAGCACAGCGCTGCAGGTGAGATTGATGGTGAACCTCGGCTTAGTTTGAATTAGGGTTTGATTTTGGTGAGAAGAGGTTAGGGTTAGGGTGTTTCTTATATAGGAGTTGAAGGGGGAGATGAATGAGTTCAAAAATGAGGGGGAGAAGGCTTTTCATCTTATGCTTGCACGGCGGCCTGTCTGGGAGTAGTGTGGTACCGGTTCCCTTTTTAGTCTTGCCACTTTTATCATTATGGTCTGGAGTACCAGTGGTGTGGTCTGGGGTACCAATATGGTCTTGGATCGAAGTTTTCGACCTCGGTACCGGTGCCGATTAAGAGTGATGCGGTGCCACTTTCAAGAAAAATTCCATAATGCACTACTTTTTGGTTCAATGTGCACTCGCTACTTACAACACTTCAAATCCCCCCTCATGACTTATGCTTGCTCGATTGTATACTAAACTCCACCGGCACCTTCACACTTACTTTGGAACCATCTGCTCAAAGTATCTAGAATCCTAAGGGTTTGAGCGGTAGCAACTCAAAGGCTCAACAAGGGTTCAAATAGCGACTCAACATGATTTAGTTTAAAAGAGAAAATATGGCCTAAAATCATCTTTCAACTACGTATGGATGTTTCATAAGGAATAAGATGCATGCATTTGACATGGGAATGCTAAATTGCATAGGCTGAAGCAATAATCAAGCAAAAGTGAGCTTGGGGAGAGAAATCGATGACTTGCATAAATTATGAACGAGAATGATACAGTCAAGATTGACTCTGAAGAATAGAAAAGAATTAGGTGAATATATTTGAAATATGAAAAAAAAAAAGTTTTGTGCATGCTTGTTATTGTGTTTGTGCGGTGAAACGCTATATGAAATACGTACATAAAGGTCATGCGTACGCTTCTTCAAGGTCAAGTACAATGCTCAAAAGCGGGAAAATGCATGCACTTAACCCTAAGGGACTTTAAATTAAACCCGATAGCATGCACTTAAATGGCTCTAAACACTAGTGTGTTCCACCCCACCATGGAAATAAGCATTGCCTTTAATCGTTGAAGGATCACCACGAGACTATAAGAAAGGACCAAAAGTGCTGGTTGCCAATGGGAGAAAAGAGGTAATGTTACATAAGGGTCAGACTCTCCTTTACGAAAAACAAAAAAAACAGAACTAAAAGATTAAAGCGTAAAGAAATGCATGAAAAGAAAGCTATACCGAGGTAAGACGAGGAGATTATGTTGAAGGGACATCTGGTGGGGCCGAGATCTACCAGTTCTCAATCTTGTCTGGCCCGGTCAAAGTTCTCTAGAAATGGCTTTTAAGCGTGACCGTGACTTTAAAGAGTTTCCCATTCTCCGATTCTAAACCTCCCATTAGCCATTAGGTGAACTATCTTAACTATGAAGGCACAATCCATCTAAAATGGAGTTTTACACGGAAAAGGCTGTCTGTCCGAGTGTACAACGGTACCTTTGGTGAGGTTCAAGGTCTTTCTTGTGATGTTCTTGTCATGGAAGAGCTTGACCTTCTCTTTAATAAATTCTCGAGCTCTCCTTATTCATGCCTCCCGATTCATCGGCTTGTTCATCTGCGACATCAGTTGTTTATGCGCATAGCGAATCAAAATTAAGAGTTTTAATGGTGCAATATTAACTGTGCACCATTTCCCTTTGGAAAGTGACATGCCTTGCCATAAAATAACCTATAGGAGACATGCAGAATAGTTTTAAAAAGCGATGCAGTGAGCAAGAGCATCGGTTTGTCGAGACCCGATCGCTAGATTAGGGTTAACCGTTTACAAATGTGTTTGATCTCCCTATTGGCTAGTTAAACTGACCATTGATACGTGGGTGAGTAAGATATTGGAAACTTTATGGGTGACTCCATACTTTTATGAATTTTCAGAGTTGATTACAAAAAATGGAGCCACGCCATCCGCTAATGATTGCGGAGGCATTCGAAACGAAAAATATGTTCTATCCAAAAATTTTCAAAACAACCTTATGGTCATTAGTTCTCGTTGAATGGCCTCCACCCACTTAAGCTGTAATCAGCGCTAATAAAATGTAAAGGTACCCACATGAGGAAAGGACCCATGAAGTCCTAAACGACAATCAAAATCTCAATAATTAAAATAGGGGTAAGAGGCATCATGTTCCTCTTTGTGATTCCTCTTAGTTGTTGGCACCGAGCGCAGGTTTTGCAAAAGTCAAAGCAGTCTTTAAAAAGAGTGGGCTAATAAAAATTGGCTTGCAGGAATTTATCAACCGTTTTTCTTGCGGAGAAGTGCCCTCCATGAGCTTCAAAGTGACAGAAGGTGATTATCCCAATTTGATCGTCATTAGATACACATCTTCTCATCAATTGATCAAGACAGTATTTAAACAAGTATGGGTCATCAAAATAGTTTTTTTTTATGTCCACCAAAAATTTCCTCTTTTGTTAAGACGTCCATTGGGATGGAATTTATCCTGTCACTAGATAGTTTACTATGCCCGCATACCATGGGCAGTGGACAAGAGCAAAAAGTTGCTCATCAGGGAAAGTGTCGCCCATCAGGCGAGCCTTGGGTGTCTCGAATCTAAGCGAGAAAGGTGGTCAGCTACCACATTCTCAACTCCCTTCTTATCCTTAATGGTCAGATTGAATTCTTGACATAGTAAAATCCACCTAATCGAGGCGAGAAGTAGTATCACCTTGGGGGCAAATACTTATTTGCATGATCAATGAAAATGGTTATGGGGAGACCTGTGATGTAAGACCTAAACTTACAGGCGAAGACTACAACCAAGAACTCTTTTTCTGTAGTTGTATAATTGGACTAAGTGGAGTCTAGAGTCTTGTTGGCATAATAGATCACAAACACTTTTTTTTTCTTCTCTTTGCCCTAATACAACCCCTATGGCATAATCACTAGCGTCACATATGATCTCGAGGAGGTCTCGGTGGGGATCGAATTATAGGAGGTGACACTTTAACATAGTTTTCGGTTATCAAGGCGCCTCACATGTGACCATTCAAAAGTGATGTCCTTGGCAAGAAAATTGCACAAGGGACATGCTATGGCACTAAAATCTCTTATGAACCTCCTATAAAATCCTACATGACCTAAGAATGAACGTATATCCTTGACACACTTAGGAGTGAGTAGGTTGGAGATCAACTGACTTTTCGGCTTTATCACCTCCCAATTCAAGCTTCTCTCGACACTATATTGTCTTTAGCATAATCCTTATGTCACTGTAGTGACACTTCTCAGTCGGCACTAAATTCTTCTCCTTACATCTTTCCAATACTCTCCTTAAATTTTCCAGACATCCCTTATATGAATCTCCAAAAACAAAGAAATCGTCCATGAAAAACTCCAAGATATGTTCTATCATATCACTAAAAATCTCCATCATGAACTATTGGAAGGTCCTTGGTGCATTACATAATCCGAAGGGCATTTTCCTAAAGGCAAATGTACCAAAAGAGTGAACGTGGTTTTCTCTTGATCTTCTAGGGCTATCTTAATTTGATTATACCCTGAGTACCCATCTCGAAAACAATAGAATTCATGCCCTGCAACTCTCTCCAACATTTGGTCTACAAAAGGTAGAGGGAAATGATATTTCTTAGTGCCAGCATTAAGTTTCCTATAGTCTATGCACCACTCAACTTGTGGTAACAGAGTGGGAGCCAGGCTCATTGTGTTCATTTGCTACCACAGTAACCCCAAATTTCTTAGGAACTACTTGGGTTGGACTGACCCACTTTCCATCTGGGTAAATAACACCTACATCCAGCAGTTTTAAAACCTCTTTCTTGACAACTTCTTTCATGACTAGGTTCAGCCTTTGCTGTGGTTGTCTAGAAGGTTTGACATCCTCTTCCAAGTTAATCCTGTGTGTGCAAATCAAGGGGCTAATTCCCTTAATATCTACAATGGTCCATCCTATGGCGGTTTTGTGGGTTCTCAATTTCTCCAGAAGTTTATTTTCTTGATCTAGCTCTAAAGAGGAGGATATGATTACAGGGAAAGTATCTTCTACCCCTAGGAATGCATACTTGTGATGCGATGGTAAGGGTTTCAATTCAAGCTTAGGTGGTTTTTTTTCCGAAGGTAATACTATGTTCTCAATTGGTGGCAATTTTTCAAATCGGGGTGCCCACCGTTTGCCTGCATTACCTCGTGTACCCGATTATGGAGTGCGAAACTCAGTCGGATGTGGCTACCTCCTCCAACACAACTTGGGCTTACTAGATAAGACTTGAGAGGGTCATCATATGAAACATGATCCACATAGTTCTGCACAACAAATTCTATCATATTTACCTCACAAACATCCTCATCATCCCCTATCTCCTTGATAACATTTAAGATGTTCATATTAACAGTCATGTTACTAAAAGATAACGTCATTAATCCTCCCTACGATTATTATAATAGCATTGCAAAGGGCGAAGGGCTACCAAGAATGGGAAATGAGTCCCTTGATTTGACACGGGTTGAGTGTCGAAACAGCAAAATACAGGAAAGTATAACTTGTCTACTTGCGCTGTCGTCTTTCATATACCTCTAGGAATTTTCACACTACGATTCGACTAGGCGAAGCGTGATATTAATGGGCTCTAACTCTCTAACCCCAGCTTAACTTATCACAAGTATGGCAGCAAATTAACACTTTCTCCCAATTATTAGAGCATGTCCCGATTTCGAGTTTCCACCACTATGGAAATAGTGGGGCTTCTTAGTTCTTTGTATTTGAGCCAGGAAGTTGTTCCTAATCAAGAGGTGGATTGTTCAGTCATAAATGCATCCTTATTGACACCTAACTTTCTTTCACGGTACCTGAAGTCTTTCGAGAACTTGGCATATGTGAATTTGCTTTATGGCATCAATAGGGAATGTTTACCCAACTTTGTTTGAGCAGCTCATAGATTTCAAAATGATTGTTCAATTTCTTGAGGAGCTCTCAACTGAGGGTATGGAGCCGAGGAGGGACATAGGTAACTTTATCTTTTCTAGCTCAACATCAACAACATCTGTCTTAGGAACATGAGGCTTGTCCGAACACATCGGTATCCTTGGGGTTCATTTTGAAAATCTTTTGTTGTTTCTTTGGAAAACTCTTTGGGTTGAATTGTTTTTCCACTTCGAAGAGTGGTGAAAGCCTTGTAATGTTCAAAAGTTACATCATTTGGACTTGAGAATCCAACACTATTTTGACCTTGAGGGTTTTTTATGGTCTGAGAAAGGAGTTTCCCTTTTTCTTGTTGAAAATTTCCCATATAAGAGGTCAACTTAGTGATTTGGGATCTCACATCATTTAAGGCTGTTTGAAATTCAGTGTTGGTAGATTGTTGAACCTAGATAAACTGTGTCACAATGTCCTCCAAACTTCTCTTATGTGGAGGTTGGTAAAGCTGTTGATTTTGATTCCCTTGAGAAAATGGGTGAAAACCTTGGGTAGGGTTCGCAGGAAATCCTTGAGGACCTTGATTTTGGAGTGGGGCTTGATTTGAAAAGCCTTGGTTTTGAAAGTTCTGGTCTTGGTTATTTGGGAAATGGTTTTTTAGCCTCCCTCATTCTTCCAACAAAAATTTGGGTGCTTACTCCACCCCTGATTATAAGTTTTAGTATGGAGAAATTGAAGAGACTCCTTTGGTAGTGGAGAGCATTAACTGCTCTGTTGGATTGCTCCTTGACTTGAGGAAGGTTAGGGCAGTTAATGGTTGAATGAGTGGGGTGAGTCATCCTGAAATGATGCATGACTCATCCACTTGAATCCCACGCCTTGAAGGTACCTTGGGTACAACAATCACCTCATTCACTTTTTTCAATTCATTGGCCTCTAACTTCCTAGTTAAAGTGGTTATTTTCGCTTGCAAGTCATCATTCTCTCTTACGTGATGTATTCCTCCTCCTATGGGTGTACTATGTACTTTAGCAGTATCTAGGGAGGTATTAGTCTCCCAAGTTCAAGCATTTTCTGTTATTGTATCAAAAAATTGCACAGCCTCCCTTGCGTTTTTTCTCATAGAACTCCCTCGCACACATCATTTGGATGTATTGTTTGTTATTTAGGGAAAGTCCTTGGTGAAAGTATGCAATGATTTGTCCAACATCCGAACCATGATAAGGGAGAGCGTGGAGGAGGTCCTTATATCTTTCCTATATAATAGCAAAAGGTTCACCCGGTTTTTCAAAAAAGCTTTGGATTGCTCGCTTGAGTGCATTAGTGCATCCCGAAGGAAAGAATTTGTTCAGAAATTCATTTCGCATGTCTTCCCAAGTGAAAATTGAATTGGGAGCAAGAGAGTGAAACCATATTTTGGCCTTTTCTTTTAGAGAGAATGGGAATAAAACCATACAAATTATATGGAAGGGCGATCCTGTAGAAAGGAAAGCACTGTAAACATCCTCAAAATCTCTCATGAATGAGTAAGGGTTCCACCGAGAATCGACCCTTGATGCACAGGAGAAGACAAATCATCTCGGAGCTTCATAAGAATTGGTTAGCCTCTTCGGTAGGCGAGCCATGAGTTTGTTGTGGTTCTGAGGTTGAAAAATCTCTTGAAGGTCGCTTTCTACATTGTTGGGTAAGCGAGAGCTCACATATTGGTCACGCTAAAAATTAATATTCCATTTCCCACCGCCGGAGTTGTCGGTGGTGCAACACCATCTCCTTGTCATGGGGGCTCATAGGGTCTTTGTAGGTTACCAAGTAACCATTGGTCATTTGGATTAAAATGACTTTGTTGACTTCCAGGATGTTCCATTTGAAGATCAGGGTTCTCTTGAAACAAACATCTTACTGTGGAATCTTCCAAGATGTCTTTGAGGTATAACTCTTACAATGGCGTTGCTCGTCACAAGCCGGCCGGCATGCTGTATTACCTAACTGGACAAGTATCCACTTATATTATCTACAAAAATAATTAAAATAAAAAGGTAGAGCACGTACCAGATTTTCAAAGCAATTGCAAATTACCACTAGCTCTCTCTGGATCGACTAGAGTGCTCACCACTCACCAGAAACGGCGCCAAAAATGCTTTGTCTATTTCGTGTGCTAAAATTATTCCCAAGCGTAGGAACTGATGTCGTCAAGCATTATAATACTGTCGGAGTCCATAGGTCATTTCCACAGGGAGTGGTTTCCTAGATGATCCTTAGGGATTTCTATCCGATGAATGTGCAAATAAAGTAAAATCTGGGGGGTTTTGGTTGATTGATTTATTAACCAATTGAATTAAACTATTTTAAAACGAGAAGGGTGAATGATAGGATCCTAAAGTTTCCACTCTCCTCCAACTAGGTAACACCCACCTCTCACTTACATTCTCATCTAGGAGCCATTGATGAATGGTCTTTGATGGGGGATATAACTTTAAAAGCTTTTGTAAGACAAAGAATAAATGAAAGATATCAACAGCTTACTTAGATGATTTGATTAGACTCTTAGATAGCATTTGAGATCAAGCACAGTCATGCAAGTCTCTCTTTGCGTTGTCAAGAAGATGCCAAACTAAGGTTTTTTTATAAAATTTTGTAAGTGTTTAATATCATACAAATCCCATTGAAGCATAAGAGAGGGATTGGTATTTGTTACCTTAAGAGGATGAGTTTCCACCGTTAGAACCCTATCATGCGGGTTTAGAACTCCATTAAAGCGAGAATTGATTCATAAATCTTTGGAGCAATGTTAAATGTGAATTGAAATATCACTTCAATTTACAAAGTTGAAATATAAAAAAGCATGAGTTCCCTCACTTGAGTACCAAGTTATAAAGCCATTTGAAAGATTACAAATGTTCAAAACTAGGAATGAGAATAAACTAAGCTCTTATACTCTGAAAACTAGAAAATATGAGAAAAACTCCAAAAGTGAGAGCTGAACCCTAGAGCATGGGGCACCTTAGTGCGCCCTCCGGTGGAGGCATGCAATCCACATTGGTGATCTCGAAGTGGGAATCAAAGACCGAGGCGTGCCCTTGCACCAAGATGAAATTCCTCTTAAATCCTGTAAAGATCGCATTTCGATCACAGGTACACCGAGTTAGTGTGGTATGGGTGCAGCTTCCCTCCACTTGGTTCTCAACCTTGCCAGATGCAGATACCACTCTGTTTAGAGAATGCCGTACCGAACTCCACTGCATCTTAGCGCATGTAGATGCGGCGGTACCACCCGATTTAATGCAAATACCAATGTCTCCACAATTGCCCAACTTCACTTCATAACTACCTAGGGCCTCCCGACAGTGCCTGGAATCAACGACGATGATTTACAGTTTTCCTCTGGAAACCAAATCGCTATGAAAATGTGCACGGAACATCGAACAACCCGCATAAGCATAAAAAGAGTAGAAAAGGTCAAAAGCACCTATTCTACACAAAATGAAAAAGAAAAACATGAAATTTGAGGGCTTAAAGCCTATATAAATGTCAGCACTTTTATGTATCAAACACCGCGACATCCCAAGCGAGCAAATGCGGCGAGGAATGGAAGCGAGGGGCGTGCAGAATTTGCGCACCACCCTTACGAATCGATAGCTCAAACTTTGGACGGCCATAACTTTTCCATCCAAACTCCGATTACCATGTTCTTAGACTCTATGGAAAGCTCGTGAAGTCTAGAATTTAATAAGATTAAGTGCTCAGCCAAAACATGGGCTGAGCAGTGGGCTATCACGGACAGTGGAGAAAAGGCCATACAAAGCAGTCAAAAAGTTGGTCAAACAGAAAAAAGGGTAGGTTGCAAAATTTCTCAACCTGCGAAATCCTGCAGGTTGCGAAAATTCGCAACACTGCAAAACCTTTGCCTTGCCCCTCTCCTTCTGTATTTAGCTCCAATTGCCTTCTGACTTGTACATGCAGCTTCGAGTTCGGCTCGGGTTCTTCGTATTTGAGTCGGCTTCGTGTGATAATCAGTGTAATTATTCTTGAGAAACTACAAAAATAACCACAGTACTATCGATGGTATAATTTGGGACCTTAGTGTGTCAATTGGGTTATTTAAGTTGATTAGTACACAAAAAGTGCTCAAAACCTGCAATAAATAGGGCGCTGAAATAGCCTTGTTAGGCACTAATCGACGAATTCACAGAGTAATGATCTAGACAAGAGGCCATATGTATACTCTTTCTCTATTTAGTATTAGCAAATCCTTAGTTGGCTACTTAGTACTTTTGAATACCTCAGCTATACTCAACCATCACCCAAGAGAGACCTCCCTAGAGGCAACATGGATCGAGTCAAAGTCTGCAAATCGGCATCAAAATATCCTTGAGCACTTCAAGTCTAAGGATACAT
This sequence comes from Tetrastigma voinierianum, assembly GCA_016808115.1. Taxonomy (NCBI): domain Eukaryota; kingdom Viridiplantae; phylum Streptophyta; class Magnoliopsida; order Vitales; family Vitaceae; genus Tetrastigma; species Tetrastigma voinierianum. Next base: position 277,683 of record JAEQBH010003298.1, read on the forward strand.
GCACCATTGCTATGATGAGGCAATCATCTAAATATAAATAGAAAATCCATATGATTGTCTCATGGCAGGTCTCCGATGTACGTAGCTACTCTTAGCAAGCATCCGCATATCAACTCTAATCAACTCCCACGATCATAGTTTATAAGATCCTTGCTTGATTCAAGAGTATTACATATGCTAGTGCAATCAGGATGATATCCCGAGTCTACGGTGATCCACATGACTAGGGTTAATTTAGAAACTAATATAATTGCACATGATAAGAATATTATTATCAGGATCTCATCATGATTTCATTCATGCTATGTTATGTATCATGGGCTAAATTAATTTTGATTAAGTCTAAATCAATTCAACATATGAAGATGCCTTTAATAGTAACATAAGATGTCTGATAAGTCTTAAAGCGATTGCCTTTAGAGCACGTCTCTAACATGCTTCTCTTGCAAGAGTTTGATGTAGAAATCAAAGACAAAAGGGCACATAGAACTTAGTTACAGATCATCTCTCCCAACTTGAAAGACTTGGTAATGAGGTACAAACAAATTACGATTTTCCAAATGACGGTTGCCACCATCTTAGATTGACCCGACTCCATGGTTTTGCGAGATTATGTGAACTACTTGGTAGCTAAAGTGTTTCCCACCAGAATTCTCCTTATCGAGTAGAAGAAGAAGTTTTTCGCAGACTTAAAACACTACTACTGGGAGGAACTGGTTCTCTACAAGCAATGTGCAGATCAAATAATAAGGAGATGTGTACTAGAGGAAGAAATGGAGAACATACTAAAGAATTGTCACTCCCTAAAGTGTGGAGGAAATTTTAGGGGGAATAAGACAATGGCTAAGGTACTTCAATCGGGATCTTACTAACCAACCTTGTATATGGATGCTTGTGCATTTGTGTTTTCTTGTGATAGAAGTCAGCAAATGAGGAATGTGTCCAAAAGAGATGAGTTTTCATTGAAGGGAATATTGGAGGTAGAAATGTTCAATGTATGGGATTGACCGTAGGACCCTTCCCGTCGTGCAACCCAGAGTACATATTGTTGGCGATGGATTATGTTTCCAAATGGGTGGAAGCGGTGCAGCCCATACAAGCGTACTTGAAGTGGTACCCAGTTCCTCGGAATGAACATATTCACAAAATTTGGGACCCCTCGAGAGATAATAAGCGATGAAGGAAACCACTTTTGTAATATAATGATCTGGTATTGCGAGGGTATGGTGTTCGACAGAAAAGCGTGAACTTATCACCCGTAAACCAATGCGAGAGGAGGTATCGTAATCACCGGAGACAGTAAACAATTCCTAAAAATATTGGGCGAGAAAAATAGATGACGCGTTATGGGCATACTGCATTGCTTTCGAGACACTAATAGGGATGTCCCCCTAAGTCTTTGGAAAGGCTTATCCTCTGGTGGAGATTAAGCACAAAACATATTGAAGCGATAAGAATGTTAAACATGGGCATGCAAGCTCTTTGGAAATAATGGCTTCTCCAATTGATAGAGTTAGAAGAGTTACGAAATTAACGCATAATAGAAAAACTTTCTGAGAAAAAGCAACGACATGACACAACCAAGCACATGTGTAAGGAATTCATATCGGAACAACAAGTTCTATTATTCCTTCAGATTACAGTTTGCTCCCCAGGAAAAGATCAAGAGATCCTGATGGTTGGGACCATTTCTGAGTAAACTAAGTCTTTTCCCTATGGTGGAGTGAGTAACACACACCGAAGGGCATATTCAAAAGTAAATGAAGCGAAAGTTTGGCTTAGTATTTCGGAAATTGAGCTACGACAAAGTTGCGGCAATCTCAGTAAATCCGTGAAAATGGCCATTATTGATTCGTGCCCTGATGGGGTGATCGAATCAACAAAATTTATATCCTAAGTTCCTCCCTCTTTGCTTGTGACCAGGCTGCTACTTGATATAGCGATCAAGGTCGAACAGGGATGGGTTTTCTTAAATCTGAAATGATTTAGGTGAAATCAAAATTGGTGAATTAAATTTGGATTTTAAGGCTTGGTAAAAACAGGGGAGTTGATGGTTGGAAAACTGAAATTTAAATAAAATAAAATGTAAAATATAACTCCTTGAAGCAGTGGGCCACTGAGTTTAAGATCCTAGGCTAAGCCATGAGAGATCAGGGTTAATTCCTCGTTAGAAGATGACATATAGTCGTCTCGACCCAGGATCTTCATTTAGCAGCTTAAAACTAACCACTAATAATTTTCCTTTTGATAGAAAAGCATTTATTTAACATTTATGGTTCCCTACTGAACAGCTCTGTTTTGACTCATCCTACAATGATTCGTAAAGGGTAACTAATGAATCTCGATGGATCTAATAATAAGCATCCATGAACCACTGGAGTACCAAGTAATGATCAAAAGTGGATGCACATACGATTGAAACCCTAACCCCTTAACCTACCTCGGTGGCTCGTGAAGCAACTAATGGATATTGTAGTGTATCTAAGCTAAGAGTACACTAAACCAAAAAGCACCCAAGTATTGTGAAAGCACATCAAAGAGCTTTAAACCTAGAAATAAAATTTGAGACCAAAATGACAAAACCTCTTGCATGAAAAAGCCGGTGGAACCACGGCGACCTAAGATCCTCACCCAGTGACCTTTTACTTCCAAGAAGGAAGTGGTTTTAAGCGCTCATCCTCAGTTGTCATCCTTGGAGGTGTTTAGAACCAAAGAAAGAGGAGAGAAAGAGGAGAGAAGAGAGAAAACTGAAAAGAAAATGAAAGGCTGCGTATGTCTTTGAAGATTAAAAAGTTAGGGTTACAAGCTATAAGGTGGCTTATATAGCCAACCCAAATGTGTGAAAATACAAGAAAGCCCTAACATTTTGGCTATCTGAGAATGAAGTAAGTAATACACCAAAATGAAGTCGGTTGGCATTAATTACAAAAGATGACAAAATGACGATTTCGCTATGCACAACAATTTTATTCTGTAGCGAAAATTTCGCTAGATCGCGAAACTGCATTTGGTGGCGAATTACGAGATGCAATCGAGAGAATTTTCGTATGCCTTTCTGCCAATTTCGCTGGCACTAGCGGCTCGCTAACCCAGAAATTGAGGAGCCGTATCAACAGTGTGAATTTTAAGCTAGCTTTGGCAGGGTTTCTCCTGTGACTCTTTGTTCCATTGGCCCTTGTTCTCTTGCTTCTCTTCCATTTCTTCTGCTTCATTTTTTCTTCTATTTTCTTCTCTTCTTTTTTTCCTTCTAGTCTCGATCTATGATGATGTTGAGTTTATTTCGAATTTTTTCGTGCTTGGGGTCCGACTCAACAATTTTGGCATGATTAGATCGCAAAAACTGCAAAATTTGCCACAAAATGTGATCATTAGAATAATAGGGACCTTAATATGTAAATTGGGTTAATTAGATGATTGATACACCTGAAAAGCACTCAAAACCTATAATAAATAGGGTTCAAAATAGCACTTTTTAGGCACTAATCAATTATGTTCCAATGACATTGAGATTCGAGACGATGTTAGAAAGCAGTTAAGCGTAGCGCTGCCAGGAGACAACGAAGCCCGTAGTTTTTTCTTCTTGTCATTTCAATGCGAGTCTTAGGATTTTAATTGTTTACATTTTGTTATTTAACTTTGTGTTTGGTTTTTCTAGGTAGAAAGCAGCCAGCAGAGTAGTCGGAAGCGACAGAAGAAAGAAACGAAGCAACAATCGATCAAGTGTAAAAGCGTTGAGGCAGTGAAATTTAACCTTAGCCGTGATGCTCACGATTGTGAGAATTCACGCCTAAGTGCCCAAAAGAAGGATATTTAAGCATTTATGTGATGCTCTAGTGTGAGAATTCATGCACATGCGCTTAAAAGAAAATATTTAAGCCTCTCTAGGATGCTCTAATGTGAGAAATCATGCCTAGGCATAATAATATGAGAAATTGTGCCTTTCTATGATGCTCAAACATGAAATTTCATGCCTAGGCATCAAAATTTAGGAAATTGAACCCACTATGGCTCCTTAGTGAATCTCACGCCTAAGCGCCACGACAAGGGACTTAAGCCAGCAGCACCTTGGCGTGAAATCTCCTCCTAAGCGCGGCAAAGAATTTATCGAGCCACTGTGGAGACCTTGGCATGAGATCTCACGCCCTAGCGCCAAAAGTTAGGGTAAATTACACTTTTGTGACTTTTTGTTCGTCTTCTTCTCAAAATCCACCGCCTCATCTCTCCTCCTTGAAAGGTTGTCAAATCCACCACTTCCATAGCCTCATAGCCTCAACTATTTGAGATTGCGACATTAGATCTAGGTAAGCAGGTTTCATCTCAAATACCCGATCATATGCAAAGCTCTCAAAATCTTGAGATCAGAAAGCCAAACTCCATTTCCAAGAAGTCGTTCGCCATAAGTGAGTGGCACCAACTAGAAGAAATAGATCCAAAACGGTAACTTTTAAGTTATTGTGGTTGTGTTGAGTATCATACCATGTATGCTTGTAAGAATATAATCTACATTCTTCTAATGAGTATCTAGATATTTCAAATATGTTGTGCATACCATGTGTTTGATGAAATGTCTAGGCGAACTAAAGGCAGATGTTTGATCAACAACCACTCCCAAGATGATATGAATGAGAAATGGAATCCATGGCAGCAAGTTAAGCCCTTGAAACCAGTCGGGATTATATAACCAAAAATTCGTGCTCTAAGGAAGTGAAAGAAGAGTTAGCTAAGAAAATAGTGCTAGTATATGTGTCATGGGATCAGAGGTAAGCGGCCAGCGGCCTCCTCCACTTGTGTTGATAGATCCAAAGTTTGTAGACTTGGATTGTACCTGAATCTGATCACTTCCAAAGATACAAAGTGGATAATGGACAAAGGGTTCTTCAACCCTCCTGATTACTTCAAGAACGACATCAGGAAAGATTGAAAGACCTTGATGAAAAGCACCCCAGAAAGGTAATGTAGTGATTGTGCGAGAGTCTCACAGCGAATGCAGTCGAGCAAGAGGGGGTGTAAGGTGTTCATAAGGGAAAACAAGTGCCATTTGATCGTCGCCTTAAAATTAATGAGTTCTACCAGTTATCGACTATTGATGATAGTGCCTACCAACAGCTAGTAGCATAACCAAATTATGACGCCACCATTAACTGTCTGACAAAGAACCACGAATCTTAGAAGAGAAACAACAAGAATGAGTTGGCGAACTTTCAAACTAAGCATCTGACCATAGTTTGAAGAATATGGCACCACTTTGTGACATCAAAAGATCGCTCATAGTAGTAACATTTTAGAAGTCACAAAAGAATGGTGATAATAGAATATACGTCTTATAAGACATCAAATTCGATGTGGGGAAAATAATTAAGGAAGCGATTTGAGTAAACCGAGGAATGCGTAACAATCTGGGTTACCCCTTCCTTATTTTCCAGTTATGCGAAAGGGTAGGAGTAAAGTTCACATGGCACGAGGAACAATTGCAACCCCCAAAAACAATCCATGTGAAAAAAAACCATATTGGAGTATTAAGGTGAATGCAAAGGGAATATATGACTCTGGAAATGAATCTGATGAGGATACAGACTAGGATGTGGGTCAAGGATAAGAGGGTGAACCCTCTAATAAAGATAAGTACATGCTTGACCCACCTATTGATCCTTCCTTCCAAGAGGCATACATACTTAAACCGCAATGGAGTAGACCAATGCCCAAATATGAAGAGGATAATTCATTATGGTTAGTGTAACGCCCCAATACCCTAGAATTTTCATAATAAAAAAAATTATTATATATTCTGGGTATAAATTGAGCCAACTTGGGTATCTTCTGGGTATTGTTAAATGAATATTGATTAAATGATTATATGGCTAAAAGCTAAATGAAAATATTATATGCTAAATGAGAATTGATAGGACTGGAATTAACCGAGTGTAAAGAGAAATTTTGGAAATTTGTAAAATAAAGGACCTAGGGTCAATTGTAAACTAAGTTTATATGTCTAAGTGTAAATATGGGGATTGAAGTGTAAATAAAATGAAATGTGGGCTATATAGTAAATTGGAGAACTTAGCTTAGTGGTGTTGGTAAACGAGCAAGGCTTTAGGAAACAAAGGCTTGAAGACGGAGAAGAAAAAAAAAAAGAGAAATGGAATTTGTGTGGCGACATATTACACTTAAATAAAGTTTAAAGAACAAAGTGGTCTAAGTGAGCTTATTTAGACAATCCCATTTGGGAGAGAAATAGGAAAAGGGAGAGAGCTAGGGCTTTAGGAAAAGATCAAGTTCTAGGTGGGATTTCTTCCACTTCTTGCTTCTAAAGTCGAGAACCTACAGAAGATTTGAAGAGATTCAAGGTGTGAACACAAACCCTAACTTCACCCTTTTGTGATTTTGATTTTGGGGAAGAGCCCTAACTTGGGAAAAAGGGGTTTTGTTGGTGCTAAACCACTTTTGGAGTTGTTTTGGGTGAATTCCATGGTGGGTTTTGATGTAGGATGGATTTGGGGAGGTTTATTGAAGAAAAGTGAGTGAGAAATGGCAAAATCACGCCATTTCTAGAAGCGAAGGCTCCCTTAAAGAGATGCGGTACCCATTATCTTGAGAGGGAAATGAATCTTTGGTGCCAATCAAAGTGAGCTAGGTACTGTGAAAGTGAAGAATTTGATCTTAGGTACCGTGCTTCTAGAAGCCTTGATTTTAGTACCCTTGCATTGTTAAGTCCCATATTTGTACACTAATAGTATAGGAACCCTAATAAATGACTAATGGGGGTTCAAATAAGAATGAAACTAAATGAAAAGCGCCACTAGTACCTCTTAGCCTCAGCAAACGTGTCGTTAAGTGTGAATAGTGGTGCTGGTTACTAAATGTGATGTGTTATTTACTAGGGGCCGATGAGGATCACTAACCTAAGATCGGGATTGAAGCGAGGCAAAAAGAAAGAGATAAGATTGGTTTGTTACATCTTCTCTATTCGTTTCAAGATTTGAAATGTTTGTTCAAATGTATAAGAAAAAACATATTCATTTGTTTAATTGATTTGAGGCAATTGATTGTGAAATGCTTTGCATATAAAAATTGCATGAGTATTGAAAATGGTATTTATACAAATGTTACATATTGTATTGTATTTTCTATAAAAGATTTGAAAGCCCTTAATAGAATGTTAGCAGTTTAATTCGCGTTGGGATAGATCGGTGGTATACCAATAAGTTATAAGCGATCTTTGAACAAAGCGTATTGATATGTCGCGATCCGCAGCCGGCGAGACGATGTCGGTAGTGTTCACGAATTGATTTTTCTCTTGGACAGCGGCCAGCGGGATAGCGTGATGTAAACCGTGTGCATCTTGGAAGCTTCTGACCCGGCGGGACGTGGTGATTACAGATATCACGTATACCTAAACATAGGTTAAATTCGTTAAGGGCAGAACTAAATTGATTTTGAGATTGTTGACATATTGGAATTGAAAAGCATGATTGCAAATTGAAATGAAAAGAGCATGGTGAAATGCATAATTTGGTTATAAATGATATTGCGTATGGAAGTGTATATTTGGGATGATCGATGAACCATAAATGATTGTATATGAAATAAGTATATGTATTATATTGACATTGATCCTCGGAATTTGAAAGTTTTGTTTAGTAAATTTCATGATTTAACTTAAACTAAACGGAAGAATAAGTGTATAGAACCACTAAGCATGAAAATGCTTAGTATATTGTTTTATCAATGAGGCAGTCTTAGAAGTGATGAGTAGTGGTGAAATAAGGACCACAATTAGAGGCTCATAGTCATACAGAAGAAGTTCGTGGGTATACAAGTCGTATCCTCACCATCTTTAGCATGACATTATTTTGTAAACAAAAAAGGGTTCAACTCAGAAATTATTTTTAATACCTATATCACGAATACGATTTTTGGATATTATGTTGTATGACATAAAATACCATTTTGGTTAAATGCATATTTTGTAAATTGCATTGAATTTGTAAATGTTTATGGAGCTTGCCCCAGTGAAATCTCTTCTACATGAATTTGAGAAGCAGCGCTTATATTTGAAATGTATTTGATAAATAAGCCCCGTAGAGCGTCCGGGTTTGGTTTGGATCAGCGGCGGGTGGCAGTCGGGCTCGGTGGTGTCCTTCTGGAGTTGAACAACAAAGTATGGAAAGATAGGGTCAACCAAGATTTCGCTAAACTAAGAACACAAAATGCAACCATGATAGGTCAAATGTCCTAAATCATCGCTTGGCAATTTGCATAATCTGGTTAGATGCCACATCTCGAAGGTAGCATACCACGACGGGGTGCAGTGGGTTCCTCATACACTCTTTTCTTTGACCAATCACCCACATAGAGGCGGCAGTTGGGCCTTGTATCACTTATCAAGTAAGTCACTAACCTCACTCATGAGCTTTTATTAAGGACAATGCAATTTCTAAGTTTGGGGGATGAGGTCGATGATTTTCTATATGGTTTCTTTTGTTTCTTACGCCCTTTGTTTCTTTTGTTTTCTTTCTATACATATGCTTGCTTTCATTTTTTTTTTTTTTTTTTGTGTTTTGTCGTGTTGCAGTGCAGTCGGGACCCATGAAGCATTAGCTAGTGAGAAGGGTAACATTGGTAAAATCCTAATCAACTCTTCAAGGATAAGGTAACTCGACATAACCCTACCTTGCATGATCATATCCATAGAGGTACATGGTAGCTGAACTTGAAATGGTTGGAATGAGAAGAATATCAGCCCCCATATCAAATTTGCTTCTGGTAGATTTATGTAAACACTATATCATCGCTCTTGGGAACCTTCTTAAATGATGTGCATGATAGAACTGAGAGGTTGAGTATTAGGGTTGCGTTTAAAGACTAGTTAAATCAAAGACTCTGACTTATAGAGAAATAGAGAGTGGAATAGTACATGGTTGTAAGAGAATGAGCCACCATGATCCCAAAACCTCTCAAGAAATCTTTTCTTGTTGAAACTCCCCCACACACATGCGAGAACTTCTAGATATACTCTAGTTTTGGCTTCTTTCTCACGAACACTACTTGCATGGGATAACCATATTGATTAAGTGACACTAGAAAAATGGCAAATTAACTACAAATAGAAAAAGAAAAATGAAATGGAATAAACATGGTGATTGAACAATCGGAATCCAGAGACGCAATCGAGGGCATTTCAAGCCTAATTCCTAAGCGATTGTGAGGTCGTGACTTCAGTACCAGCCTACATGGAAATGGATGAATTGTTTCTCATAGTAGGTGTTTTGGGCTTTAGCCAACTATTCGAGGTGAAGTTCGAGGGAACTGAATGCCCAGCTCTTAACAATAGTAGGGAGTCGTGTCCAGTGGATCCAGGCTACAAGGTTTAGCTAAAACCATGGCATTGCTCTACTGCATTATTTTGAATAGTGTCGAAATAAAAAGTGTATTCTTCATCTAAGTCGATATTAAATTATGTGGTGTATCAGTGCAAGCTAAGTTTAGTTGAAATGAGGCTTTAGAACCATTGTATATGTCGGAGATCTTAACCCAAATGAAACTGAGTCTCAATGGAACAAATTCTATTCAAAAACTTAGGATTGTTGTACAATGCACACCATATGATAAATGTCAGTAAATTAAACTATGTCGAGATCTCGGTATGACAGTGGTAGACAATGCCCTCTAACATTTTGAGAAAAAATTGCTTATTATTGGAATTAATCTCTTAATCTTGAGGTTAGAAGCAAATTACCTAACCATTGTGCTACAATATGCACCTTAAGGTATTCTTCTCCACCCCTCCTTGACTATATTTTTAAAGATTAAAGTGATGAGTCCCTAAACTCATCTATTTTGAAGATCATTTTTAAGGCATATTTTTGGAAGTTTTATGGCTCATTTAATGTTGAATTGCAAATATTATGCTTTGTGTTTGCGGGTTTTTAATGGCGAAACATCAGTAATAAAAGAAGCAGAAAATTGGCTAAGGCATAATTGTCACGACATAATTTCAAGGTAACCAGTGGAGATATGTTGCAACAAGAAATGCTATGTCGCAACAAAGAAAAAGCTAAACTCAAAGTTATAAGTGAACTATATCGCGACATTTCACAACTTTGTCGCACAAAATGAAGAGGATTGTATGAGTAAATGTTAATGAAAAATGAATTGCTTACCGTCTATTTCGTATCAAATTATTCCTGACATGGAACTAAGGTGTTAAGCATTATACTCTTGTGGTAGTCCACGAGGTCATCTCCACCAGTGAGGAGTGGTATTCTAGGTGAGTGCTGGGGTTGTTCTCGAGAATGTATGTTTAAAAAGTAAATTATGGGTTGTGGTTGGTTGATTAGTACTGATTTAAGTGATATTTTAAACGGAAAGATGATTGATAGGGTTCTTGGGTTTCCTGCAATTGATCAATTAGTTTCCCACCTCTTCTTCACAATCTCATCCCCAAGGAACCATTGATGAATGGTCTTCGATGGAAAGATTTTACATTAAAAAGCTCTTTTAGAGCAACGATCCGTGATGTTAAACACATTGGCTTGATTTACTCGAACTCTTAAGCTTGCATTTATGTCAAACTGCGATGTATCGAGGATCTCTCGTTCCTACGTTGTCAAGAAAAATACCCAACTAAGGTTTATAAGATTTCCTACAAATTGCTTAACATCATACAATCCCATTAGGTATAAAGAGGAATTGAGGTTATTACCTTGATCGAGGTGAGTTTACCATTAGAACCCCATCATAAGAGTTTAGAACTTCATTGATACTAGACGGATCATATTTGATGAGAAAATACTCATAAAAGAAAATTGATAAAATCACACTTCAATTTAAGATCAGAGATAAAAACACAAAAATACTATAAGAAGCTTAGAGTTGTGTAATCTGGCGAGAAAGATTACATGAAATCGAATGCGAAGAAAGGTAAGTATTCCAACCTGCTCTATGAACCTAACAAAACTATGAGGAAAAACACTCTCTTTATGAAACCAAAACCACAGGATCCAAAAGCTGCCCTTCTCCTCCTTTCTTTGGCTTTTTATACCCTTTTCCTTTGTGCTCTCGAATTAGCGGTCGAGACTGACGTGCCACTGGCACAGGTGGAGTGCTGCTCAAATCCCACAAATATTGCATGTTGAGTGCAGGGTACCGATAAGTGTGTATCGGGCACCACTGCTACCTAGTGGCACTACATTTTTGGGGGTACCAATACCGATGAGTGTTACGATACCACTTAGCCACGGTGAATTTCTGCTCACAGAGATGCGCCGTGGGTGAAAGTGGTACCTATCTGCTATGCCTTTGCAAGTGTTCCCCCTACTTCACGACTTCACCTGATGGCTGCCATCATCATGATGATCCATATTAGGCTCTGAATGGGGACTATATAAAAATTATGCATGAAACCCAGAACAACTGTACAAAGTCCAGCTTAACGCGATCAAGGCACTGTATGCAAAATGAGAGTAAAATATAAGTGAAAGGTGCTAAGTCTGATATAAATGTTGCTCTTTTGTGTATTCAGCACACCCGCCTTTTTGCATCTTGCTAGTCCACTAGCGAATTTAAGCTAGTGACACCTGCGATTATGATTTCCAACAAAATCGCTGGAAGTGCGGTTAAGCTTTTACAAGTTTCTCAAAGGAAAAAAAATTGAGCATAATACTTTTGATGATAGGTAGCAGCCGTCTGACTCAATTAAAACCACAGTCTCAAGCAATGAACATAACAACAAACTATTACAAAACTTGAGATATTCATATAAGGGACCATGGAATTGAGAAAAGCGACCATGAAAGCATGTGGGAAATGAAACGATATTATAAAGGCTGACAGTTTAACATTACGGCTTGACTACTATGCATAAAAGTCAAGAGGAACAACCAACACAACTAAAATCAAAAAGGTCTTTAAGGCTTGTAACGACCATAGGCTACACAAATAGGGCTTATATGAACAAAATGGGTGTTAGCATGACATGGCTGAGGTCTCTACCTAATTGCCAACACCACCTTTAGTCTAGCTACCACAGCCACCCTTTTCGACATCCTCCCGTCATGCAATCGGAGAATGCGTCACCTCATCAACGCGGTCGTCGAGCTCCTCAGAATCCTTCCAGAGTCGGGAGGGGCATCTCCCAACGCGGGTGCTCCTTGGTAGATATGACTCGGCACGGAGGCACAGTGATGCAGGCTGTTGCAGCACCCAGTATGCGTACAAACCCTTTTGCCGATCAGAAGCGCTCCATTCTTTTGAGAGGGGATGGTAATAAGCCCAGGCCTTGAGCGGGGCGAAGCCCCGAAGAATAGCCAGGGATGTGAGGCGGGGTCTTGTGGATCTTGACTCGGCTCTTGGCCTCTGTTTGGTTTGTAATGGGCCCCAGCTTCGGAAGGATTCTCTTTTCTCTAACCACTCCCCTCGTCATGACTTCCTGAGATTTATGAACTGAGTCGGGATGGGACATCTGCTGACTCGGGTTGGGGCTTGTAGAAAATCCTCATAACGCATATATAACCAAGGCATAATCAATGAGCTTCCCGATCATCACCTCATATAAGCGAGTTTCTTCCTTGTAGCAGTTTCTCTTTTCCCCTTTGGTCAAGATCATATTATGAATAATTTTGTTCATCAAAAGCATATTCGAGCAGGCTTCACTAGAGCGAACTCCTTAGCATAAAACCTCTCATGGCAGGCGGATGGGTGCACGTGGCATCGGCCAAGACAACGGCATCGGAGCGCTCGATGTGGCCACTAAGAGAGGTAAAGATTAGGTCATAGCGGCAGGCGGACATGCAATGAGTGAGCTTCTCGAATGTCGGGGCTGATCTTTAATTGTTTTTCCCATTACGATGGTCTCTAGTAGGGTATCTACAGTAATTTTCTCTCAAATTATTCATGAAACTCTAGAACAGGTCGGTAGATACCCTTGTGCTTCGGTCTGAACAAGCGCAAATTTTACTCTGAATAATAGCCACGATAGGATGAGTGAACAGAATGTGTCCACTTTCACACCAGCTCGCAGTAGCCCCCGCTTGCAATTGATTGGGCCAGCACTCTGATACGAATCGGAAGACCCCAAGCGAACTATGACGATCTCCTCATCTTTCCCTTTCCCTTCTTTATGGTCTGCGAGGTGTCGGCTTTCCGTTTCTTCACAGCCCGCTCCATAGAAGAGCTAGAAGCCTTTCCTTTTCCAACATTTTTCAATCTTGCCATAGATATGGCAAGAATAGATACAGCAAAACTGACGAAACACCTGAAACAATATCCCAATAGCCCATTTCCATAAGTCATTTGCATTCGTCGATTAGACGAAACTTCCTCCCAATACCAATAGCAGATGATGCCCTAAGCCACCAAGAACAGAACACCACTAACCCAAGCCAACAAAAAGAATCCATGTGGAATAATGAAATACCACAGAAAAAGATGCTCCCAAAGAAATGAAGGGCACTCACCACAACGGGGTGACAAACTGGGGAAGATCCTGATCAGAAAACTAGAAACACTAGCAGGAACGTGTGAACTCGGAGTTGCTCGTGTAAGAGAAAAAAGTGGTTAGGGTTTGTCTTATGTAGGAATGGGGGAGTAGGAATATGGAAGGATTGCAAAATTGGGCAGAAAAAAGGCCTAATTTGGCCATGTACGCTACCGAGTGGGGTACCGATAAGTGCGATGCAGGTGCTAGATAACCCGCATACTTTGCCTGTAGTGGATGCCGTACCGGTAAGAGTGGTACCGGTACCGCTGTCCCATTTTTTTTTCTTTTTTTTCTTTTCATATTTTTGTAAATTTGGAGCATTAGTCTTAGATATATAGATATACCCTTTTAGGTGCCTCTGCATCTCGGATTCAGATCTCATTTCTCTCCCTACTCATACTCTGCCCAACCTGATATGTGTTCACGGAATTAACAATTGTACTTCCCTCTCTCGACACCTTCACGCCTACCATGGGGTCCACTGTATTTCTTATGATCATGGTTCCTAGGGTTCGAACTAAATTGGCAACTCAAGGCTCAAGATGGGTACAAGGGAGTAGAATCAAAATAGTTTCTAAAATGTAACACATAAATAATGGCCTCAAATCATTTTCAGTTATGCATGGTGTTCGTCAGAGAATATGATGCATGTAGTTAACTTTTTTTATGGAATGATAAAATAATGCTGGCGGCGAAAGCAAGCGAGGCAAAACAAGAGTTTGAAGCAGAGAAAGTCGTGGGTGGTGTAAAGGAATTAGAATAGAGTCGGGGTGATATGGTCCCTGATATGAACCTGTAAAATTTTTGTGCATGCTTGTTATTGTGTAAATGCATTGAGATTACGTGGAGTGCGTGTAAGAAGTCATGCGGCTACAGACTTTTTTTTTTTTTTTGTGAATAAAAGCAGATGAAATAAAGAAAGCAAAAGGAAATGCAAGAAAGAAAACAAAAACTATATACAATAAGGTAGGATAGAATTTACTCTAAAGGAGCATCCTAGTAGAGCGGATCTACCAGGTCCTCATTACTCTCCTGACGGTTAAAGTGCTCGAGAAATTACTTTAAGCGTTGGCCAAATTCTTTAAAAGATTTTCCATTTTTCGGATTTTCAATCTCCACTGCACCATATGGGTAAACTACCTTGACAACGAACAGGCCAGTCCACCTAAAACGTAGTTTTCCTGGAAACATGTGAAAACGAGAGCTGTATAGAAATACCTTTTGGTGAGGTTCAAAGGTCTTCCGAACAATGGTCTTATCATGGAACAGGTTGAGCTTCTCTTTGTAAATCCGGGAGCTCTCATATGATTCACGCCTCAATTCATCAAGCTTGTTCATGCACTGCGATGTGTTTTACACCCTTGGCCAAATCAAAATTAAAGTTTTAATAGCCCGATATGCCTGTGCTCCATTTCTCTAGGCGGATGACAAGCCTTTCCATAAACAAGCCTATAGGAGACATACCAAGAATAGTTTTAAAAGCGTACGGTAAGCCCGAGCATCGGTGAAGTCAGCGACCCGATCTTTGCGATTTGAGACTCTTGTTTTCAAAATGTGTTTGATCTCCCTATTAGCTAATTCGGCTTAACCATTGGTTTGTGGGTGATATGCTGTTGAAACTTTGTGGGTGACCCCATACTTTTGCAACAATTTATCAAAAGATCGATTACAAAAATGGAGCCCACCATCACTAATGATTGCACGAGGCACTCAAAAGCGAGAAAAAATGTGTTCTTTTATAAATTTCAAAACAACCTTCTGGTCATTAGTTCTCGTTGGAATGGCCTCCACCCACTTCGACACATAGTCAACGAGACAACAAAATGTAAAGGTACCCCTGAAGGGGGAAAATGCCTCGCCAGAGTCTATACCTGACAAGTAAAAGATCTCGATGATTAAAATGGGGTAGAGGCATCATGTTCCTTCTTGTGACCCCTCTGGTGTTGGCACCAAGCCTGAAGTTTTGCAAATTCAAAGCAAACTTTAAAAGCGTGGGCAGTAAAAACCGACTTCTGAATTTATCAGGTTAATTTTCCTTGCGGAGAAATGCCCTGCAAGCTTCAGAATGGCAAAAGGTGAGAATCGATTTGATCGTCATTGGGTACACCTTCTCATCAATTAGTGGACGGTATTGAAGCAGATATGGGTCGTCAAAATAATATTTCTTAATGTCCACGAAAATTTCCTTTTTGTTGAAGTCCATTGAGGTGGAATTTGACCTGTCACGGATTGACTATGTGCACGCGTAGAGCGGTGAACAAGAGCAAAAAGGCGCTCATCGGGAAGCCCATCGCTCTCAGTGGCAAGTGAGAGAATGGATTCGAAACTAAGCCGAGATAAGTGGTCAGCTACCACATTCTTGACTCCCTTTTTATCTTTAATAGTTAGGTTAAATTCTTGGCACAGTAGGATCCACCTAGTTAACCGAGGCTTAGTATCACAGCAGAAGCGGGTGCTTAGCGGCTGGTGATCTGTGAAAATGGTTCACGGGAGACCACACAATATATGACCCTGAACTTTTCTAGGCAAACGGCTTGACCAAAACTCTTTCCTTAGTTGTGTAGTTTGCTTGAGCGGAATCTAGAGTCTTGTTGGCATAGTAGATCACAAAAGCCTTTTTATCTTCCTTTGTCCTAAACGGCCCTATAGCATAATCACTAAGCGTTTACACATGACCTCAAACGGAAGGTTCAATTAGGAGATCGCATGATAGGAGGAGACACTAACATAGTTTTGAGTTTTATCAAAGGCGGCCTCCTGAGCTTTGTGACCATGCGAAAGGCGTCAGCAGCAGAAAATTACCATAGGGGCGGCTATATGCTTGAAATCTTTGCCTTGAATCTCATATAGAATCCAGCATGTCCCAAAAATGACCTTATATCTCCTAACACACTTAAGAGTAGGTAAGTTGGAGATCGACTCGGCACTAGCCTTATCCTCGATTCCTTTTTCGATACTATGTGACTAAGACAATCCCTTGTGTCACATGAAGTGACACTTTTCCCAATTTAACACGAGGGTTCTTCTTTTTTGACATCTCTCGAAGCCTTACGTGGGTCTCGAACATCCCTCATATGAGTCTCAAAAAACTAGAAATCATCCATGAAAATTTCAAAATGATTTCCATCATATCAGCGAAAATCCCCATCATGCACCTCTGGAAGGTTCTGGTGCATTACATATCAAGGGCATTTTCTAAGGCAAATGTGCCAAAGGGACAAGTGAATGTAGTTTTCTCTTGATCTTCTAAAGTTATCTCAATTTGATTGTACCCTAAGTACCCATCAAGAAAACAATAAAATTCATGCCCTATGACTCTCTCTAACATTTGATCGACAAAAGGTAAAGGGAAGTGATCTTTCATAGTACACATTGATTTCCTATAGTCTATGCAAACCCTCCAACTTTGACGTGACTGAGTGGGGAATTAGCTCATTATTTTCATTTGCTTTACCACAGTGACTCCAGTTTCTTAGGAACTACAGTCGAGGTGACCCTTCTTTATCTGTGATGGAATTAAATAACACCTAGATCCAGTTTTAGAACCTCTTTCTTGACCACTTCTTTCATTATTGGGTTTTAGTCATTATTGTGGTTGTCTAGAGGGTTTAACATCACTCTTCCCAGTGAATCTATGTGTGCGAGATCAAGAAATTTAATTCCTTAATATACGCAATTGTCTATCTATGGCAGTTTTGTGGGTTATTAATATCTCTAAAAGCTTATTTTCTTATTCTGACTCTAAAGAGGAAGATATGATTACCGGAAAAGTTTCTTCTACCCCTAAAAATGCATATTTGAGATGTGATGGTAAAGGTTTCAAATCAAGTTTAGGTGGTCTCTCTTCGAGGTAATGCCACAATCTCGATTGGTGGCGGTTGAACTTAGGTGCCACGCCCATTTGCTTCAATACCTCACGAGTAACTCCAATTATGGAGTGTAGGAACTCTAGACTCAGATGTGGTCACCTCCTCAACAACTTCGGGCTTACTAGACAAGACATGAGAGGATCATCGTATGAGACATTATCTAAGTATTTCTGCACCACAGAGTCAACCATGTTTACCTCATAAACATCCTCCTCATCTCCCATTCCCTTGATAACATTAAAGATGTTCAAATTAACAGTCATGTTACAAAATGATAGTGTCATTAGTCCTCCCCTACAGTGTATGATGGCATTAACGGTAACGAATAGCTACCGAATCAGGTGGAATTGAGTCCACTGGGTTCTGGGTTGAGTGCAACCACGAAGCAAAATCCATTAGAAAATAGAACTTGTCCACTTGCACCAATACATCCTTTACTATCCCTCTAGGAATCTTCACACTACGGTCAGCTAGTTGGAGGGTGATATTGGTCGGTTCTAATTCTCCCTACTTAGGTAACTCAACAGGCCGAGTGAGCGACAAGTTAACACTTGCCTAAATCCACGTGTCTAACTTTGAATTCCCTGCCACTATGGAAATAGTAAGGCTTCAAGGTCTTTGTATTTTGGGGGAAAATTGTTTCGAATCAATGAGGTAGATTGCTCAGTCATAAATGCCTCCTTGTTGACACCTAGTTTTCTTTTTATAGTGCACAAATCTTTCAAAAACTTGGCATATGACGGAATCTGCTTAATGGCATCTAGTAAGGGAATGTTCAACTTCACCTGTTTGAACAACTCATAAATTTTAGAGTGATTGTTCACTTTCTTTGGATCTCTCAATCTATGAGGGTATGGAGCAGGAGGGATATGGGAGGCCTTGTCTTGTTCTGGCTCACCATCAATAACATACGTCACTCGAACACGAGAGGCTTGTCAGGCACCTCATCATCCCCAGCCGGTTCATTTTGAGAATCTTGTCTCAGTTCCTTGGGTTGAATGGTTTTGTCAATTACCTTACCACTTCAAAGAGTGGTGGCGACCTTGCGATGTTCGAGAAGGTGCCCTCGCTTTGACACGAAACTCCAACCTTATTTTGACCTTGGGGGGTTTTGGATGGTTTGAAGGAGTTTCCCTTTTTCTTGTTGAAAATTTCCCATCGAAGAGGTTAGCTTAGTGATTTGGGATCCTGCATCATTCAAGCGGTTCGAATTCGATCTTGGTGATTTGTTGGGTCCACAAACGAACTGTGTCACAATGTCCTCGAACTTCTCTTATGTGGAGGTTGATAAGGTTATGGGTTTTGGATTCCCTTGATTTGAGGGGATAAAGCCTTGGTTGGGTTTATAGGAAATCCTTGAGGACCTTGATTCTGAAACGGAGGAGCTTGAAGCCTTGGTTTGGGTAGTTGGGGCCTTGGTTGTTTGGCAAGTTGTGTGGGCCTCCCTCATTTCTCCAACTAAAATTAGGGTGCTTACCCCACCCTGGATTATAGGTTTCGGGTATGGAGGTGAAAGGTTTCCTTTGGTGATTAAGAGCATTAGCTTGCTACATTTGGATTGCTCCTAACTTGAGGAAGGTTAGGGCAGTTAATTGTAGAGTGGGTGGGGTCATCGCAAATGATGCATGGTTCCTCCACTCTAGATCCCATAGGCATTGAGGGTACTTGAGGCACACTAGTTACCTCATTCACCTTTTTCAATTCTATAGCTTCCAACTTTCTTGTTAAGTTAGCTATTTTTGCTTGCAAATCATCATTCTCTCTTAAATGATGGATTCCTCCCCCTGTAGGTGTACTATGCACTTTAGCAGTATCTAAGGAGGTTCTAGTCTCCCATGTTCGAGCATTTTCTGCTATGGTGTCGAAAATTGGATTGCCTCCCTCACGCACTGTCATAACCTCTCATACAAGATCATTTGAATGTATTTATTATTCAAGGACTGGCCCTTGATGAAAATGCGCTGGGATTTGTCCAACATCTAAACCATGATGAGGGATAGCATAGAGGAGGTCCTTGTATCTTTCCCATACTACAGCAAAAGGTTCACCCGATTTTTCAGAAAAATTTTGGATTGCTTGCATGAGAGCATTGGTACGTGCGGGAGGGAAAAACTTGTTTAGGAATTCATTTCGCATGTCCTCCAATTAAAAGGTGAATTGGGTGCTAGCGAATCAAACCATATTTTGGCCTTTTCCTTTAGAGAGAATGGGAATAGCACCATGCAAATTATGTGGAGCGATCCGAGTGAAAAGTGCACATAAACATCTGAAGTCATGAATGAGTAAGGGTTCTCAGGAGATCGACCCTTGATGCACGAGGAGAAGTCGGATCATCGACTTCGCGAGGAATTGGTTAGCCTCTTGAGTGAGCGAGATACATGAATTTGTCATGGTTCTTTGAGGTTGCAAAATCTTTCGAGAGAGTTCTTTCCACGATAGGTAAAGAGGCGAGGGAACCCGATATTGATTTCGCTGAAAATTAACATTTCCCCCTCCTACTGCTAGTGTTTCTGGGAGTGCAACACTATCTCCCTGTTGTGGAGGTTCATGGAGTCCTTGTAGGTTAACAGGTATCCCTTGAGCATTTGGATTGAAAAGAGGTTGCTAACTCCCGGGATGGTCCATTTGAGGTGTAGGTTTCTCCTGAAACAAATGACTTACTATGGACTCTTCATAATTTCTTGGAGGTATAATTCTTACAAGTCGGCATTGCTCGTTGAGAGCCCAAACCGACATGCACTAATCCTACTCCTTCCAAGCAGACACCCACTTAAATTCTTCACAAAAACAAATTAAAAATAAGGTAGAGAATGTCTTAGGATTTGCAATGCAATTACCCAAAATTACCTCTAGTTCTCTTTAGATACATTCAGATTGATAAGCCCTCCACCGTGGCAGCTGTGAAAAAATGCTTCGTCTATTGGTATGTAATAATATTCCCAGCGTAGGAACTAAGGAAGGTGGCATTATGCTACGTGGTAGTCGGTCATCTCCACAGGGAGTGGTATTCTAGGTGATCCTTAAGGGTTGTTCTCCAAGAATGTATGTTTAAAAGTAAATTATGGGGTTGTGGTTGGTTGATTGAGTACCTGATTAAATTGACTATTTTAAAACAGAAAGATGATTGATAGGGTTCTTAGGTTTCCACTCACAATTGATCAAGTAGTTCCCACCTCTTCTTCACAATCTCATCTAGGAACCATTGATGAATGGTCTTCGATGGAAGATTTTACATTAAAAGCTCTTTTAGAAACGAACGTCAGTGATGTTAAGCTTTTTGTTCAAGCATTTACTCGAACTCTTCGCTTGCATTTTGGCAATCAAGCCTGGCGTGTCTTAGAGGATCTCTCGTTTACACGTTGTCAAGAAAATGCTCAACTAAGGTTTTATAAGATTTCCCTACAAGTGCTTAACATCATACAATCCCATTGAGGTATAAAAGAGGAATTGAGGGTTATTACCTTGATCAAGGTGAGTTTCCACCATTAGAACCCCATCATAAGAGTTTAGAACTTCATTGATACTAGGAAGCGAATCATATTTGATGAGAAAATACTCATAAAAGAAACTTGATAAAATCACACTTCAATTGCAAGATCAGAGAATCAAAAACACAAAAATACTATAAGAAACCGAGTTGTGTGATCTAACTGAAAGATTACATGAAATTGAAATCCAGAATCTGAAGAAAAGGTAAGTATTCAACCCTACTCTATGAACCCTAGCAAAACTATGAGAAAAACACTCTTTCTATGAAACCAAAACCCTAGGATCAAAAGCTGCCCTTCTCCCTCCTTTCTTTGGCTTTTATACCCTTTTCTTTTGTGCTCTCGAATTGGTGGTCGAAGGACGAACGTACCCTGGCACCGGAATTGGAATTCTGCTCAAATCCTGCAAATATTACATGTTGGTACCGGTACCAATAAGTGTGGTACCGGTACCACTTTGCTACTGGTGCTTTTCTGTTTAGGGGTACCGGTACCGGTGAGAGTGGTACCGGTACCACTTGGCTTCTGGTGAATTTCTGCTTTGGGGTACCGGTACCGGTGAAAGTAATGCCGTACCCGCGGCTGCTAAGTGTTCCCCAGTATCATTGCACTTCCCCATGACTTCACCACCGCGGTTGCCATCATCATGATGATCGTATTCGCTCTGGGCGAACCCTTATAACAATTATGCATGAAACCCGAACAACCTGCACAAGTCCAAAAACACGAAAACGATCAAAGGCACCTATTCTTATGCAAAATGAGAGTAAAATATAAGCTGAAGGTGCTAAAATCTGATATAAATGTTGTTCTTTTGTGTATTCAACATGAATGTTGCGACATAATGGTAATCATAAGACAGAACTTTGTCGCGACAATTGATTTTTGAGTCGCGACATTGATTGAGAAGTTCTTGAAGAAGAATGTCGCAATATTATTTTGCTCTATCGTGACAATGATCAAGCAAATGGCAGTAGAGTTTTGTCTCAACAATGAAATTTATGTCGCAACATAAAAAGCTACAGAGTGCAAAATATCTATTGAGACAAAAGAAAATTATGTTGCGACAGAAAATGGAAGAGCAATGAGACAAGTCAAGATAAGTTAGTCGCGACAAAGATTTCAATGTTGTAACAAAACGAGTTCAGCTAGGAGCAAAAAGATCAAGGAAAAAAAATATGTCGCGACATTTCCAAAAGTCTATCTTTGACATAAAGTTCAAATTCAGCGATTAAGACAACAAAACTATGTTGCAACATAGGGTACATGTTGCGATAACAACAACATGCAACCTCACGAGGAACTACATCGCGGCAAAGAAAATATTGTCCGCGACAAGGTTGAGAAGAACCGCGAAGAATGTCTTCGCAGTAATTTATGTATATGATGAAGAGGCGAAGGCAAAAATATATATCCCGACAACGGAAAGCTATATCACGACATAAGTTGAAGAAAAGAGAGGCTACTGTGTGAAAACTATTCTTGGGGCGGTGTGAGCAAGAGTATTTTATGTTGCGACATTTCAAAATTATGTGTGACATAAAAAGCAAAACTAAAGGTAAGAAGCTTTATCGCAGCAGATATTTTTTGTCGCAACATTTTCAGACGGCAAAGCCATGTAAACGTTGTTGGAACAAAGTTTTTTATGTCACGACGCAAAAGACACTCATGTGCAGCAATTACAAGACAACTTCAGCAAAAAACTACATCCGCGAGATTTTCAAAGTTAAGTCATGAGCGAATCTAGAAGAAAGCACGAAACTATGTTGCGATAGAAAACTGCAAGCCACGACAAAAGCTAGAGAACAAAGATGACAACTATGTCGCGACATAATTTTCTATGTCATGACAAAGCAACCTACTGAGCCATATTTTTGGGGATCCACAATTTTAGCCTTGAAGTGCGGCCCATCATTTGAAAATCTATAAATAGAAGCTTCTAGGGCACTATGCTTCCGCCAAACCAGGAACTTCTTGGTAGCTGGAATCTCCTTGTATATATATTTTTTTTCTTTTCTTTTTTTCTTCTTTTATTTTCTATTTCGTCAATTTAGTCTTAGCTTAGATTTTAGTTTTTCTTAGGATGGAATAGTGATCGGTCAAGTTTCTCATTTGGGTTTATTGTAAAATCTTAGTTTTCATTCTTTGTCGGTTGAATGATTGGAGGAATTTACGGAGTTCATTTATTTCGATTCGTTGGAAAATTCAATAAATTTTCTTGTTAGTTAGTCTTGTTATTTGTAATCCAGTCTTGAAAAGATTAAGCTTCCCTCTAGGAATGGATCAATGTTAATTGATTTACGCGCAGCTTGAAGAACGTCATAGTTTGAAATCTTGAATTTATTTAATTGGTATTTGTTCTTGAAATTAATAGTTCCATAATATTAGTAGTGTGTACTGAAAAGGGCTGTATCTTGCTACGATTTCGAGGAGGAGGCCCTTTGAATGACACGAGAGATAGAGAATCTTGAGTATAGCGATTGCCCAGGGGTATGTTAAACTAATATTATGGAACTAGTGAACTCTGAAATATTACTTCGATATATCACTAATTTACTCATGGTGTGAGAATAGTTGGATAATGTATCAATTTAATTGATCAGAGGTTTCTCCTCTGTCTGATAAAAGTATCTTGATCCTGTGTTAGCATAGATCTAATCAAGGAGATAGAGAATTTTATCATATTCGATGAATGTGATACCAATTAAATTGGAGAAGGCTTGCATTATCTCACATCTATGAGGCGAAAATTCTTGATCTAAGATTTGGGTGTGAAGTACTAAAAAGGAAAAATACCCAGATCTTAGAAAGAGGGTTATATTCTACAAGTAACTAATTAGACTCAGGTATCTGAAAGGGACATGAATCTCTAATTAGTGAAATGTATGGTGTATGGAGAAATTCAAACTATACTACCTTGCATCTTTGACAAGTTCAGATTTCAACTGATGGTTGAACCATGTTATAAAATGATGCAGAAATTAATGATTGTACACTGATATACTTCCTAGTGTTAATTTAGCTAGTGAACTTTTCCAATCAAATTATTTTGAATTCTTAATATAGAGTTATAGAATTTTATTTAGTTTTTACATTTCCTTTAGTTTAAAACCAAATCATTTTTTAACTTTGGAGTTCAAATAGTAGGATCTTGGTAGAAGGGTATTGATTTTATTAGATTTCTCATCGGTCCTCGTGGGAATGATATGCGGACTTAAATCCACTTTTATTACTTGTATAACGTGCACTTCAACGATGAAAGCTGAGCCAAAACACATTTTCAAAATAAATCCTTCTCATAAGCAAACACATATTTATTATCTTGTCTTAAACAAGTTTTAGTCTTGTTAGGAGTGATTTAATCTTAGAAGACAATGCTAAGTACTTGGTTAATTTGGTCTTTAACAATTAATCAATACTGATTACATGTTAAGAATATGTCCCAGCAAGTTTGGGTGGTTGTCGGGATTGGGCATTAGCCTCACACTAATTTGTGTTGAATATTTTGTTGGTATATTTTGGTTAACAACAATCTGCCACTAGGTATGATTTCACTGTTTGTTAGAACACCCTCAATACCTTCCTAAAAATTTGATTGTGAGCATTATGTCATCACTCATTTATGTTCCCTATTCTGTATGCTCACCATACATTATTCTTCACTTGGGACAGTAAAGACTGAGTTTAGGGGTGTGATGAGTACAAATGGTACTCATTTACCCCGAACTTCATGCACTTTTAGTGTTAATCTACTCTTTAAACTGAGATTTTAAGTTACTAATTGCAAATATACATGCGCAAGCTCAATTTAGAGAAGAAGCAACAAAGCAATGCAAAACTAGTACAAAAGACAAGCAGGAGCGGCTTGAAAATGCCCTCTAGCATGCTTAGGCGCCATATGAAGCTAAAACAGGTGCCTAGGCGCCATATGAATCCAAAACTAGCACCAAGGCGCCATAAGAACCAAAACCGGCGTTAAGGCGTCAACAAGAGCTAAAATAAATGCCAAGGTGCAAGCAAAAACTATAATTAGCGCCCGATGCCATCGGGCCCAATTGGGCGCCTAGCGCCATCCCGAAAGATCAAGATGATCTTGAGGCACCACCTTTACGATCCCATGCTTTAACGTCTCCAAAAGCCGATGAGCTAGGATATAAAGGAAATCTAGAAACCCTAAAAGGGGTGGCGGAGAACCAGAGTCTAAAGAACAAAGCGGGAAAAAGAAATCTTGATAGGAGATTGCGATCGTACGTCGGCGCACCATTGCGGATTCTGTAGTTCCTCTAATTTTATTAGATCCATGGCTTTTCTACCCTCAATGGTTGTATTTCTCTTACATATGTTCTAATTCGGAATTCTAGGGTTTTGATATAACCTAAGCTACAAGACGATGGGTTGACCTTACGGTTCATGTTTGATGATTGCTAAAGTTACCATTAGCGAGTTGGTATTGGAGTCGATCCGCGATCTCGCGGAGACCACCAGCGAGGACGTTATGTTTTCATGGGGGGGTGTTTGTCACATCCCACATCGGATAAGGGAGAAACTTCTTTGCACTATATAAGTATGGACTCCTCTCAACCTAGTAGACGCGTTTTAAAGCTGTGAGGGCCCCTTGGGCCCGAAGCAGAAACAAAATCTACATGGTTGGGTCAGGTTGTTACAAATGGTATGGTTAGAGTATTTTATTAAATGTTTTGTTCCATTTTCTTTACTTGTTAATAATTGGCCACTATTAGCATGCTTAGGTTTTGATTGAATGTCAAGAGACCACCATCATTAGGGATAGGAACAGGACATCGAATAATCAACCAGAAGGTGGAGAACCCTTGTTTATTCGTGGTGCTAGGTTTAGAGCTCTACAACCTCTCGAGTTCTAAAGTTGATCACAAAAGATGCAATCACCACACTGCAGAGAGGATTACATTGCTTGAGAAATAACGACACATAGCGTAAAAAACCTCGATAATAAAATATCTAACCATTATTAGCTTTTGACATACCCGTTTAGTGTAGCCAAGTGGAGTCAAAATCACAAGCCTTGAAGCAAATTAGCTTCAAAGAGTCTTTTGTTATTTGCTTTAAGTCCTTTTAGAAACCAACATTGATCATTTATTCAGATAAAATTCGAGCTAGTTAATTTAGTACTTAACATGGAAACTCCTCTTGGGAAAGACATTTGACTCATCATTATACTATTTAACCACAACGCGTGCATTTGCGCAAACAGTTACTTTTCAACAAAAATTCCACATACGTATAGGAGTCGACACTTGGTTTAGGGAAGAATTACTTGATCGCGGTCTTTTTGGATCTCCTATAACTCTAGAACTTGTTTAAGTATCATTTGAGGCAAAATCTTAGGCAACACAACAATTAGGAAATGATATAGGTTGTCCTTGGATTAGTTGATTAGGTGCCATGGTGAGGGTGATCCGAATCAAGCAATATTTGTTTCCTATACTCCTCCTAACTACTTAGTAGTGTATTCTTGCGATATAGCGGAATCTAAGTCGAACACGGGGATGGGTTTTAATCCCACGAATGATTCGCATCAATGTTTGAAAATGGTGAGACTTTTGTTTGGACTTTTGGATTTGGTTAAAAACAGGGGAGTTGGTTGATCACTGGATAGCTGAAATAACTTAAAGGAAAGTGTGAAATGGTAACCTTGAAGGCTTGGGTCACTAGCATGATAACATGGGGATTACAGTGTCCTCGGGTTATTTCCTCGCATTAGGGCAAATGACATATAGTCAAAGCCAAAACCGGATCTTTATTTACCTCGCATAGTCAAAGCTAACCCTAGAACCACTCCTATTTGAGTCAAATCACATACTAAGCATTCAATGTCCCAATCAGTTTGAAACCCTAGCATTTAACCTCATTTCAATGGCTCGTAAATGACATCTAAAGAATGTCAGTGCATCACCAAATTAGAATGCGAACCACTAAGCATGACAAGTATTGACCAAAGAAAGACATTAAATGGCATTAAACCTAGTTCGGAAAGTTTGGAACCATAAGTACAGTACTGTATCATTTAAAGCATGAACAACCTGCGGTAGCCACGAAAACCAAGCTAGCAACCCTCCTCTTCCAGGCTATGAGGCTTAGCCGAAGCATCCCACTTGAGTTGTCATCCTCGAGAGTGTTTGGCGGCCAGAAAAATGAAAGAGGAGAAAGGAGAGAAAAAGAAGAAAGAAAACCAAAATAAACTAAAATGAAAAGCTGCGGGAAAGCTATATTAATGGAAAAGTTACTTCCGGTTACAAAGTTGTAGGGGACTTATATAGTCAACCCTAATGTGTGAAATGACAAAAATGCCTAAAATATGAAATTACAATAGGGGACAAAATAGTAATTTATCTCAAAAGCATTAATTAAGTTTGGAATCAAAAATACCAAAAACAGTGAGCAATTCAAACTATGCGACATTTGGCTAGTATGGCGAAAATTTCGCTATGCTAATGAGAATTATTTAACTAGCATTACAAGAGATAGCGAAAATGAGAAATTTCGCTATAAACAGTAATTTTCGCTAGCTAGCAAAATTTCGCTAGCTTAGCAAAAATTTCACATAGCAAAAATTTCGCTAGTATTCTTGAAATTTTAAGCTATGATGCGAACCACCCCCGCCAATCCCAGTGAGTACCATAATCATGTGAAAATCACAGATTCTTTCTACTTGCTCTTGCATCACTTCTGCACTTTTTATTCATCACTTTTGCCTTCAATTCTTCAACCCATCTTGACATTTCATCGCCTCAGCTTGGTGAAATTGGGGATTCTCGCATTCGACGCGATAAAAGCGAGCTTCTTGTGAAGTTCCCAGGAGCACGCAAAACTATCCAAACTATCTCGAAAACGTCAGGCGCTAAGTGGACATGCACATGACAATTGGCCCAATTCATATGATTAGTGCGCACAAAGCACTCAAAACCTATCTTGAATAGGGCTCCAAGAAATAGCACTTTTGGGCACTAATCACTGACAGAGCAGTTGCTAGTCCTTAGCGATGCTAAAACAATGAGTATGCATGCCGTGCTTTTTAAGAAAAGTGTATGCGATTCAAAAGTGTATATCTGAGATAAACTGCCCTTAAAATGAACAATTTTTGTTCAGCAGAGCATGGAAAAACAGGCTCCATATAACTAGTTTTAGGTCGACATCGATTTCAAGTCGGCTGAACTTCCACGAAAATCCTAATTGTTCTAAGGTAACGACTGACAATAAATTGCCAAAAGTATTCCCTCTGACCTATCTTGCCATGGCCTTAAAGCGTTGACCAACCTAAATAGGACTAACACACTCCATTTCTTTATTTGATTACATTGTAGGGTGTAATGCTAAAAACTCTACTTCACCAAAGTCGGGTGTAACGAGGATTCCATAGATGACTCCGACGGTGGGTTTGGGACATCGATCGGATCCTTGACCACAAACTGCAGCGGGCTACGGGACTTGAATGACCGAGGAATTAAGCACCTACAACATTAAACTCTACCCATCCACCGTGTAGGAACACTAAGTCGATGACTCCTGACAATTAAGGTTTAGGACGTCGGACTTTAAAGGCTTCACCACCATACCCCCTCGGGCCGTGTTCGGGGGTTTCAAGAAGCGTCACGGCTTTTATTCTTTTATTCTTTTCTTTTCTTTTGCTTTTTCTTTTCTTTTTCATTTGGAGAGGAGCTACATTGGTCTTCATACATGGGTAACACAAACCTATTATGGGTCGTCAACAAATTTAAGGCCGGCTTTGCAAAGTGGAAAGAGGTATATAGCTTCTCAACCTATTGGTACAAGTTGGGGTGCAGTGTGTGAATTAGCTAAAGGGAGAATGTTCAAGGTTGAATATCTTTTGGCTCTCAGGTCGGCAAAGCCCAAATCATGCATGGAATTGTTCCTAACATTAGGTAACATACGAGAGGGGCTTGATTTCTCGGTAAAAGTAGTAAGCTGCAAAAATGGGGACCTGGCAATTTAAAAATTAAGAAAACGAGAATTTGGCCACTTTGCGGGACATGTATTACAGTAACACTAAATTCAAAATATGAAAATTACCTCTACTTGGTTTGGCATGGGAATGCAAAACCAAGGATGGAAGCGTACCTCCTCAAGCTTGTGGTGTTTGGAAAAGAGGGTCATTTCCATTTGTTAGTGTGGAATACGATTTAACGACATAAAGTGAAATCGAAACAAAAATTTTAGCAAAAAAGAAATTTAATCAAAGCTAAGCAGTAAGATCGGTGGCTTTTGGGACTGGCTTGAGCCACCCTTGAACGTGTGGATTTGTGGGACTGGGGAGGTCGAAGGAGTTCCTCCACGGCGGTCTGGCACGACATAGGGCTTCACCCTTTGTCCATTGACTTTGATCACCTGTATCATTTGGATTGAGTAGGTCAGCTGAACCATTGGGGTATGCTTCTGAACAATGAATGGACGAGTCCATCGCTGACTTGAGCTTGGGAAATAGATGGAGTTTAGGTCCATCGAGAAGGACTTGGTCCCCACTCGTTGAAATTCTTCGATTATCATTTGATCGTACCATTTTTTCATCTTTTTCTTTGCAATGCTGAATTCAAGTAGGCATCATTTAGTATTTCTTCCAACTCATTGAGATCAAAGGAATCTCTTGACTCGAAATTTTTATTTAGATCCATGTTCAGCTTCTTGATTGCCCACCATGCCTTGTGTTGATCTCCTTTGGAGAATTTGACATGCCTTACCATGAACCCGGTAGATAAGGGGACATTCGAGGATTGTCTTGAAAGGCTGTTGCAGCCAGGCCCACGAATCAAGCGGTTGATGGACCGGTCTTATTTGTTGTTTACCACCTTCATTAAAATGGTCTTGATCTCTCTGTTAGCGAGTTCTACTTGACCACTTGTTTGAGGATGGTAGGTGTGCTTCACATGTTTCTATAGTATTTAGCCATGAGGTTTTCAAGGTTTGTTACGAGAAATGGCCAGACCTCCATCACTAATAATGGCTTTTGGGACCCTGAGCCTAGAAAATATGTTTGCTTTCAAGGAATTTAAGCACCACCACTGTGATGCATTAGTTTTTCTTAGGGGATTGCTTGACCCATTTGGACACATATTCCACTCCCACCAATATGTATGTGTGACCATAGGATGTGGGGAAAGGTCCCATGAAATCGATGCCCAAAACATCAGAAAAGCGAGCCACTAAATTGGGTTGAGGGCATCATATGTGACAGAGACAATTTCGAGTCTTTGGCATCTATCACACACGGCACATTTGGTGTGCTTTAAATAATGAAGGCCGGTAGAAACCGGCTGCGCCTTATTCATTGCCTTTTAAGGAAGCAAAGTGACCACCACAGGCACTCTCGTGGCAATGGCTCAGAATCCCCTATTGTTCTTCCTCAGGCACACATTTCCTGATTATCTGATCTGCACAGTATTTAAACAAGAAGGGCTCTTCCCAATAATAGGAGTGGACCTTCGCAAAGAAATATTTTCTATCCTGTCCTTTCCAATCAGATGGGGTTTCTCCTGTTGCGAGGAAATTGGCAATGTGAGCATACCAGGGAGCTTTTTCCAGCTGCATCAGAGATTCTTCAGGGGATTCATCATTGATGGGTGGGCTATGAGTGTCATGGGCTATGAACAACCTTGAAAGATGATGCGCCTGACATTCTCTACCCCCTTTTTTGTCTTTAATTTTGCAAGTTAAACTTCTGAAGTGGAAGAACCCATCGGATAAACCTTGCTTTGGCATTTGCTTGGTCGGGAGATATTTCAAAGCGAATGATGCGTAAAAATGACTATATCCCGGACAGCAGACCAAATTGTGTTCGAAGAGCGTCGAGGCATAGACTCGCACTT
The DNA here is from genome assembly GCA_016808115.1 of Tetrastigma voinierianum. NCBI lineage: Eukaryota > Viridiplantae > Streptophyta > Magnoliopsida > Vitales > Vitaceae > Tetrastigma > Tetrastigma voinierianum. The sequence goes on from JAEQBH010003298.1 coordinate 308,374, forward strand.
GACAATTCTGCTCTCTGTGTGGTATAGTTCCTTTTTGCTTCATTCAAGGTTTTGCTTGCATAATAGACTACATGAGGTCTTCCATCCTCTCTTTTGCTGAGTACTGCTCCAATGGCAAGATCACTTGCATCACACATCACCTCAATGTGCCAGGTTAGGTGCTCGTACTATTAAGGCGTGTAGTCAAATGGGACTTCAGGCTGTGAAATATCTGGCATTCTTTCTCCCCGAACAAATTTGGCATCTTTCTCACAAGGCTTATCACGGGGTTTAGTAATCTTCGAGTCTTTAATGAATCTTATAGAAGCTGCATGACCAAGGAATTGCCCTAGCGTTTTTACATTTGTTGGGGATGGCGGTTTGGAAATAAGTTGATTTTGCTTTATCGACTTCTATTCCCCTGCTTTGGAAATAATGTGCCGTCTGATTCCTTAGTTAACCATAAAATGGCGCTTCTCTAGTTGAGCACCGGGTTCTTCTCTATGCACCTCTGCGGGGATGGCCTCCCAGTTAGTCGGACATTCTTCAAAGTAAGCACTCCATATACGATTGATATCATCCATGTATGCCATTATGCGCTCCACCATATCGCTAAACATACTAAGCATACATCTACGAAAAGTGGGTGGGGCGT